>PVIH01000989.1:19316-172302 GCA_004025045.1 Sigmodon hispidus | reverse complement strand
TTAGTACTGAACTACTAAAAAATAACAGCTTCCTTTAGCCACACTAATTAGCTTATTATTATAGCCCTAATCAACTTACTTTTTTATTTTATGTGCCTTGGTGTTTTGCCTACATGTATGTCTATGTAAGGGCATCTTATTAGAGTTACAGACAGCTGTGAGCTGCCATGTGGGTGCTAGAAATTGAACTCAGGTCCTCTGGAAGAGCAGTCAGTGCTCTTAACCACTGAGCCTTCTCTCCAGCCTTCAGTGTACTTTTCTACACACACCTAATTTACTTCACCTCACCACTTTTCCAACAAATAACTCCAAAATATTTATTCACCAAACAAATTTAAAAAACAATCTTGCTCTTTCCCCACTAGTAATTCTAAGTCTATTTACCCTACCACTTTCTATGTAGCCCTGGCCGTCCTGGAACTAACTCTCTTTGTAGACCAGGCTGGCCTCAAACTTAAGAGATCACCTGCTTCTTCCAGTGCTGGGATTGAAGTCATGCACTACCATGCCCAGCTTTCTTTTTTATTTTTATTCATTTAGTTTGTGTGTGTTTGTGTATGAGGGTAGGTGCACATGTGCTCAGTGTGTGTCTGGAGATCAAAAAATAACTTTTTTTAAGAATGATTCTCTCCTTCGTTTTGTTTGAAGCAGGGCCTCTCTTGTTTCTGTTGCTGCACTGTGTTCCAGGCTGGTTGGACTATAAGGTTTAGGCTTGTTTTTCTTTTTTTTTTTTTTTTTTCAACTTTATTTATTTATTTATTTGCCTTGGTGTTTGCCTGAAACTGGAACTACAGACAGTTGTTAGCTCCCACGTGGGTGCTGGGAATCGAACCGGGGTCCTCTGGAAGAGCAGATGGTGCTCTTAACTGCTGAGCCATCTCTCCAGCCCATAGGCTTGTTTTTCTATCTCTGCCTCCATCTTGCTGTAAGAGTTCTAGAACGACAGATGTGGACCATTGTCTCTGCTTTTTAATGTAGGCCCCATCCTTTTAATGTAGTTTTTTAGGCTTGCATGGCAAGTGCTTTTCTGTCTGATCCATCTCTCACATCATTTTTATAGTACAGAAAAGCTGTTTTGACCTATAAAAGATCATACTTACTGTAACCTCAGTGTCTTATTACACTTTTCATTTAAGAATTTCTGTGTAAGTAAATCTTTGCTCCTTGTACTTTGTTTTTTATCACCTATATTCTCTGTTAATGAAAATTGGGTCAAGACGAGTGAATTCATTAGCTGTAAGTGAACAAAACATTCTAAGATGTATTTCTGTGATTTGTTGGGGTAGGTTTGTTTGTAAAACCAGCATCCAGTTCAGAAAATATCTTGTATTTTATGTCTGGTATGTTTTGTATTTCATGGTACTTACTGAAGAGATACTACAGGTTTTGTTCTAAATGTAAAGATGTATTTTTTAATACCAAATATTTAAATTTTACTTATGTTTTTATTTCAGCAAAACAAGCTATCGATCAGGGGAGATCTCCAGTTATAATAGACAACACTAATACACAAGCCTGGGAAATGAAACCATATGTGGAAATGGTAAATAATTGACATGCAAGTTTTTGTTTCGTTATTCATAAGAGATTTTCATATTCAGAAAATTTGGTCCATTTGACCTTTATTATTATGAAAATTTCTCTTTTTAAAAATAGTTTTCTTGGATTTTTTAGCTTAAAAATTGAGAATGGTGTTTATGATGGCTTAATGTGCTCTTCTTAGTTACTCCTGGACTTGAGGGAAATAAGTGGAATTTGTCCAGTTATATAGTCTTAACATTTTTCTAAGCCACATTTACCTGGTTGAGTAGCCTTCCTGTTGTCCGATGAAACTAACATCTTCAGATGTTCTCTGGGTTTTGTTTTCTCCCTCCCCTGTGTAGGCCATAGGAAAAGGATACAGAGTAGAGTTTCATGAACCGGAAACTTGGTGGAAGTTTGATCCTGAAGAATTAGAAAAGTAAGAGCCTCATTTTTATTGAATTCTTACCTTGTTTCTTTGATTTGTCTTTGTGTGTTCGGTTTCTTTGTGGCTTTGCTTGTCATCTTTGATAGTTGGGAACAGAGACTATTTTTTAGAAGAGGAGCCAGTTTTTGAAGAGCCTTGCCTTGTCAGAATTTATTAACTATCTTTTACTAAACATGCTTGGTACTTTTCCTTAATGTGAATTCTCTGAAATTTATTAACTGGTAATGTGACATTAGAGCTTCTCCCTAATTCTTCCATTTGAGTCCTGTTATCAGCTTCATACCTTGCTGTGACTTTTCCGTCTTTCCACAATTCTAGCCTAAGAGCCTTGGAATCACAGTGCTTAGGAGTTCCTTTTTTTTTCTTTTCCTAAAATAGTAATGCAGTGTGTTTAGCTTGTTTTATTATCCCATCAGAGTCTGGGGCAGTATATTATTTCAGACATCTTAACATTTCTGCTGCAAATTATAACCAATCATTTTAAATATGAAAGAGTCTGCATGCTCTAGTTTCTGCATATAGGTTGTTTCCTGCCCAGGAAAACAGAATTTGTGAGCTTTATTTCTGGGTTGTTTGGAGGTTTTGTTTCGATTTTTTTTTTTTTTTTAACACTTTTATTTATTTATTTATTTATTTGTTTGCCTTGGTGTTTGCCTGGAACTGGAACTACAGACAGTTGTTAGCTGCCATGTGGGTGCTGGGAATTGAACCCGGGTCCTCTGGAAGAGCAGACGGTGCTCTTAACCGCTGAGCCATCTCTCCAGCCCCCTCGATTTTTTTTTACATCATACTGGGAAAATAAGTCCAGAGTTTCATATCTGGTAGGCAAGTATTCTTCGGGTCTTTCTAGATTTCAGAATGAGAGGCTTGTGAGAGACTGTAGCTTCAGACTTGGAGCCTCACTTGTAATGTGTTTGCCAGTGTCCTAGCCTACCTGTCACTGCTTGTCTTGTCACTCCTGTTAGTAACAGTCCTATTGAGATGTAACTGGTATAACTTACAATTTTCCCATTTAAAGTAGACAGTTCAGTGGGGTTTTTAGTATGTTAGATAGGATTGTATAAATGTCACTTTTATTTTTAGACTGCCTTTTTCACTCTTGATTTTCCATCAAAGTTTGCCCCTTCCTGCTTCAAACTGTTTTTTGTTTGTTTTGGTTTGGTTTTTTTTTTTTTTTTTTTTTTTTTTTTTTTTTTTTTTTTTTTTTTTTTTTTTTTTTTTTTTTTTTTTTTTTTTTTTTTTTTTTTTTTTTTTTTTTTCTGGTACTGTTGTTTATAGTGTTCTAGTGTACACATAGTAAATGTATTTTGCAATAATCCAAATCCCCAGCCTTCAAGCTGTTGTTCTGTGTATAGGGTCCCAATCATTTATTTCTCCATGTTTCATCCCTTTGACTATTCTCTGTGTGATTTGTGTGCTATATATTGATAATAATATCTGACTGGCATTGTTTTCCCACTAAATTGTTAATGTTATACTCAAAGTGGAAAAGTCTAAATTTAAATAGAAATTTAAAACAAAAGACAGTTGAATCATGGTATATGTCTGAGTGATTAAAGTGTCCTGTAGTTATGGATTCATTTATGTTGAGAGATTGTTGTAGCTTAATAATTTGAGGTTTTGTTTGTTTGTTTGGTTTGTTATGTTTGAAACAGATTTTCATTATGTAGCTCTGGCTATCCTAGAACTCACTGTGTAGACCAGACTGGCCCCAAACTCACTGTGATTCATCTACCCCTGCCTCCCAAATGGTGGGATTAAAGATGTGCACCAACATGGCCAGCAAAGTAATTTTTTAATATAAGTTAACAGCCCACTTTATTTTAATTGATATGTAACATAATTTGAACTTTGGGAGAATTGAGTAGAATCAGATCACTGATTTTGGCATTTATGCATTTAGTCATATTTTACTGAATTTTTTAAAGTCTTATTTTTTGTGTTGGGGATTTCAAACATGTCACGGCAGTGGTTTAACACTGATTAAACTGGGGCTGGAGAGATGGCTCAGCAGTTAAGAGCACTGACTCTTTTTCCGGAGGACCTGAGTTCAGTTCCCAGCATCCACATGGCAGCTAACAACTCTCTGTAATTGCAAGATCTGACACCTTTACACAGTTATACATGCAGGCAAAACACCAATTCACATAAAATGAAAATAAATTAATATTTAAAAACAAAACAAAACAAAACACACTGATAAATTCCCCTAGCTAATTTCTTGCCAATTTTTAACCTTGGATCTGTTTTATTTTTCCCTCCTGTCTCTGTTATTGCTGTTCTTAAACTTTGAGTGTAAAACATCAGATTAGAAAAGTAGATATTTCTTTTGTGGTTTATTTCTAGTGAAAAGTGACCTAGTAAATCAAGAGCAATATTACATATATAAAGCCTGTTCCTGTGTGTTGTCTTGTAGAGTCTTGGGGAGTTAGAGTCTTATTGTAGGAAGCTATGAGAGTAAATAAACTATCCAAAGGCCTGAGTGTCAAGAACAGATTTTAAATATTTATTTATTTTTAATGTGAATTGGTATTTTGCCTGCATGTAAAACTGTGTAAGGGTGTCAGGTCTTGGAATTACAGAACTCAGGTCCTCTGGAACAACAGTCAGTGCTCTTAACTGCTGAGCCATCTCTCCAACCCCAAGAACAGATTTTAAATCACCTTTCTTGTCCAAAACTCACATAAAGAAAATTACAGGAAGAGCTGGGTTTGGTGGCCTATAACCTCAGCACTAGGGAGACTAAAGCTGAACAAGGTCATTACCTTGATATACATGCTTGGCTGTCAACTTTGTGAGAACAAGACCAGCCCCTTAGCAACTGTCACAGATCAGTTTTATGGGAGTTTTGTTGTTTGGTTGGTGTTGGTTTTGGTTTTGAGTGTTGTTTTTTTTTACCTTATAATTGCTTTTATCTTTTGGAAGTTTTACCATGTCTTTTTTTTTTGTCTTAATATCGTTTAATTTTGCCTTTCAATTTATATAAGCATATATAATAAAATCATATTTATATATGTATAGTTAATTTTTCAATCAGCATCTTATATTTTTAATAATAAGGTACTGGTAATATGGAATTTTAAAATGGGATAGGAAAAGCTGGACATGGTGGTACACACCTTTAATCTCAGCACTTGGGAGACAGAGACAGGAAGATGTCTGTGAGTTCTTGAGACCAGTTTGATCTACAGAGTGAGCTCCAGAGCAGCCAGAGAGACTGTGTCTCAAAAAAACCCAGTAATAATAAATAAACCCTGTCTCAAAAAAAAAATAATAAATACAAGAGGAAGTGTCATAAATTAACTGATACTTATCTTTTTTTTGGTAAGTCCTGGAAAATCCATTCATTTCTTCTGTAATTCTCAAAATTTTATCTCAATCTTTTTTTTTTTTAATTTAAAAAAAATTTTCCCGTTTAAAATGTTCATAGAAATTTCATGTAATATATTTTGATTTTATGCTTTCCTGTCCCCCAGTTCCTCCCAAATTACACCCTCCAACTTCATGTTTTCTCTTTAAAAAAACAAATTTAAGAAAACATTTTTTATCTTCTTGTATACCTAATGTGTTCAGCAAGCCATTCTATAAGAAGCTGTAATCACTTAACTTTGTCTTCTGAAAATAGCAAGAATGAATCTTCTTATATAAAGCAAGAATAAACAGAGTATGTCTTCTCCGTGTTTGTAAAATACCATTTAGACTTTATTCTGTTACTGTAAAATAGCTGAATCTCTATGCTCTCTAATTAGAAGAAGAAAAAAATTTTAAATCTTTTTTTCTTTTCATTTCCTTTTTTTTTTTTTTTGGTAGGAGGAATAAACATGGTGTATCTCGGAAGAAGATTGCTCAGATGTTGGATCGTTATGAATTTCAAATGTCCATCTCTATTGTGATGAATTCAGTGGACCCATCACAGAAAAGCATACAAAGACCCCTTCCTCTTCCAGGGGATCCGAGGTGGGGAGGCTCTCTAGGTTCACAGAGTCCAGCATCTGTTGCAGATAGCTCTTAAGTTGGCTGGGTTAGCTGACATGCTGAGTACTTTGAGAACAAAGTAGTGAGCCTGTTTTGATTTTGAGTAGCTTCAAACAAAAAGAAAACCACTCTGTGTTGCCTCACAAGGGCACTCCCTACAGTTGTTTAGATCCTAAAGTCAAAATAAAAATTGCATGAAATTGTATTTTAAATGTTTTTATAATCTTTTGTGATAATACTTTTGGGTTTTGTGAATAGTAGGATGAAAAGAGAACTAGGATTTTTTTTTTCTAAAATTGAATTTTAAACTATATTTTAAATACTGTTGAACTGCTTTTTTAATAGTTTGTACTTTGAATTTTCATAAAAACCAACATTTTCCCTTTACTGCCCTAAATATGCAGAAATACCAGCTTTTTATACAATATTTTATAGTTGATTCCTTTAATTTGGCATGCTAGTGAATTATGATTAGGTAATTCATAAGTGTGACAAGATTAGCTTTAAGCCATAATTAGCATCTCACTTAGTTTAAACAGAATTTCCCAGCAAATGTTAGACAGTAGGTATATTAATCATCTTGTGGGTCATGTATTTACATTCAGACTCTTTCCTCTCTAGGGGGAGCAAAGGTGGGAAGCTCTCTGCTCTTGAGGCTCCTCCATGTGATCAAGTGATATATATATATATATATATATATATATATATATATATATATATATATATATATCCTTCTTAGGCTATCTCCCCACTCCTTCCTACTTGGAGTTCTAGGAAGGCTAGAGACAAGGCAAGTCATGGTTTTAAAAGCCTGTCAGACAATTCTGACAATGGGTCAGCTTTTTTGCTATTGTTAAAATTGATGTAATATAATTATTTTGGTTAATTGTTTAGCACTGATAAAGAACATTTGTCTTGGGAGTGTTGTTTCTCCTGGTTCTAATTCTTACTGTGGAGCCAGTTATGTTACTTTCACTGAGTAGCTTCCTTTATTAGATTATATTCTTTTTCTTAGAATTTAAAAACTTAGAAGTACTACTTGATTTTAGAGTCTTGTAATTCATTTCCATCTTCAAACACAGCTTTGCCTCTTCTGTTCCTATTGAGCAGTACAAGTAACTACCATTTCTTACTAGAATACTTTCGTTTCCAGTATTGTATAGAAATGTTTCTTTAATCTCTGGTTTATTTTCTAAGAAAAATTACAACTAATTACAATGTAATTTCAAAAATTATCATCATCCCGTGTATGCTATATGTTAATATGTCATGACCCTTACATTTTTTTCCTAAATAATCTATTTTAAATCTTGTAATCTTTGTGTGTTATTTTAAAACCTTTTGCTGGTTTTTTTTTCAAGTTGTGAGACTGAAAAGTAGATACAGAATTGTCACCTAGGTCTTTTAATCATGTCACCGCTTGTGACTAAGAGTGTGACTGCTGCTTTTTACTTGCACTGCTTCATGCTGTTCATATTTAAGTAGATCCTGACTTATATATATTTATTTTCTTACTTTGTTCAGCCTAAACATAATGTTTTAAACATGTAGTAGGACTATGTTAACATATGTTCTAAGTGTAGGTGTATGTATATATGCATTATGCATATCTTTTTAAACGTAAGATTGCTTTTTTAATTTGGTTTTGTGTTTTCCAGTATATTATTTAAATTAGCACAGTTTGAAAACCATACTAAAAGATTAAACTTATATAGGTGAAGCAACTGTTAGAAATGTTATGTCTTTAAGAAGAAACTTTACTTAGGGTAAACAAGCCCTGTCTTGAAAAGCCAAAAATGGAGGGGGGACTACTTCTACTGGACAAATGACTCAGTGGTTAAGAGCAAGTGCTCTTCCAGAGGACCCAATTTGATTCCCAGTACCCATACAAGGTGGCTCATAACTACCTGTAACTACAGTTCTAAGGTCTCCTACACCACTCCCCTCTGTGTACACCTGTATATAGACTTCTTGGTGATGCACAGCTTTGATCCCAACACTTGGGAGCATAGGCAGCTGCTGTGAGTTCAAGGCCAGCCAGATATACAGAGTAAGTTCCAGGAGAGGCAGGGCTACAAAGAAAGGAAACCTTGTCTTGCGGGGAGGAGGGGAATGAGGCTTCATATAGGAGACATAGTGCCCTGAGCCTTGTGCTCATGCATAATAAACTCTTAGTTACCAACTATATTTATAGCAGAATAGAAGATTGCCTTTGGGAGATACTAAGAATAAACACATTTCTAGATTTCTTTGGCAGATTCTTTATCTTGTATTTCTGAATAATAACAATCATTAAGAAATTATTAATCATTGCTGTGTAATTTTTTAAATTATAAACTTTCTGAGGTAGGGAAATCAACATTCTCAGAGACTTTAAAGGTACAAAACTACTTTGTGCTTCAGTTTTTTAAAAAAAAAAATAATAACAGTGGTGACTGTGGAATGAAAGATCCTAATATCAACTAATTATTGGGTGCTAAAAGCTAATAAAAATGTAAGATTTACCTGTTAATTTTTTAGCATTTTTTCTTTTTAATTTGGACATCATTTGAATGTCCCTAGTACACACCTCACTGTAGTGTGGTTTCCATTGCAAAGAACTGAGTAGCCTTTAATTGCTGGATTTAAGATGTGTCACACAGCTTCTGTTCTAATTCTGAATTAGAATTATTTGGAATTGTATTTTGCTTTTTTAGCCTTTGAGCAAAAGTGACTGCCTAATTGATAAACACGTGTATGATTATCTTTGTATGATAACCTTGCACTCAAGTTGAACTTGGGCACTTTTTCAAGTGGGAAGTTTTATTTTTATTATTCTCCCCCCATTTAAAGAAAACATTGTTTCATATATATATATATATCTGTCTAAAAGTAAAATATAAAATAAAATAATTGGGTTTTCTGTTGAAATGACAATTGATTAGGCACTTGAAGTTTGCTTATCATTAATATGGATTATTGAACCTTCTAGTTTTACATAGTGATAAACTTTTAAAGAAGTTTTAATTTTAAATGAAATTTATAGTGTCTAAATTTTTGAAGTGTTTATATTTTATTCATATTTCTGTTACAAACTTGTGAGAAACTAAATTTCTAAGTAAAGGTAAATGAAATGAATAGTGCATTGCTACCCACATGAAATGTTAGAGAAAAGACCATTAGTTGTTATTATCATTAGTAGTACTTAGAGCTGTGTGTTAGTCCATTGGTATATAAATGTATACTGATGTGAATCCTCTAACTGAGAAGGGCTAAATTTATAACTTGTCAATTTATACTCCCCATACAGTGATGTATTACATTGGAGTTTTGGGAAAGGATTAGTTCATTTTGGTACTATGCTCATTCTGAAGAGATAATTCAGTGATAGTAATTTTAAAGTTAAGTTTTATGGGTTACATAATTTATAAATTTTTTCCTATTAAAATTATTAGTTATTTTTTTTAAGTTTACAGGGAAAGAGGAGCTAAATTAGATGATTAACAAATAACCTGCTGTAATGGCTGTTTTTACAGAATAATATTGACATGCTGGGCATAGTGATGTATGCCTTTATCCTAGCACCAACCGGAGGGGGGGTGAGGGGGGGCGGGCAGGCAGATATCTCTCTCTCTCTCTCTCTCCTTCCCTCCCTCCCTCCCTCCCTCCCCCCCTCCCTCTCTCTCTCCTCTCTCTTTTCTCTCTTCTCAACTGCCATGGCTGTCTTGGAACTTGCTCTGTGGACCAGGCAGGCCTTAAACTCAGAGATCTGTCTGCCTCTTCTTCCCAAGTGCTAGGATGAGAGTCGTGGTCTAGCTCTTACTTATTCTTAACTATTCTTTCTTTTTTTGGGGGGGGGGGTAAGTTAAAACACCTTTTGTAAACTAATGGGAAGATTGAGAAGTTTTAGAGAAGCTCCTGGCTTCTCTCAGTTGTGTTTGTGGTTAAAATTCTGTTTACATTTAGTAAAGTTTGTTAAAAGGCTAGGTTTGGGGGGGGGGGACAGTGTTGTAGTCTTATTTGTATTTTTATATGAGAACTCTAAAATTAAAGTTTTACTCTTAGGGTTAATGAATTCATCCACAGCTAATAATTACAGTTATACCATCTTCAGTTGTCATTCTTAACTCTGCTTTGTTTTTTTTTTGTTTTCAGTGAAAGTTTGTTTGGAAAGGCTTATAGGTTCTTCTTTTTTCTTAATGGTCTTAGAAGTCATGTTTCTTTTCTTTCATATAGTCTTTCTGTATGTGCTTTCCCTTTCTCCTGTTTTCTGCTCAGCAGTCATCCTAACTCACATGGCATCCTTAGTGAAGATGATGGGTAAGTGCCCTGCAAAACCATGTAACTGCTTTTTCCTTCCTGTCTGTCACTGAACTCTTTCTCCATAAACTTTGCCTGTGGTCACACCTCAGCAGTACTCTCTTGACCCCATGGGTTAGTACAGTTTTGATATGAAATTAGGATTTGAAAGGTTTATTTTTTAAAGTCCATTGTTATGATAATTAATGGTTGAGATTCTCATAGCATGATGTAATAATTTGATATATGGATTTTAAGGAGAAGGTTTTTAGTAACTGCATTAGAATGCTGGGAGATTTCAGTTAATCTGTTCTAGTTGAAGACTAATGCTGTAGAGTTTACTGTTAGAGAGAGTTAAGCTTTTTCCAGAGCTGCAGGCCTTAGCTTACTAGCACGTAATGACTGCTGTTGGTTTAAACGATTTACTCTATATATTTCTATATAAGGGATTAAAAAATTCAGATAAAGGAGGACTGTATCCTATATTATCTTTAACCACACAGTCCTCTTTTTGATTTAGATTTTTTTTTTCAAGGCAGAGAAATTCTGGTGAAGAATTTTCGTGCATCTTTATAGTACTTTTCATAGGACTAGAAGTTATGTTTAGGTTTCAATTAAGTTGAGTGATGAAATCTGTAAATAGTTGTTTAGAATTTACTTTTTTAAAAGACAAAATAGAATTTATACCTTTTAATGTTTAAATTTTTTACAAATTCTATATTGATATAAAATGTTCATATTTGCTGTTGTGCTTTAATGTTTAACATTTATTCTAAAAAATTCTCATTTTAATTCACATTTGGAAATGTGCAGTATTTAATAAATCGATTATTGAATTACATAAGTTGGGTTTTTTTATTCATGCTTAATTTCAGACAGCATTTCCTAAAATAGGTCAACATTATTTGTACATGATCTCACTTCTTTTTCTGTTGTATCTGCTCACACTCTGAGGATGTTGTGGAAATTGGATTCATTTTCCTTTTTTGATGCTTTAAGTTAACTTTCCAAAGTTAAAGAATAGAAGAGGCGGTTTCTTAAGTTTGCTTTATAACTCACATAGAATTAAATTATAAGGCAAATGTTTATATGGTGAAGAATTTTTTTGAGTATTTGACTTAACTTTGTCTTAATTAAAAATGAACTGTGTTTAACTTTTTTTTCCCTTAATTGCTTAAAAGTAATTTTGTATCATTTATTAATGACAGTTTAGATGTGCTTTGAGTAGGAAAGGCTAAGAAAGAAAAGATGGCATTGGTTTTATGAATGGATTATGGTTACTTTTAGCTTAGGAAACTGGAAAACAATAAATATAGTATTCTTGGAAAGTGAATTATAACACTGTCTACAGATGAAGTTCTAGTATTATATTCCAATCAAATACAAGCATAGAAATGGGCTAACATTTTTAAATAATTGAAAGTAGTGAGTGAGAAATGAGATCCTTAAGATTCTAAGGAATAACTATCCAAGGATAGTTGTTGAAATTGGTATACTGTGCGCGCGCCTTTCCATCTGCTGTTCAAACCAGTGGAGACGAGAATAAAATAAGGAAGCTTGTTGACCATTTCAGTGCCCCAGACACTGAGCTCTGGTTCCCTGTTTATCTGTGTATCTGTACAATGTGTTCTTTAACAGAAGTCAGTAAACAGGAATGAGACTTAGGCCCAGGCTTCTCCCCGAAGCAATGAGAAAGGAAGGAAACATTGATCCAATAGAGCAGCTTCACAGGGTGTTTGCTGTGTAATCAGTCACATTTGAGACTGCATGGTGTGTCTGCTGTTACAGCAGAGCCTCCTTCTCCTGATTAATGTCACCAGGAGTCTCCAGAGGTGTTCAAGGCTTAGAATACCAGTGAGGAGAGCAATGTTGTTACTTTTGATTATGTCTTTTAGGTCATTTCTAGTTTTTAGCACTTCCTAAACAAATCTGAAAAACATCCAGGTACTTGTTATCCTAATCTTAAGTGATAAGCCAAAAAGGTTGTGAACACTTTCAGAAGGTCTTCAAAGGACTGTGCACTGTGATCCTCATTATAAATTTCTTAAAAAAAAAAAAAAAAGATTTATTTATTTATTATGTATACAATATACAGAAGAGGGTACCAGATGTCATCATAGATGGTTGTGAGCCACCATGTGGATGCTGGGAATTGAACTCAGGACCTCTGGAAGAACAGTCAGTGCTCTCAACCTCTGAGCCATCTCTCCAGCCCCCTTCATTTTAAATTTCAAAAAATTTCCTCTATCCCTGCCTTCCTCAGGATCCCAGAGCATGAGGTTTGAATATAAACGTGTGCAACAGTGAAAAGCAAATGTTTTCCAGGCATGTGTTTACATAATTTATCTGTAAAATGCATATAGTTAATTTATTATTTAACTGATTGAAGATAGTGAGTGCCATTTAACTTTCTTATTATTGGGAGTCATTATGTCTGAATCCACATTTATCCTATGTGCACTCCTTTTCCGTTCCTTTTCTATTCCTAAGGCTTCAGTACTGCAGGTTCTGTCCCCTGCCTTGTCGGGATCCAGTTATTCTCA
Organism: Sigmodon hispidus; assembly: GCA_004025045.1. Classification (NCBI taxonomy): domain Eukaryota; kingdom Metazoa; phylum Chordata; class Mammalia; order Rodentia; family Cricetidae; genus Sigmodon; species Sigmodon hispidus. The sequence continues at coordinate 159,537 of PVIH01000989.1, read as the reverse complement.
GCTCTTACTTCTCTCTCTACCTTTAACCTCACTTGTTATTGAGATTTTTTTCCCTTCAGCATTTAAACACAGTCAAGTCTGTGTTCAAGCTTTTCTTTTTTCTTGGTATAATTCACTTACATTTAAAGCCAATAAACCATCTGTGCTTAATGTCTTATTTTCTCATTTGTCAATGATTTTATTCAACCCTTTTCTACTTTCATTTTATTTAATTGATTTAGAGTCTCTAGAGTGTTCATTTGTATTGATAAGTATTATTCATTGCCTGTCTTGTTTGGCTATTTTTTTAGCATTTGAGTTTTGAACCTTTTCATTAGTATATTTAGCCTTAGTGGGGCTGGCTCAACAGGTAAAAAGCACATTGTGCTCAAGGCTGAGGACCTCAGTTCAGTTTCCAGGACCTAAATAAAAGTGAGGGCTGGAGAGATGCCCAGCGGTTAAGAGCACTGGCCTCTTAACTGTTCTTCCAGGGGACCTGAGTTTGATTCCCAGCATCCATATGGCAGTTAACAACTGTCTGTAATTCTAAGATCTGACACCTTACACAGTTATACATGCAGGCAAAACACCAATTCATATAAAAATAAAAATAAGTATTAAAATATTTTTAAAAAATAAAAGAGAGAGAAGAGGCAGCTGATTCACAGACTTACTCAAAGGGCTGAGCTTATGAAGGTGGTCAGATCATTTATAAGCAAGAGCAGTATATGTTCTTAACCATTGAGCCATCTCTTTAGCCCCAGATCATATTCTTAGATTGTGTAGAAAATAAGCATACTCCCTGGATAGTGGTGACACTTGCCTTTAATCTCGGCTTAGTGGATCTGTAGACCAGCCTGGTCTACAGAGAAAATTCCAGAAATAGCTAAGGCTACATGGAGAAAACCTGTCTTCAAAAAACAGAAAAAGAAGTGCACACAAGTGATAAATTTGTATATTTAGCTGGGCCTTTTGAGCCAGAGCTTTCTGCGAGAGACTGATAGAAAGTAAAGAGAACCTGGTGTGAGAAGCAGAGTAGAGAGAAAACAGGGAGACTAGCAGGGGATGGGGGGGGGGGAAAGACTGTGACCTGGAAGGAGTTGAGGCTCCAGTGAGAGATGAGAGGGGCCAGGATGCTATTAGCATGGATTTGAAATGTATAGCAGGTCCTTGTGATGCTGAGGGAGCCTGGAGGCCAGCAAGGGCTTTGGTATGCCAATAGGCACCATGGGTTTGCCCTTTTTGTTATAGGGAAGGGGAATGACTCCTTTTGGTAGACATGAATAAGTTTCACAAATTTCTGAGGAGTGCTGGCTTTAATCTCCAGAATTCTTTTGACTAGGTTGATCCCATTTCTGGATATTTGGATTTATTTTTGGAGATTTGGACTTGACATTTATATCATGTGGAATCAAGGGATCAAGTTTAGATTATCGGGTTGGTGGCAAGCAAACCAGCTTCTTAGCTGAAAGTTGTAAGGAAAATATTAATGATGTGACCATATGTCTTTTAGTTGCTTATGGTAAAAATGTGATAGAGGTAAGTTGGAGATATACTTGTTAATGCCAAAAGACCCGAAACTTGGGAGATTTACAAAAATATTCAGACCATATTTGAGAAATTACGAAGAATGTTCAGGAAACAACAACATGTTGTAGGTAGATACATGATACTAAAGAGATTAGCTGATACGTGGTTTGTGGGTCTAGACAGTCATGTTATCAGAAACTAGTGAAAGCCAGAGTAGAGAAGGATTAGTAGGATTGCTGCTAGCTGAAGCTTAAAGGGTCAATGATGAGGCCACGGATGCCTTAGAGAGTATGAGATTCCAGCAGATGGGTCTAGAGAGCTAGCTGTTAGCGTGTTATTCAAAAGAGAAGAAGGATCAAGAACAAGTCATCAGGGCCCTCATTATTACCACAGGGTCAGAGGGGTCAGGTCCTTGTATTAAGGCAGATCACTCCCTAATGTGGAAGAGGGTGTTTTACTGCCCTGGGCATAAAAAGCACAGTTGTCACTCATTAGACCAAACAATGTGGTGTGGAATCAAAATTTTTCCTTCCTTTTAAACAGACTTGCTAAGTAGCCTAGACTACCCAGTATCAGTCTCCCAAATCATAGGATTGTAGGTGTTACCCATTATACCTTGCTCAAAGAGGGTTATTTGTGAAACTAAAAAATCTAAGAGTAAGGATGTGACTCAGTTGATAAGAGTGCTTGCCTATCTTATCAAAGCTCAAGGCCCTAGGTTCAGTTGGCCATGCTGGTGGATGGAATTACAGCATTCAAGAGATGGGGATAGGAGGATCAGAAGCTCAGGGCCATTCTAACCACACAGCATAGGCTACAAAGGCCTACATCTCAAGGTGTATTAACTCTGGCTATGAGATCCAACAAAAGTTCCAATATATTAGAACTTAAAGGATTTCATAATATTTTATCACTACAGTATTTAATAAACAATTTCTGCAGTATGCTTTGTTCTGTTTTATGTTGGAAATCAAACCCGGAGTCTTATGCATGCCGGGCAAACACTACTATAGAAGTACATCTCTAGGCCTTGGTAGTCTTGGTAGTTCAGTACAGTTTCCTACATGTAGTCATTTCTCTGGCCAACATGGAGAAGTAACAATAATATACAGATAGTTCATATTTTACTGTGTAGTACTTTAATGCCTTTCATAGATTATGCATTTTGTATGAATTGAGCAAAGCTATTTTTTTTTTTTTTCAACTGAATGTGCTCAATTTCTGTTTTGGAGGTAGGAGTTTTGTTTGGTTTTAGTTTTTCAGAACAGTTTCTCTATGTAGCCTTGGAACTTACTCTGTAGACCAGGTTGACCTCAAACTCAAGAGATCTACCTGCCTCTACCTTCCAGGTGCTGGGATTAAAGGTAAGCGCTCTATGTATGTGTGTGTGTGTGTGTGTGTGTGTGTGTGTGTGTGTGTGTGTATGTAAAAGACAGTTTCTGTATACCCTCCATAGCTGCTGTCCTGGAACTTGCTCTATAGACCAGGCTGGCCCCATATACATACCCACACACACATGCATGCATATGAGCTCATGTATACACAAATAATTGTTAAATTTATGTTTTTTAGGTTCTCACTTAAAATAAATTAAAATATAATTATGAAGGGTATACTTAAAGCTGAGATAGGCCAAAAGCTAGTCCTCCTGCATCAAGCAATCAGCTATAATTTTAATTCAAAATAAAAGATTTTTTTTTTTTTTTTTTAAACTTTATTTATTTACTTGCCTTGGTGTTTGCCTGGAACTAGAACTACAGACAGTTGTTAGCTGCCATGTGGGTGCTGGGAATCGAACCCGGGTCCTCTGAAAGAGGAGACAGTGCTCTTAACCACTGAGCCATCTCTCCAGCCCCCAAAATAAAAGATTTTAAAATAAATTTTAAAAGAATTTTAAGGTATTTTATGTGTATGGATGTGTTTGCCTGCATGTTTGTCCGTGTGCCATATGTATACAAGTACCTTTGGAGGCCATAAGAGGGCGTTGGATCCCCAGGAACTAGAGTTAGAGCTGTCGAGCCACTGGGGTTGAGAGTTGAAGCCAGCTGCTCTCTGGAAGAGCAGCCAGTACTCTTAATCTCCATTTCTCCGGCCCCTCACAAGAAAAGTTCTTGAAGAAAATTACAAAATGATACTCCAATGCACTCATGAATTTAAAGAAATAGCCTTTCTGATGATAAAATTTGTTATGGATAGATAAAACTAGCCATGACATTCCATTAAACGATGACCCTAATATGCTTCATTTCTATGGAAGCTGAGGGAAATGAGGCAGCTCAGATGAAAAATCTGAAGCTAGCAGAGGTTGGTTCATAATGACACCATCTAGCAAATGTGCAAGCACAGAAGCAAATGTTGACACAGAAGCTGTAGCAAATCATCCAAAACCTAACTACTAAGGTATTGAGTGAAGGTGGCCATACTAACCTTTCTATTGGGAGAAGATGCCATTATAACTTGGATTGCTGCTGAAGACCTAGGTAATTGGGGAGGGTGGCCACACTGAATAGCCTTAACTGTAAACTAAGATGTATTCTACTGGAAGAAGATACTATGTACACCCTTCATAGCTCTTGAGCAGCCCTGGTTCTAGAACTTACATGACAAACTAAAAGTGTCATTGCGTTGATTTGATGGTAACTGATGGCTTTTTAAGCTGAAACTAGTGCTGCTTACTAAATTCAGAAGCCCTAGGGCCATTAGTCATTCAGAAACTACCTTGTCTATGCTCAACAAATAGATCAGTAAAGCCTTGGTGACTGCACATCTGGTTATAGTCCAGTATCAAGACCTGCTAAGAAAAAGCATTCCTTGGCTATAAACCTGGTCAGTCATGTATGAGATTAGTGTTCTCATACATGCTCAAAATCCATCCTACAGCACATGAATGGAGGAGTAATTCAGCTTTAAGTCTGACTTTTAAAAAATATGTATACAGTACAGAAGAGGACACCAGATGTTATCACAGATGATTGTGAGCCACCATGTGGTTGCTAGGAATTGAACTCAGGACCTCTAGAAGAACAGTCAGTGCTCTTAACCTCTAAGCCATCTCTCCAGCCCCTTAAGTCTGACTTTTAAAGGAACATATTTAAGGTGCAAGCTGCACTAGTGAGTTCTTCGGTGAGTCTGTTAAAACAAAATGGTGGGAAGGACTCACTTGTGAGTGAAGGAGAACACGATTCAGAAGTGGATTTCTGTCTCTGCAAATGACTGTCCTTAGACTCTCTTCCAGAAGAGATGGAAATAGCGTAGAACTAGGAGGAGCTGGAAGATATGACTGGCCACAGTCTTGCTGTAAAATTTAACAGTTGGCAGGGGCTGGAGAGATGGCTCAGCAGTTGAGAGCACTGACTGCTCTTCCAGAGGACATGAGTTCAATTCCCAGCACCTACATGGCAGCTCACAACTATCTGTAGTTCCAGTTCCCAGTTCCAGGCAAACACCAAGGCAAATAAATAAGTTTAAAGAAAAATAAAGATTTAATAAAAAAATTTTTGTAACAGTTGGGGGTTGCGGTTGCTTCTTGTAGATGATCAAGTTGCTTCTTGTAGATGGTCAAAAAAGTTTCTTAAGAGATCTGTTTCTCAAACAGAAGTATTGGTAAAATGAAAGCAAACAGTTTAGAGTATTGTTATCAATTTAGATGGTAAGTAGGCATTTGAGAGAATAGACTTCAGTTTTGAAATGAATATTGTGAACAGACTGCTATCAAACAGCATCGAATATTACACAGAGCGATCGGTCAGTACAAACACATTATCATTTTAAGACATTGACACAGACCCTACAGTCATCAGCAGCCACTACCCTGATCAGTCAGCCACTGATCAGTATCAAGGCAGCACTGTCAACAGCAAAAACATAAGTTGTTCTAAGTCTAGATAGTCATTAGTGGGTTTTTCTTTTTTAAGTCACAAAGTACTCTCAATTTATGTACATTAAACAACATTATATTCTCAAAAAGTAGACCTCATATAGCAGAACTCTGTCACAAAAATGAACTGGTATAGTGTACATAGGATAGACTACCATGTAGAATAAACATGTCCTCTATATATAGCAACACCAAGATATTTGTGTGACTTGCCCTCTTGGAATGTTACACACTCAAACTTCAAGAGTTCTGATATGGATGTCACATGACACTTGTGTGTAATGGTTGTGCAGCTTCAGACTTTTTTGGAGCTGCCTCAGAGATTTTTGTTGTGGTTGTTTTTCAAGACAGAGTTTCTCTGCGTAGCCCTGGATGCCGTGGAACCTGCTCTGTAGACCAAGCTGGACTGAAACTCATGGAGATCACCTTTCTCCCAAGTTCTGGGAGTAAGGCATTCACCATCACCACCTCAGGGATTATTCTTAAGGGCAATGGGAGATAGAAACTTCCAGTATGATGTAGAATTTCAAATAGCATGATGTGAAGTCATTTTGAGCAAGCTTAAATTTCTGAGATTTCCTCACAAATGATAGGTAGTCAGTCAGTCAGGTGGAATAAGCACACTTAGGTTAGTGTCTCAGCCTAGATATTTAACAGTTTAGTCAAGTTCTGTGGCTTTGTCTATTTTTGATCACTTTTTAAAAATTACTTTGTATACAGTGCTCTACCTGCATGCATGCTAGCACTGCATGCCAGAAGAGGGCACCAAATTTCATTGTAGATGGTTGTGAGCCACCATGTGGGTGATGGGAATTGAACTCAGGTCTTCTGGAAAAGCAGCCAGTGCTCTTAATCTGAGCCATCTTTTCATCTCCCACGATCACTTTTTTTTAATATTTTAATTTTTTATGTGAATTTTTTAATGTGAATTTGACTGCATGTACAACTGTGTAAGAGTGCCAGATCTTCTACAGTTGTTAGCTGCCATGTGGATGCTGGGAATTGAACTCAAATCCTCCAGAAGAACAGTCAGTGCTCATAACCACTGAGCCATCTCTCCAGCCCCCATGATCATTTCTTAATGCTTGAAATGCACTAAGTATGGGCAAAAGAGTGAACAAACTAGTTAGAGATGCTGTGGAAGACCCAGAAGAGTAAAAAAATAATTTGTTTTGGTTAGATTTGTTAAAGTTATTTATTATAGGAATTAACTTATAGAATAATTCAGATTGTGGGTTTGATTTACCAGGGCATAGTGGGTTAATGAGCTGATTTCTGACAAAGTGGTAGGATTTGTTTCATGGAATAGTCTACTAAGAAACCCATACAAATTCTTAAAAAACAAGAACAACAACAAGGTTTTATTTTAAAGTCAAACTTTGCATTTTCTAAAATAAAATAACAGGTGGTAGTGTCAGCAGTGCCACTTGCCCTGAATGCTAGCATTGAGGAGGCAGGGGCAGATGGATCTCTGCGTTTGAGACCAACTTGGTCTACAGAGTGAGTTCCAGGACAGCCAGGGCTACATGGAGACTATCTCAGGGTTGGGGTGAGGAATCTTAAAAAATAAGGTAAAGCTTAATGAAAATAGTGAGCTCTCTTCTCTCTCTTGTTTTTCATGAAGGACCCCACACACACAGAGTACATAATGTTCTGTGTGATGCTCATGTACCCATGTGAAATTACTAGTTAATTGCAGCCTGGGCTCTTGTGAATGAGTCATTGAAGAAGGGAACATCGGATTGAGCAGACGCAGGCTCTGTTTCTATAAACAGCTACGGAAGTGACACAGTCATCAGAAGATTCAGTAGACAGGTGAGCGAGCTTGTGCAGGAGGGGCAAGAGAGATGTTCATGAGATATTCGGGTGCAATCACTATCAGCCTGTGCACTTTTTAAAATTAACTGCTCTGAATTTTTTATAACATGCCAGTCTTCTTGCTTTACTTCTTAGATTCTCATACTCAGAAATAGAAAAAAATACTTAGAAATGGTTTATAGAAATAGGGCTTTATTTGTTCAAATGTGGTATATACATTTGCAATTCCTGTATTTTAGAGGTAGAATTAATAGGATAGTAAGTTTGAGACCAGTTTAAGCTACACAGGGAGACCTTATCTCAAAATAGATATATTAGTGGGCAGAATACATATATCATTCAGTAGAGAAAGGATAGCTTATGGGTTTTTATTAGTCATCAAGACCTTACAGACAAGATGTGCAGTAGCATAGAACTGACACAGAACTCTCCAGAGAGAGAGTGTACATGTACACATACAGGTCTGTGCATTAAATCCAGGGCTCATGCATGCTAATGACACATTCTACCACTGAGCTATGTCCCAGTGAACACAAACTGAAAGAATTCATCCAGTGTGAGAGCTAGGTAGACTTGTTGGAGATGCTGAGCTCATGGTGGATCCCCAGGCCTTGAGCCCTGATGGGCATCTAAGGCAGCCAGGATAAAAAAGTTAACACCAAATGTTGTGCTGACAGGAAGAGGGTGGGAGAGACAGTCTGAGGTCAGGAGACAAATGGAGCTGAACAAGATTGGATGGAATGAGGAGCCACAGCTTTGCCTGGAGCACTTGGGATTCTTCCAGGCTGCTTTGTTTGGCTGTACCATGTGGTTTTATGGTAAAGGTTTAATTATTGTATTTTTAAAATTAATATTAATTATGTGCAAAGTGCCTGCAGAGTTTGGAGATGTTGGGTTCCCCTCATGGTGGAGTTACAGGTGGCTGTGAGCTGACTCAGGCTCTCATCTGGTAAGCTCTCTTTAGGCCCTTTCTTTTTTCCTTCCCTTTCTTCCTCCTTCCCTCCATCCCTTTCTTCTTGCCTCCCTCCTCTCTCTGTCCTCTCTCTCTCATCTCTTTCTCTCTCTCTCTCTCTCTCTCTCTGGCACTGTCTCTTGTAGTTAAGGCTAGCCCCATACTCACTGTATAGCTGAGAATAATCTTGACACCTGATCCCCCTGCCTACATCTTCTGAGTAATGTCCTTACAGCTGTGCACCTGGGAAGGATAAGTTTTAGGTTGGACTAGAACAATCCTTCTCTGTCTTGACGGCCTTGAAAGCCATGGAACTTGATAGGAAGTCAGCACCAGTAAGCGTGGAGGCTGTTGATCAAAGGATTAATGTGATTAGCTGCTGGCCTAGCTCCAGGTTCAATGAAAGACCCTGTGTCAAGGTGGTAGGGTGAGAGAGAGAGAGCAGGACACCAGTGTTCTCCACTGGTTTCTATACTTGTGCATAGGCACACACATAAATATATATATCACACGCATGTTCACAAACAACTTTTAAAAGCTATTAATTAAAATGAAATTTAGAGATGGAAGTACAGCTGGGCACTGGTGATGCACACCTTTGATTCCAGCACTCGAGAGGCAGAGGCAGAAGGATTTCTGAGTTGAAGGTCACCCTGGTCTACAGAGTGAGTTCTAGGATAGCCAGAGCTACACGAGAAACTCTTTCTTGAAAAACCAAAAAGAAAATGGTGGAAGTGTGAAGAGGAACAGGTTATTGAATGAGACAAGTTATAGGTATGAGAAATAGCGAGTTGGGGATTGCTGTGGTATAGTTGTTCAACAGGAGGGCACATTTGGGGAGAAAAACATAGTTTGGGACATGTTAAGCTTATACATTATAGACATCCAGATGCAGGTGCTGAATATGTTGTGTATTCATAGGTCAGAGAAGTTGGGGCTGGAAATACAAATGAGTATGTGAAGGAAGAATAGGAATATACAGTAGGAGGCAACATGAGTCTCAGCCCCTTCCACTTAGCTTAAAGATTATGCTAGAATTCACAGGAGAGGCTTCCCTTCCCAAAGCTTGGGAACCCCCCTTACAGGTTCTGTTTGTCCCCCATTTGAAAGTCCCGCTCTAGAGAAGTGGTTAGAGACCAGGTAGGAAGTCCTTGAGACTTTCAGCAGAAGTGAAGCATCTTCTATTTTAAAAAGGTATTTCTCAGTCTAGCTAAGAGTTCCTTTTTAAATTTTCCCATGGACTAGAGATGTAACTCAATCAATAGAGGGCTTGCCTGTCATGTGCAAAGTCCCGAGTTCAAAACCATCACTACATAAAACTGGGTGTGATGCCTGCCTGCGATTCAGAATACAGAGGGAGGGGCGTCAGAAGTTCACAGTCATCCTGAACACAAAGCAAACTTGAGTACCTAAGACCTTGGCTTTTAACAGCTCCACCTTTAAAACCTCCACTACTTTAGTAAAGTACACTAAAAGTGAGTTGCTAGAGAAAAAATGATTAAAATCCAAGTCAGTACACAAAACTGCAAAATACTTTATTCAATACTCACAAAAATGCCGTCAAATTATATAAAAAAAAATTTTAGGCAATGCAACAACAACTTCTGTATCTTATAAACAAGTAGCAAAACTGTATTAGTATCTGTATGATAGCAATTTAAGTTATCATGTTAGTAACAGTAGAAATAGGTGCACCTCTGTGCCTCTGTGTAGCCCGATTAGATTAATAAATGTGATCAATAATCACAGGGAGATGTATTATGTCAGTATTTATTCAAAGCAACTTATGACATAAGTGCAGGGAATGCTGGGATGATTTGCTCATCTGGATGGAACAGATCTCCTTCCAGGTGGTGGGGAAGCAGAGTGCTGTGCTCATGGACTTGGTCTTTAAGCTGTTCCTGGCTTAAAGGCTACAGTTTCAAAGGTCATAGGTGAATTCCAAACCACTCCATTAGGTCAGGGAGATGCTGGAATCCCACTACACCTCTGGATATATTTTGGGAGACTAAACACATCATAACTGCTGAACAGCCTGAGATGCTGTATGGATATGATGCTATATGATAGTATGAATACTAACCAGTCAGAATGCAGCTTGGTCACTATGCTAGAGAAGGAATCTCAGGGCTCTTCGGAGTCTCAACCTGTTAGTTGAAAAGTCTTTAGGAATTCTGATGGATTGGGCTGCATAACTAGAAAGGAGGAGGGCTCCATCTGCATAATGAGAAGTATGTCATTGGGGGGGGCGTCGTTTTGGTTTGTTTTTGTGAATTTTGTTTGGTTTTTGGTTTTTCTTTTTTTTTTTCTTTTTAAAAACTTTATTTATTTATTTGCCTTGGTGTTTGCCTGGAACTGGAACTACAGACAGTTGTTAGCTGCCATGTGGATGCTGGGAATCGAACCTGGGTCCTCTGGAAGAGCAGACAGTGCTCTTAACTGCTGAGCCATCTCTCCAGCCCCGGTTTTTGGTTTTTCAAGACAAGGTTTTCTGTGTAGCCCTGGTTGTTCTCAAACTCTGTTGACCATCCTGGCCTCGAACTCACAGAGGTCCACCTGCCACTGCCTTTCAAGTGCTAGGATTAAAGGCATGCATCACTATCACTCAGCTTTTTCTTTCTTTCTTTTAATGATTTATTTTATGTGCGTTGATGTTTTGCCTGCATGGAGGTATCAAATCCTCTGAAACTAGAGTTACAGACAGCTGGGAACTGTCATGTGGGTACTGGGAACTGAATCTGGGTGTTCTGGAAAAAATAGCCAGTGCTCTTAACTGCTGAATCATCTCTTCAGCCCCAGTATTTCAGTATTCTTAAAAGGCAGGACCACATAGTAGCTCTCTGCTGTCTGGGATACATATATTGAGTATCCACTGCAGTTTCTGGCTCCTTTTTTTTCTTTCACTTTTTTTCCTAAGTCTTGACTGGAGTAAGTGGAGTCTTAGAGAAGTGCAATGACATTAGTTGATATGAGCGAATAGTGCCCCTCTCAATTCCAAAGGTCAGAATTGCACCTTTTCTCTTTCCTGGGTCCAGGGAATAGAGGAGGATGATTTATACTTGTAATGTTAATGATTAATAGTTAGATGTATTTCTGTGTCTCCCAGTTTTAGCAGTAATTGGAATAAAAGTGTTGGAAGCAAATAGACTTGGTTGATATTGTAGTCAGATACAGTAGTGGTAGGTAGAGCTGAGATCCTGGAGGTCACAGCCAGGCAGAGTGATTACATAGGGAAGCCAGAAGGGTTGCCTAAGTCAGTGTCTTTAGAGAACAAGAGAATTTAATTTATTCATTTCTAGGGTTAGGCGCTAGGAGACCGTACCCTAGGAGAAAAGGGAATGAAGGGACAGTCACAGAGGAAGGCACAAACTATTGTGGCAGATAGTACAAAGAATCTGATAGCTTTTTTAGTTACTTGATGCTTTATATGTACTTCAAGGAACAGTCTTGAAGCAAGTGTTAAGTGTAGAAATGACAAGGACAGTATTGAGAATAAAAGTTATATGAAAATGTAATGCAAATTATGTTGAAAATGGGAGGCGCATTCTTTTTTTTTTTAATTTACTCATTTATTATGTACACAATACACAGAAGAAGGCACCAGATGCCATCATAGATGGCCGTGAGCCACCATGTGGCTGCTGGGAACTGAACTTAGGACCTCTGGAAGAACAGGCAGCGCTCCTAACCTCTGAGCCATCTCTCCAGCATGGGAGGTGGATTCTTAGGAAACAAACAAGATAATATTATTGGTAATTATTTTATAGTAAGAACTAAAGGCAAGAGAATATTGTGGAGACATCAAGCTGTAAAACTTGAACAAGGGGGACAGAACATTAGATAGCAAAGTGGCCAACTGTGGTGAGAAGTTCAAACCTTGCTGAGTAGCAAAGTAGCAGTGACAGTCCTGGGAACCCTGCAGTCACTGTTTCAAAGGAGACCACCATTCTCATGATGCTGCAGGTTTGTGGCCTTTACAAGTTGCTGATCCACTCATGACTTTTACAACATGTTGTGCTGACTTAGGGTGATGTGGGAAGAAAGAAAAAACAGATTGATGGACAGAAGCTGGGATCAGGTTGTCCAAACTCTTGGCTAGAAAAACCACAGTACCCAGAAAGCTCAATGTGTTTATTGTGGAGGTGAGCAGAGTCAGAGTTATTGCATTCAGTTGGACAAGGAGTGCAGCTTGTTATATACAGTTGAACAATGAGACAGATTTATCTAAGTCAACAGTGGAAGTCTCTGTAGGGGCATAGTCTTTAGGCAGTAAACATCCAAGAGAAGAAAGAACAAAGCTTTCTTTTTTTTTTTCCTTTTTCTAGTTTGTTTGTTTTTATTTTTGTGTAGTCTTGCCTGCGCTAGAACTCACTCTGTAGACCAGGTTGGCCTCGAACTCACAGAAATCTGATTGCCTCTTAACTCTCAAGTGCTGGAATTAAAGGTGTGCACCATTACTGCCTGGCCCATGGAACTGCTTTTTTTATAGATACCAATAGCAAACATCACTATTGCTTCCATTTGGTGGTATGTAACAGGCTACAGAACTGGGCTTTAGTGATGAATGTGTAGGGCATCTCTTCAGGACTCAAAAACAGAGAAAGCAAGCCCTTAGAGTTAGACCACTTACTCCTAGAGTCTGTGGGAAGGTGAGGACTTAGAGCCTCCAGGGCTCCTGCCTCCCTGTCATTCCTTCCCATGCCTAAACCTTGCCACTGAGTATCATGTGAAATAATAGTTAGTAGGGTGCAGTGATGCACCAGTGTCCACCGGCCTGTGAAGGGAAATTGACAGGGGCTAAAAGGCACTTATGTGAAAGCTGATTTTCCTTGTATGTTAAAAACATGGAACATGATTGAGGATAGACTCACTTTTAGCCACTTGGTTTTGTAGCTACATTCTAAATAAGAAACCTTGACATGAAACTTCTTTGAAATTTGGTTTTTGAAGGCCCAGACTCAGCATCGCCCAAAAGCTCCTAATATTGTAATATTTTATAAATGATTTTGTTGAATGAATGTGGTGATACTGGCTGCTGATAAAGCCCAAGGAAGACTAAAGCCATGAACATACTATTCACAGGGATGCTTTTAATTTCTTATACAATTGGAAGTTACCTTGCTGTGTGTGTAGCTCAGCAGTCCTGGGGCAATCTCTAGTACCAAAATACCACCAGCAGCAGGACCCCACAGCTCCACATATGTAACTTAATAAAGTACATGGAGGCCAAGGAGAAACCAAACCTGGGGGATAGGACAACCAGGAAACAAGGGAAATAAAACAAAGCCTATAGAAAAATGACTCTATGGTCAATGAATTGAACCTTTTAGACATAAGTCCTTTAGACTTACAGGTTGCATAAAGCTACTGACCAGACCCAAGAAGACTGCTGACCCATCACAAAAGTCAGTTTCAAGATTACTTTACTGGTATGTATGTGCTAAGGTCTTCCTATGAAACAAACAGTGAAATCTGTGATCAGGAAAAGAAAATAAAAACCAGATGTATGGTTGGGCAGTGGTGGTGGTAGTGATGGTATATGCCTTTAATCCCAGCACTGGGGAGGCAGAGGCAGGTGGATCTCTGAGTTCAAGGCCAGGCTGGTCTACAGAGTGAGTTCTAGGACAGCCAGGGCTACACAGAGAAAGCCTGTCTCAAAACAAACCAAAACCTAACAGCAAAAACAGCCAAACAATGACAAAAAACCCAGATGTATTCTGAAGTGTGACTTAAAGCTGTGTTGTCCCATCTGTGCCATGAGAGAGGAGGAAAAAAAAAGTGTGCTGAGTGGCTTCTGCAAATGGGAGATGCAACATGTGAGCATTGCTTGTGGCTGACAAGTAAACAGAGATGATTGGGCACGCCAGGAGCTTACTGTGCAAGAGCTGTTGGGCCTGCTACTGTGTTTTTAAACACATCAACACGTATATAAGTTATATACGACAGTCTAAATAAGGGTGGGGGAAAAGTTCTTTTCTGGGTCTGGGTTATCTTACTCAAGATGATTTTTTTCTAATTCCATCTGTTTACCTATAAATTTCATGATTTCTTGTTTTTAACAGCTTAGTAACACTCTGCTGTGTAAAAATCTACATTCTTTATCCATTCTGTTGAGGGACATCTAGGTTGTTTCCAGTTTTGCTTATTATGAATAGAGCAGCACTGAACGTGGTTGCTTGAGCATGTGTCTCTGTGGTCAGATGAGGCATCCTTTGGGTATATGCCCAAGCATGGTATATCTGGATCTTAAGGTAGATGGATTCCTATCTAGCTGAGGAACCATCACACTGATTTACATAGGGGCTGTACAAGTTTACACTCCCTGCAGCGATGGATGAATGTTACCTTTATTCCACATCCTTACCACCATGAGCTGTTATTTTATTAGTCTTAGCCATTATGACAGGTAAGAGATCCCAAAATAGTTTCGATTTGCATTTCTATGATGATTAAGGGTGTGAACATTTCTTTATGTGTGTCTCAGCCATTTTGAGTTTCCTCTTCTGAGAATTCTGTTTAGATCTGTACCCCATTTTTAATTGGGTTAGTGGGGTGTGTATGTATATACATATATATACATACATATATATAAAGAAAATGATGTAAAAGTACAGGTAAGCCATGAGCCATGTGGCAAAACATAGATTAGTAGAATTGGGTTAAGTTGAAAGAGCTAGCAAGTAAATAAGCCTGAGTCGTAAGCCAAACAGTTTATAATTAATAAAAGCCTCTGTGTGTTTCTGTGAGACTGTGGTGCTGTGGGTCTGGACTGTAGTCTAGGCCAGGCCAGAAACTTCTTCATACAAATTATATATATATGCTATTAGCTTTCTATCAGATGTGTAGTTAGTAAAAATCTTTTCCCATTTGGTAGCCTGATACTTTATCTGAATGGTGATGTCCTTTGGTTTGCAGAAGCTTTTCAGTTTCATGGGGTCCCATTTATTAATTGTTGGACTTAGTACCTGTGCTAATATTCTATTCAGAAAGTCCTTTCCTGAGCTAACGAATTCAAGGTTATTCCTCATAGTGCTGGCTAGTCTTATGTTAATTTGATCCAAGTTAAAGTTATCTGAAAGGAGGGAACATCAGTTGAGAAAATGCCTCCATAAGATCCAACTGTAAGGCATTTTCCTAATTAATGATTGATGGGGGAGGGTCCAGTCTACTGTGGGTGGGGCCATCCCTGGATTGGTGGTCCTGGGTCCTCTAAAAAAGCAGACTGAGTAAGCCATGGGAACAAGCCAGTAAGCAGCACCCATTCATGGCCTCTGCATCAGTTCCTGCCTTTAAGTTCCAGTCCTGCTTAAGTTCCTGTCCTGAGTTCTTTTGGTGATAAACAATAGTGTGGAAGTGTAAAAGCTGAATAAACCCTTTCTTCCCCAACTTGCTTTTTGGTCATGGTATTTTATTACAGCAGTAGAAACCCTAACTAAGACACCTACTTTCTCTTCTGTGAGATTCAGTATATCTGGTTTTATGTTGGGATCAGTCTGATCCATTTGGAGTTGAATTTTATGCAGGATAGTAAGTATGAATCTGTTTGGATTCTTGTACATGCAGCCATCCAGTTTGACATGCATAATTTATTGAAAATACTGTCTTTTCTCTCCCACTGTGATTTCTGGCTTCTTTATCAGGTAGCCATAGGTGTGTAGACTTACGTCTGGGCCTTGTTTTTATAAACTCTGAGGCATGACTAATGTCCCTGAGAAGCATTTCATTTTATTTTCTTTTTTTCCTCTGAAATAAAATTTTTAAAAGATTTGTTTACTATGTTTACAGTGTTCTGCCTACATGCCAGAAGAAGGCTCCAGATAGAATTTTAGGTGGTTGTGAGCCACCTTGTAGTTGCTGGGAATTGAACTCAGGTCCTCTGGAAGAGAAGCCTGTGCTCTTAACCTCTAAGCCATCTCTCCAGCCCAGTTTCTTATTTTCTAAAGTAGATGCCACACACTCTGCACATCAAGTCCCCGTGAAATATGCTTCAAATCCCCTTCTAGTAGGAGCAGATTAGTTTAGTGGCCTCCCTGTCCTATGTATTTTTTTGTCATAGCCTGAAGTAGAAGTTGAAGTTGGCTCAGCTCCTTACAGAAGAGTAAAACATTAAATCAAACAGTTTGAAAATAGTTGATTGCCGGAGTCCAACTCCAGTGAGGTTCAGGTCCCAAACAAGAGGTGTGGAGTCAGTGAAGGAAGGAGACTGACACCATCTGAGGGTGAGTCAGGAATGAAAATAGGCTGGACCTTTTTATAATATGCTCTATAACTGCATTATAGTTTAACCACAAGCAACATTGAAAGCATACTTAATGATTCTAGGATGAAAGCAATCATCAACATCATTACAGTATTTTTCTTGAAGGAAAAAATAAGAAGTTTAGCAAGACTCTAAATGCCTATTATCCTCTAAGGATCAGTAACCCTGCCAGGGGCCCCCTCCTACATTTTCTCCCTCCTACATCTTCAGCCCTTGCCAGGAGGTGTCAGACATTGAGTCCTGAGAAATAAACCAGTAAGAGCAATTTTCATTCTTCAAGGTGATGTGGAATGTCTTTTTGTACACTGTGAATTTACGTTGTTTCCATTGGTTAATAAAGAAGTTGAAAGACAGCTTAGAGGCAGACAAGAAATCCAGGCAGAGATATTAGAGAAGAAGGGCTGAGTCTGGGAGAGGTGCACAAGAAACATGATGTGACTGTACTGGTAAACCACCAGCCACATGGCAATGCGTAGATTAATAGAAATGGGTTAAGTTGTAAAAGCTAGTTGGTAATGAACCTGAGCCATAGTGTGGTGATATAGTGTATATTTAATAAAAATCAGTCTGTAGTATCAGAGAGAGGAAACAGACCACAGTCAATTCTCACTCAGCCAGCTTCTCAGGCCAAACAGGGTAAGAGTCATCTTCATGGGTTTTCAGCCTGACTGGTTGCTCCTACAAAATCCTCAATTTCTACCTTCTCCTGCCTTATATATCTTCCTCCAACCCCAGCTGTTTTAGTTCCTGGTTCAAATCTGTATCATAATCCTAGAGTTAGGATTAAAGGTGTGAGCTATCACTGCTTAGCTGTTAGGCCTTGAACTCACAGAAATCCAGAAAGATCTCTGTCTCCTGAGTGATGGGATTAAAAGCATAGGTCACCACTCTCTGACCTTCATGGCTTGACTGCTGGACCACTGGCCTGGCTGGGACAGGGAAACATCATGCTACAAATGGCACCAAGTCTCTGCCAGAAACTCTCAAGCACCTCGCAGCTGACTTCAAAATAATTAAAGACTTAATATTATTAAATAAATGCTCAGCCAGTAGCTCATGCTTATTACTAATCAACTCGTTTTTTAAAAAATTATTTATTTATTATGTATACAGTATACAGAAGAGGGTACCAGATGTCATTATAGATGGTTGTGAGCCACCATGTGGTTGCTAGGAATTGAACTCAGGTCCTCTGGAAGAACAGTCAGTGCTCTTAACCTCTGATCCATCTCTCCAGCCCTGCTAACCAGCTCTTACACTTAAATTAACTGATAACTTTTATCTATGCTTAGCCATATGGCTTGGTACCTTTGCTCCGTCCAGCATTCTTATCTTGCTTTTTCTATGTCTTTTCCTTTCCTCTTGGCAGCATTCTCCTATTCTGGTTGCCCCACCTATATTTTCTACCCAGCTACTGGCTAGTCAGTGTTTTATTAAACCAATACCAGTGACAAATTTTTACAGTGTAAAAGAATATTATCCCACACCATCAAGGGGCATGATGTAGTGTTTGTACTATGAGCACAACATGGTACAACAAAAAGCATTGAGTTGTTTCCTAACTGCATTTCTTTGTTCCTTAGGTTTTTTTTTTTTTCTTTTTTAAATATTTTTATTTTATGCGAATTGGTGTTTTGCCTGCATGTATAACTGTGTAAGGGTGTCAGATCTTGGAATTACAGACAGTTGTTAGCTGCCATGTGGATGCTGGGGATTGAACTCAGGTCCTCTGGAAGAACAGTTAGTGCTCTTTACCTGCTAAGACATCTCTCCAGCCCTCCTGTTCCTTAGTTTTATAATGTGACTTGCTGCCTTCATGTGCTCCCAGAAGAGAAGGTCCTGATATCTTACATTTTTTCCACTATATCATACCATTCGGATTCCTTCAAGATATGCTGCTGTATATGGCAGAGGGGGAGCAAACTAGTCTAACTTCTTTTTTTTTTTAAACACTTTTATTTATTTATTTGCCTTGGTGTTTGCCTGGAACTGGAACTACAGACAGTTGTTAGCTGCCATGTGGGTGCTGGGAATCGAACCTGGGTCCTCTGGAAGAGCAGACGGTGCTCTTAACCACTGAGCCATCTCTCCAGCCCTTAGTCTAACTTCTTAACAGAATCTGCTCCCCGTGGGGCAGACCACATTGCCATTCATCCAGTAAGCTACCAATCCTAGGCACTATTCTATACTTATTAAATGAACTCTTGCCCTAAATGGCCTCAGGCTTTGGATCTGGGTCCATTGTTTCTCTTGATTATGTGTTTTTTGTTCCTGAGACCAGCTGTGCCCAGTTAGTAAACCTTTAGCCTCTGCTCTTGGTGTAATGGGGGAGGGGGCGCACATAATGAGGAGTAAACAGAATTGACGTACTGTATGGTTCTACAGTGGCAGAGATTTTTTTCCAAAGAATTATTTGTTAAAAGAGACTGCCATTGTACTCCACATTTTCATCCTTCATCAAAGCCTGTACAAAATATCCCTAAGAAAAAGCATAAGGGAACTCCCATAACACATAGTGAGAATCATTAAAAATGAAAGGAAGATGTGCTGGAGAATTGTGATCCGAAATGTTGAAATGCTGGAACTGTGTCAAGCAGCAGTGGTTGCCATGTCATCCACACTAGTTGATGATATAAAAACACTGAATGCAGATAGACAGAAACAAAAACAACAACTACAAAATAAAAAAACACTACATAGAGCTACTGGAAAGGGCCAGAAAGTATATCTCATGGCCTGAAAGTAATTTAAGTTAGAACTCTTTGGTCCAATAGTGGTGATGCATTTAAAGTAACAAGCAGTACACTGAAGACAGTCTCACATACATCAAAAAACACCTAGAAATGTCACCAAGAATAAAATTATTGTCTATCAGATGGCTAAGTTTTATGTTAACTTTTTAATGTTAAAATAAGGGCTGCAAGGGCTGTGGCACTGGTACTCAAGGGAATAATCCCCCATGCTCCTGCAGGAAACTGATAAAACAGTGGATCACAAGGAGAAAGAAGGTGGGGAGGGAGGGAGGGAGGTGTCTTGGGAAGAAAGGATTTGGCAAGAGTGGAAGGGAGAGAAGAGGAATAGGTGTGAATACAGTCAGAGGACATGTATAGGTTTAGAATTATAGGTAAATTATAAGGAATGACATGATGCATCTCTGTTTGCTGTTGCTTTCTTCTGCACTGATGGTGAGCCTAAGAAATGACAAAAACTTACGTATACGCAAGGCTATGCTATAGTTTTTAGGCAGTCTACTTTTGGACTTTTTTTATAGCCTGAGAACATGGTACTTCTGCATCTTACATTCAGAAAGGTCTAGAAGTACAATTGCTAAATTTACCATTATTTATTTTGAGGTAGAGTTTCATGTGTCTCAGGCTGGCCATGAACTTGCTGTGCAGCTAAGGATGACCCAGAATCCCTAGTCCTTCAGTATCTCCTTCAGAGTCTTAGGGTTACAGGCTTGGCCTGCAGATTGACTCTGGGTCCTCCAACATGCTGGTAGGCATTTGCCACTAAGCTATATCCCCAGCTAGTTACTAAATTTATTAAGGCAACAGCTGTGACAAGTCAAGTGCTACCTGTGCTGCTAGGTCCTGTTCCATGCTTCCCACTGTCCACACCAAGGCTCTTTGCAGCTGTGCCCCAGTGTGTTTCCTTTCCTGCTTAAACAGTCTGTCAGCCAGAAGCGGGAGCTTGAGGACTGCTCAGTTGTTTCTGCATAGACACTTAGTACCATAGCTTTGCCCTTCCACATTCCCAGAAATACCCAGGAACTTCTCCAGCCCTCATCCCTCTTCTTCTTTATAAGCTTTATGGCTTATCCACTGTCTGCCCCACTGTTATGCCTCGTCCCATATATGTTGCCCAGTGCATGTACTTTGTAATATGTTCAACAAATGCTTCTTGTGTTCTCAAGAGAGAGTTCCAGGTTTGTCCTAATGGAAGCAAGCCAGCCATGTGTGGTGGTACACTCTTTCAATCCTAGACTTGGGAGACAAAGGCAGGCAGATCTCTAGAAGCTCCAAGTCAACCTGTATAGTGAGTTCTAGGCCAGCCAAGGCAACATACTGAGACCGTATCTCAGAACAACAGCAAAAGGAGGCGATGGATGGACCCAGAGAGGTTGAAACAACCATAATTGTTGAAAATAATGTCTGTTGCCTCTTGTGCTTGCATTGAGAGCATTCTGTTGTTTGGGGACCAATGCCAACACTGGCAGCATTAGATGAGGCTCCTGAGAGCTAGAAACAACGAGAAGCCCTCTTACTGAGATGTTCTGGGTTTTTCTTGATTAACTACGAGTTATGGAGCTCTCTGACTTGTTAGAATCCCGAAGCAGTTGATTCTGATAGTCCTTACCAATTGGTGTTGTGGAGGGATGGCCTTTTGGAGTTTATTACTCTGCCATATGGTTTCCTGGAATGTTGGTGTTATATCTTATATCAATTGTGAAGCTAACTTATTAATGCTATTGAATTATCTACAAATTTTTAAACCCGTATACTCATCTCCCAGAATAACATTCTTTTCTACTTTTCTATTTCACTGAAAAAATTAATATAAGGATTTAGGGATGATGATATTGATATGTACTTGATTAACATGTATTAGGCTTTGGGTGAGGTCCCAACCACTGTAGGAAAAGCAACATAGTTAGGAATGTTAAATTTTCTGTAAACATTTTATATGAATGCTAAGCAAATGCTCTACTACAGGTCACAACCCCAGCTCACTTTTCACTAATCTTTTTTTCTTTTTCACCATAAGACAAAACAGACTCATTTTATTGACCAGAAACTGGGTTGATTTTTTTTTTCTTCCACATGAAAACCCTTGTCCATTACAAGCACAGTTAAAAGTGATAGGAGAAAAATACTGAGTCTCCATTTCTCTCCTGTGTTTTCTCAATCTTTATGTGTGATTCTCTTTTCTCTTTTCACGTTTAAGCCTTGCCTGCCTGCAGTGCATTGCCAAAAATTTCTAACTTATATTGATTTTTTTAAAAATGGAAGATGAACCCATAGACATTTTCAAGGCAGTAAGTATGAGGACATGAAACAGTCTTATGAATTTTGACACAAATTTTATAGTTATCTTGTTCACAACTAATTTAACAACTGCTTTAGCACCCCATCTTTAGTAAGGTAAACCACATCATAATCCTGACAGTTATGACTGATAGAGACAGATTTGGGGATAAACTTATTGACTCCCTGTAAACACACAGTTCCGAACAGTAGGAGCTAAAAGATAAAGTTATAACAGAAAGCAGCCATCTAGCTGGGAACATTTGGTGTGCTTCTGGTATCTGTCTGTGTCATATAGAAGAAGAGGTCAGATTCAGTCATCTGTCCTATCACTTAAATCAATGTCATTTAAAAGCACCTGTATTAATAAATCTGTATAGGCATTCTGCAGGAAAGAACTATTACCCACATTTTATAAAGGAGACACATTTATGTGTGATGCTGTCTGCTAGCACATTACTGAGCCAGTGTCCAGGCTGACCTGAACCATCCCAACTCTAGTCTTGCCACAAGGCTGTAAGAGTTTTTCTAATCTGCATGTGCTTTGGTCCTCAATTGAAGAAGCTCACACACTGGAGATGCTGGTGTGCGGAGTTGTGCAGTGGGAGATGGTGTGTCTGCCTGCTCCCCTAGTTACTGTCTGTCATGGAGTCATTACTTAGAGTACCTTTTCTCTTTAGTCTCCTTTCCCTGCTTTTCTCCATGGTCAGTTTGGGCTTCCTGTGGATGCTCTCTTGCCTTTGTGTCCTGGTCAAGTTCCCTTGGACAGATTAGCTCGCCTCTGAGAAGCCCCCCTCCTAATTCTTGACAAGTACATTGTGCTTCTGCCCGATAGCCCGAGTTCTGAGTCATCATCTAGTCTTACTCATCACAGATGTGTTTACCTTGCTTATTTCTTGTTTCTTCCTTCCTTTCAAGGCTCAGTCCCTGCCTTGAGCTCTCCCGACTTCCTGCATATGACTCACTTTTACTTAGTGATGCCTTTCTTTTCTAACAGGGCCATTCATCCTTAAGTGAATCAGCAGCACAATTGAGATCAGGTTTAACAAGCCTTGACACAACTCTGATGAGCCTCTTACAGTGTATATAGATCCATGTTCCTGATTAAAATGCATCTACTGACTAGCTACATCAGAAGTGAAAGCATTCCAACGGAAGTTACCACCTCTGCCAGCACATCTTTTATCTCATAGTAGTCTCACAAGGCTGCCAGTTTATGAGTGTTTTCCAGAAAGCCTGGCTCACTAGAAAAGGACAGTAACTCCAAAGAGCACCAGTGGATTCAGGGTGTGATAGCTCATACCTCTAAACCCAGCATCTGGGATGCTGAGGCTAGGATTATTGTTGAGAATTTGAGGCTAGCCTGAGCTACAGAGCCTGCACTATATCTGCCACACTTCTTTGATTTTCACACACCTTGCACCATATTCTGTGTTCATCCAAATTCCAATCCTTACAGGCTCTTTTGATAACTTTATACTAAAATGCTTTATTAAGTTGCCTGATGTTTCAGTTTCAGAGTTGGGTTTTGTTTGCTTGTTGTTTTAGAACAGCCTCTTTCTTTCCTGATCCCTGTGGTGGTCATTTTCCACAGGCATGGTGGCTTATTATCATCAGTCACATCCTCAATTTATTCAGATTAAAACCTAGGCAGGACCCTGTGAATGTAGACATGTTTTCTACCACCAACTATAGCCACAGATAACTATTTTCATAAGCCATTTCTTTTCTTTAAAAGTAATAGTCAGAGTTAGGGTTACTGTTGCTATGATAAAACACCAATATTAAGGCAACCTGGAGGGGTAAGGGTTTATTTGGCTCATTTCCGTATCACTGTTCATCATCAAAGGAAGTCAGGGTGAGAACCTGGAGGCTGGAGTTGATGCAAAGGCTATGGAGGAGTGCTGCTTACTGGCTTGTTCCTCATGGCTTGTTCAGCCTGCTTATAGTCTTATAGGACTACCAGCCCAGGAATGGCACCACCCACAATGGGCTATGCTCTACACCATCAACCACTAATTAAGAAAATGCCCTGCGTGCTTGCCTACAGCCAAATCTTTTAAAGGCTGTGGTAGTTTGCATTTAATTGGTCCCCTTAAGCTCAGAGAAAGTGGCACTATTAGGAGGTGTGGCTTTAGTGAGAGAGTTGGGGTACATGTGGCCTTGTTGGACAAAGTGTGTCACTGTGGGGGTAGCCTTACTCAAGCTTCCCTTAGTGTGACACGGAGACTACTTTCTTTTGCCTTCCAACCAAAAATATAGGACACTCAGCAATTTCTCCAACACCATGTCTGCCTGCACTCCGCCATGCTCCCACATAATGATAATGGACTGAACTTCTGAACTGTAAGCCATCTTATTAATTAAATGTTTCTTTTTATTTCCTATTTTTTAAAGATTTATCTATCCGTTATGTATACAGTGTTCTGTCTGCATGTATGCCTGCAGGCCAGAAGAGGGTACCGGACCTCACCACAGATGGTTGTGAGCCAACATGTGGTTGCTGGGAACTGAACTCAGGACCTCTAGCAGGATGCCCAATGCTCTCAACCTCTTAGCCCAATGTTTCCCTTTATAAGAGTTGCCATAGCTGGGCATGGTGGTGCATGCCTTTAATCCTAGTACCCAGGAGGCAGAGGCAGGTGGATCTCAGTGAGTTCAAGGGTATCTTGGACTACAAAGTGAGTTCTAGGCCATCCAGACTCAGAAAACTAATAGCACCACTAGCAGCAAAAGCTACTCCTGATGGTACCCACTTGTAATCCCAGCCTTTCAGAGGCTGGCAGGGAAATCAAGGTTTCACAGCTCTAGAACAGCTCACGTATGGACTTAATAACGGATCACACTTAGAACTTAACCAGAATGTTCTAGGATGACTGTGGTTCACAGAACTGCCTATAAATGAGGTCTGTTACTGAAGATGGTCCTCTTTATGAAATGTCTTTTAAACAGCTGCTTCTCGGTACATTAGCCTTCCTTCCTGTTCTTTTTAAGCTGACATTTAGGAATACCCGAGCAAGAGCAGCAACAATTAGGTGTAATAAAACAAGGTGTTCACATGTTCTGTCTCTGAAAAGTTAGCAGCTTAGAATGCTGGTTAGTGAGCAGAGGAGGTTTACAAAGCATATTGGTGGGGGTGGTGAGATGGCATGATGGGTAAGGTGCTGGTGCATAATCATGAGGAACTGAGTTTGGATCCTCTACACCTGTGTAAGGAAGCAGAAAACCAGACACTGAGGAGGCAGAGACAGCTGACTCCTGGGGGCTTTCTAGACGGCCAGTCCAGCCAAATCAGAGAGCTTTGGATCCAATGAGAAACCTTGTCTCAAAAATTTAGGTGGTAAGTAATAGAGGAAGGTCAGCCAGACATTGACCTCTGACTTTTTTCTGGGCACTCATGGGCAAGTGCGCCTGCACATACACATGCATACACATACACACCATGGGGGGGCACAACTAGTTAACTAGCTCACTGGTCAGTGTCCAGTCTGGAAACAGCTGACTAACTGTTGCCTTTTTCTCATTCTGTTTTTGCCCTTCCCTGTCTCTCTGCTTACTTCCTTATTTTTCTATTGCTCTGTCCTTGTTATTCCTTCCATCTTTTCTTTCTTTCTTTTGGTTTTCCAAGACAGGGTTTTTCTGTGTAATCCTGGCTGCCCTTGCTCTGTAGACCAGACTGTCCTCAAACTCACAGAGATCCATCTGCCTCTGCCTCCCAAATACTGGGACTAAAGGATGCACTACCACTGCCTGGCTTTTTCATGTGTGTATTTTGCCTGAATCCAATATATATATTACATGCGTACCTGCTGCCTTCAGAGATCAGAAGAGGACATTTGATCCCCTGAAACTGAAGTTACAGTTGGTTGTGAGGCACCATGTGGATGCTGGAAACTAAACCTGGATCCTCCCTCTGTGAGCAGTGCTCTTAACCAGTGAGCCACCTCTTCAGTCCCATCACCTATTTTTGTTGTTGTTCTCTTCTAGTTGGTTTTCTGGGATTTCTCGCTGGTACCTTGTCTCTGACTCTGATCATTCACTGTAGAATGGGGAAGAGGTAACCTTTGTGTCAAAAACTAGAACGTTCACCAAATGATTGAAAAGGACCAAATACTGTCCTTAGCATCATCTTTCAGGAGTGTCACCCTTTGATATGAGACATGATGTCAACTATAAAGTTTATAGTTGAGAACTGTGCAGTTGAGTTACAGAGAAAAAGCACACTTAAAATCTCCCAATGGTTTGAGTAAGCTTACAGTTTTGTATTGGGCTACATTCATAACTACCCTGGGATTCCTGAAGCTCATGGGCCACAGGTTGGACATGTCCAGCACTGTTAAATATTGTCTTTACTTACATAGAGCTATGTGTAGACAGATTTTTCTTTGGGCCACCAGCTCACAAAAAAATGACACAGACACTTATTATATGAAAGCTCAGCCTATAGCTTAGGCTTGTCTCACTAGCTCTTACAACTTAAATTAACCCATTTACATTAATCTATGTTTTGCCTCATGGCTTTTTACCTCTTCCATCTCACACATCCTGTTTTCCTTCCCTGTTCTCTGGCATCTCCCCGGAGCCTAGATTCATCTCTCCTTCTCTCTCTGCCCAGAAGTCCCACCTAACATTTTCCTACCTAGCTATTGGCCATTCAGCTCTTTATTAAACCAATTAGGAAGCATATTGGCAAAGACACATCTTCACAGTGTGCAAAAATATTGTTCCACAACAGCTATGCATTTCTAGTGTGAGTGATGAGAATTCTGTTTTCTCTTGGGTGTGATATCTTGTCACTGTTCATCATAGGATGGTTAGCATACTGACTTCAGTGCAATATGTCATAACACATGACCACCACTGTGACCACCCAAAAATGCCTTCACACATTTCCAACATCATAGCCCCTGGCTTAGGATCATTGCTTTCCAGACAATTCCAAATACAATATCAAATCCTGGACTCAGGGTGCTCATTAGTAAATACTGCATATACTGTGATGATAATCAAATGTTTCCTGTTCCATCTTCCTGTTCCCAGATACCTGGCAGCTGCTTCGCAAATTACCACATAAAGGCTTATATGAATTATAAATGCTTGACTGATATCTCAGGCTTATTACTAGCTAACTCTTATGCTTAAGTTAACCCATATTTCTATTAATCTATGTAGTGGCTTGTGACTTTACCTACCCTCTAGTATGTCTTTCTTGCTTCCTTGGCAGATGGCTTGAGTCTTTCTCTCTCTACTTCTCTGAATCTGGCCTTCTCCTTATCATCGTTCGTTTGGTCTCCCTGCCTATACTTCCTGCCTGGCTACCAGCCAATCAGCACTTTATTAAGCCAATATGAGTGACAAATCTTTACAGTATACAAGAGAATCATTTCACAGCATGTGATGGGACAACTTGATTTTCAGGCTCTTTGTCTAAATAACCCAGTTATTAAAACCACTAAAAAAAATCTGCTATACTGAGAATATTCCAGTCACTTCTTCTCTTTTAAATCTAAAGTGTTATAAAGCCTGTTCCAATCTAAGAAAACTATTGTTGAGATTCTAGACAGGATTATAATAAATTCATCAATTTCTTCAAAATGTAAAATAATTAAAAAAACATGATGTTTATTCTGTACAATGCAACATTTTCTTCAATTTAAATATTAGGATTTCATAAAGTTGTTGGCTTATGAAATGAGTGTGTGCTTGTGAGTTTTACCTCAGTGTGTGCTAGTGAAGCAGATTTTAAGCTCTTATTAAAAGTGATTGTAAGGAGTGCTGAGGCTGAAGTCTGTGGGTCCTGAAGAATGAAGATTTGCAAACAAGGCCACTGCTAAACTTCTGAAGTTCACTGTCAGGACTGTAATGGTTCAGAAGGGAACATAAAGGTGTATACAGGCTCATGAACAGAATCCTCACCACTGATGGCCACACTGAAGTCATAATGATGCTACTATAAGAAGCCTTGCGACCATCCCAGCTATGAAACATGCCAAAGGATCTGCAACATGGGAGGGAATGACTCAAAAGATTAACTTCTTGATACAAAAGAGCTGGGCAGTTCACGGCTGGGTTTTGAAGGTTTGTGGATAAAAGGCCTGAATTAATTCTATTTTCTTTATCCAGCCACAGTTTCTGTTACCTTTCTCTACAATAAACTCAGTCACACATGAACAAGAAAAAAAGTGATTGTAAATACAATACAGAGTACACAGACACTCTTGTACTGATAAGTTTTGCACAGTGATATTTTAGAGTTTGCTCATATTACATAAAAACTAAGTTATGTATTTTGTTTATTCTTTATATTTCAGAGGGAGAGTTTTGAAGAAGAGTGGGTACAGGCTTGATAAACCCAAACAGAAGAGAAACAGAAGAGGAAAGAAAGGGAACAGCAGTGTTAGTGAGAACTCCCATGCCGCCTTAGGTCTCCTTACACCAGGAAGTCAGGGTCCATCTCAAAGTGAAGGGGAAGGTTTTGAGGAGACCAAAAGAGAACCAGAGCATCCCTTTACTGGTGGCCTACAGAATGAAGCAGCACACTGTGTAAATGGCTATGAAGAGCAAAGTTGGCAAGACACAGAGATCTCAAACAGTTCCCAAAATGTTGTGTCGATAGTTGAGTTGGACCACACACCTAAGAACTGCTTCCCTGAAGAGGAGGAAGAGGAGGAGGGCCTGTCTCTAACTTCACCATCAGTACCAAGAGAAAGTTCTGCCTCTTGTCACACAAGCACTAAACATCCTTCTGGTGTAGTGAAGGAAGCCTGCTGGGGCATGAGGGTAGAAAGCCGTAGGAGAGACAGACATAACTCAGCCTTAGATGTGCAGGACACATTTGCTAACCCTCCAGGCGTATTTATGCAGAAGACAGAGATGGCAGATAAAACTCACCTGGATGAGTTTGCTTTGCATCATCAGAGTGGAACTACAATGTCAGAGGAAATTTTACAAGAGGAGCAAGGAGTTAAAAGCAATTGCTGGGCTTTTTTTACAGTTAGTTTGTCTGATGAAGAATTACAGATGGGGTCTGAGAGTCTCCCATATTTTGGCAGTTGGCCCACGGAATCTCATAAGTTTGTGTATGAACAGAGACCGAAGAAAGATAGATGTCGGAGACCAGCATGTCCTGCTAGGGAAGAACAATTGAATTTGATTTCTGCTTCTGAAGGAGCAACATGCTCAGGGCTTAGCCCAGAAATACCAGTGGAGAAGCAACTGAGAGATTTGTGGCCTGAAGCTGAGATGGTAGATTTACCTGGAAACCCAGAGACAAATATCTCCAGCACCTGCAGCCCTCCTCTGAACTCACCAGAGAATCCCTTAGAATCAACAGAGAGTACACAAGGGATGCAGAGGAGGATTTGCAATTTGCCACCAAACTATAAGTTACTAGGACAGACTCTTACCAACTCTGAAACAATGGAGAAATGTGACCTCTTAACAGAAAATCATGGGCTGGACACTTTTTCGAGAAAAGGTATTTCCAAAATAATGAATAAAGATGAGACAGAGCAAAAAGTGATGATCTTTGACTGTCATCTGCCATGGTTTTACCTTGAGACCCTCCATGATTCTCCTCGAAGTATTATCCAGCAGCCTTGTTCCTATCTCCTGCCATTTAACAGAGAAGGGTGTGCTGTGTATTTTTATAAAAACCCTGTTCCTTCTCTCATGCTACATTATCTGGCTAGCTTTTGCATGCTGTCTTTTAACAACAAAAGAGCACTTTTGATGTTCAAATCTCAGAAAAGTGCAGAAAGAACACTAAGCAATGGAGGGTTTATTCACTCAGACGGTCTAAGTGGCCAGTCTGCTGCTCTTTGCTCTCTGGGGATTTCCTTTGATACTCAGTTTTTACACAAGAGACTGGGTGAAGAGCTGAAGACATGGGAAGCCTGGGAGTTAGTGCCAGCTGAAGAGAACCAGGATTTAATAAGCAGGGATCGTCAGTGCCGTGGGCCATTATTACAAGAGTTGGCCTTTCACCAAGTCAAGCATTTTGGATCTTCTGAAGTTCCAATAGGTAAGTGGTTTTTATTTTTTAAAAATAAAAGTCCAAGCCTGGTACACACACCTTTAATCTCAGCACTCAGGAGGTAGAAGCAGGTAGGTCTCAGAGTTCTAGGCCAGCCTGGTCTACAAAGTGAGTTCCAAGAAAGCTAGGGCTGTTATATAGAGAAAGCCTCCCCACCCCCACCAAACCAAAACCAAACCAAACAAAGAAAAAAACAAAAGTCGAGTTTAATATATGCAAATGTCATGGGTAATGAAGTCATGTGGTGTGATCTTAAGAACTGCTGCAGCAGAGAAGGTGAGGGGACCCATAGTGAGCAGAGCTTGGATTATCAAGCTGCCATCCCTTGCATCGAGTCTGTATGTGTCTCAGTTCCCTGCTGGAGAGGTGGCACATCAGTTAAAAGCTCTTGCTGTGGACCCAGGTTTGGTTCCCAGCACCCATATGATGACTCACAACCATCTACTATCCAGTTCCAGGGGATCTGACACCCTCTTCTGGCCTCTATGGGTACCAGGCATAGATGTAATATACATACATGTTTTTGTTGTTTATTTAGTTTATATGTATGGGTATTTTGCCTGCATGTATGTCTGTGCACCTTGTGCACGTCTTGTTCCCACAGAGGCCAGAAGAAGATGTCAGATTTGTAGGACTGAAATTATAGATAGTTGTGAGTGATCGATCATGTGGGTGCTGTGAACTGAAGCTGGATCCTTTGCAAGAGCAGCCAATGCTCTTAACCACCGAGCCATCTCTCTAGCCCCATCACATGCATTAAAAAAAAAGCAAAGAACAAAAGAAAATCCATGTATCTTTCTGCTTAGTACATTTCCCTTCTTTGGCATGTGACCTCCTGTGAGTCTCGAGTCTCAGATAAAAGAGAGAACACTAAAGATTAAGGGTCCAGAACCATCTGAAGTGGTTGACTTTATTAAAGCTTGTCTGAGAAGCTTCTAGAGTGATCTGAAGAGAGGCTCACCTTTAGCTGTTACTTCCTGGAGTACAGGAACTCTGGGGAACCAGGAAGCCAGCATCCTAGTCCTACAGGTTTCCTGCGGGGGTGGGGGGGTAGGGGGGCACCTTCCTGGTGAGATGACCTTGGTGGGTACTCCAGGTCCTGCCCTGTCTCTGTTCAGCTACCCCCTTTCCTGCTTTGCTTTAGATTCCTACTCTAGACACTGTCTCAGGAGCTCAGAGCCATGAGTGACCAGATCACACAGCAAAGCAAGCCTGACTCCTGACCTTCTGAGCACATTCATGATCTCTGAATTAGCACATCTAACTACTAGATGCTCTTGGCTGGGCCCCAGATGTCCAACAAGACACCTGCCCAAATTTTAAACAAAATAATAGAATGCAATTTTTTATTATTATTTTAACTCTGGATGGTTGAAGATGTTTGGTCTAAGGTCTATTCTGAACTTATAAGCAAAAGTATTTGTGTCATTTTGTGTCCCCTTTCTGAGAGAAACTCTAGATTTTATCAGCATGTCAAAGGGGGCCCTAACTTAAAACTATTGGCAACTGTTACCTCAGATCAGCATGAGAAAGAACAGAGGTCCTAGCATAAAAAAATTCTAATTTCCTCTCTTAAACACACAATACCATCTTCATCATTAAAATAATCAAATATTCATTAATTATACTTCAGAAGGAATTTTAAAAGAAACTATCTCATTTATCAATAGCTTGCCTTGTTTATAAATGAGGAGACAAGAATAATACAAAATAAAATTACTGCAAATAGGTAATATAAATGATAGGCTTATGAATAGTCTGTGAGTGAAGTTTTACAGGGCTAAAGGAATCACTGAATAGAATGGGATTCTGGTTCTGCTTCTTCAAGATGAAAATTAATTACAGCCATGCCTTGAGGAGGCAGAGATAGGTGGATCTCTGTGAGTTCGAGGCCAACTCAGCCTACATAGAGAGTTCTAGGTCAGTCGAGGATGCATACATACGGAGACCCTTTCTCTAAAAAGGGAAAAGGGAAAAAAAAAAGGTAGATCACAAGCAGTGTTGTTCAAGGAGGAAGATGGTGGCTTGTAAGAGAAGCAAAAGGAATGGTTTTTTCCACTTAGAAATGGCGTGTGATCAAAAAGGGGAAGTGGAAGCCTAGTGGGGGCTGTGTGGCAGATTGTTTGGCTAGATTGGACAAGCAGGCCTGGGAGTGTGCTGGTGGCCCTGCAACTCAGAAGAGGTATAGCACTGGGATCTGGGCAGACACAGGATTGTGTAACAGTGATGATGAAAGAAAGCATATTGATAGGAAAGACATTGCTCATGGCTTGGTAAGGCCAATGTATTTTATAGTTGTGTTTGGAGTTGTTTATGAATTTCTTTCTTTTCTTTTCACTTTGGTTTATTGGGACAATGCTTTCTGTGTAGTTCTGGCTAGCCTGGAACTAGCTCTGTAGATCAAGCTAGCTTCAAACTCACAGATATTCACCTGCCTCTGCCTCCCCAAGTGCTGGGATTAAAGGTGTGTGTCACCATTGCCTGTCTGTTTATGAACTTCTTTTTTAAAAAAATTTATTTAGCTTTATGTGCATCGGTATGAAGGTATTAGATCTCTGGAACAGGAGTTAAAGACAGTTGTAAGCTGCCATGTGGGTGCTGGGAATTGAACCCAAGTCTTCTGAGAGAGCAGCCAGTGCTCCTAACCCCTGAGCCATCTCTCCAGCACCCATGAACTTCTTAAATGTACAGCATATTCCTCAGATATTCACATGCGGAAGAAGCAATTTTCAGGAGACTGAATATACCGGGTAGTTATTTCATACGTGCTGCAGGAAAGCAAGATTGTCTAAGTTTGGTGCTTTGGCACTTTCAGCTATATGTATGTATGTGTTGATGTGAGTGTGCTTATGCTGTGGGACAGTCTGCACTGATGGTGTTTATATACATACACAATGCAGATTTTCAGTGAGTCTGAATACTGTTCACTACTTGAGATCAGAAACAAAGTCCTGCTTAACCATCTCTGAGAAACCTTCAAAATTAGACTTTAAACATGGGAGTTTAGACAGCATGTTTAAATAGTCTTATATTAGTAGTGGAAATCTTTGTGACTTTGGGGTGAATTTTCCCCTTACTTCCTCTTTTGCCCTCAGAATACTTGTTCCTTGATGACTGTGGTTGGTTCCCTTTGGAAGACACTCAAGATAATGCCTTTGCAGTGGAAGATGCCAAAAGAGATATATTGTTAGGTTTCAGGGATTTATTTTCAAAATAGTTAATTTTTATGTTAATTAATTACGTGAATCTGCACATGTGTATGAGTACCCACAAAGGCAGGAGGTCTACCTGGAGTTGGGGTCATAGGCAGATGTGAGCTGCCTGATATAGAAGCTGAGAACCAAGCTCAGGTGCTCTGTGAGAGCAGTATGTGTTCATAACTTCCCAGACATCTCTTCTACCCCTAGATAACATTTCTGTAAATATAAAATTGAGAAGATTTTTTAAAATATTTATTTATTTATTTATTTATTTATTTATTTATTATGTATACAGTATACAGAAGAGGGTACCAGATGTCATAGATGGTTGTGAGCTACCATGTGGTGCTAGGAATTGAACTCAGGACCTCTGGAAGAACAGTCAGTGCTCTTAACCTCTGAGCCATCTCTCCAGTCCTGAGGAGATTGTTTTTATGAAAATTAGAAAAAGAGCAGGATGGGAGTGGCACATGCCTTTAATCCAAACACTTGGAAAATAGAGGCAAGTGGATCTCTGTGAGTTGAAGCCAGCCTGGTCTCCAAAGAAAGTGCCAGTACACAGAGAAACCCTGTCTTCAAAAACCTATATAAATTTATAAATATATATATATTATATAATTATATAAATGCATTTAATTCTCTAAGTATATTGAAAGCTGTGCAGTCTGAGTGGCCATTTTAGAAGAGTCTATCATTCATTGCATAGATTCTGTGTCTAGTCTTAAATTAGGTTAAATTCATATCTGCTTGATTTGAAACCATCTCGTCATTGATGTGGTCTTTTGGTCCACAGTGGGAAACATCATGCTCTTGAGGATTACTCAGTTTATGCAGGTAGCTGATGGAGGATGTCTTCAACTGTTACACAGTAACTCTAAGACTAGTGCATAGTTGTTTTGTTTGTTTTGTTGGTTGGTTGGTTTTTGTTTTTCAAGACAGGGTTTCTTTGTGTAACAGCCCTGGCTGTCCTGGAACTAGCTCTGTAGATCAGACTGCCCTTAAATTCACAGAGATCCTCCTGCCTCTGCCTCTGGGATTAAAGGCATATGCCACTGCCCTGGCCTTGTTTATTTTTATTTGTTTGTTATGTTTTTTTCATTAATTAGTAAGTGTGTAAGTGAGGCTAGAGGCATCCCGGGGCACATTTTGGAAATAGTAGTAAAATTTAGATTTAAAGATAAAATGTACAGTTGTTGCCTAGGGTTGGCAGATATTTTTTACGTTTGCTTTGTGTCTAAAACCAAATGTACATTTTTATGAGCTACTTTTTTGTTTTGAGATGAGGTCTTGCTATGTAGACCTGTGTAACCTCACATTTGTGAACTATTCCCACTCCAGACTCTCATGTGCTGGGACATGTTCTTGCTCCACTATGCTCTGCTCACTGGTATATACTTATGTCTCTCCTTATCCTCGGGAGGCCATGCTGCCATTCATACACACAGAGAAAGTGTTTAACATGGTCATACTCACATTGTGCTTGTAATACTTCTTTTGACATTTGAGGAATGCCTGCACAGGAGAAATAATCATTATTTTATGTATCTCAATTATCATTTCTAGAAAAGGCAGAAGAATCCTGGTAAAAATGAAAATCTCTTGAGCTGTAAGTACTTCTCATCGCAGAGACCTCAATATGGTCAGAAGGAAATGAGTGTTGACATCGCCTGGATGTAATAGCGCAGATGTATTGCAGTTGAGGGGTTGTTACCATAGCAACCCTGTCTGTGCTATTGCGTGTTCAGTGCTTCTCTTCAATCATGCATCTTTCTGTGAACTACAGCAAAGCTTAGATTGTTGCTCCCAAGATTTATTCCCCATTTCATTAGTTAGAATGTATTTCCGAGCATTCTGGTGACACAGTGTGTGAGAGGTCCTACATACTCACCACTGGGATGTGGCCAGAGCTAGGAGTTAGAGCTGTGGGTTATATGTAAATATTGTATATTAACAGACATTCTAAGAAAAGAGTTAGCATGGACAGACCTTTGTGTCATGTGCTATAATTGACACTGAGAAATCATCACATTTTTCCCGGAAACTGATGTTACGTAGTAAATACATCCCCTGGGATTGTCAGTGCGAACATGTCTGTGCTTGATAAGAATGGCATGCACATGTGTCAGGCATGCTTCTCTCTTCATCTTAGCTCATTTCTAAGAGTGATTGATTCTCACTCAGTGAGAAATCCTGTACACTCAGTACAGGGTCTTTCCTCCTCACCTGCTTCTGCTGGAAGACAGCAGTGATGCTCAAGGGGAGTTTGGAGATTTGGAGAGACCTCTAGGATAAGATAAATGTGCTGAGAGACTGAGGACTCTGGAGAAAGGGATGAAAACTTCCATTTTGTTCCCCAGTGTATTGCTTTGCTTCAACATAGACATTGTTCTGTATATTGAGAGGAAAGCAGTAAGACCCTTCCAGCCCTCCTGTGGTTTACAGGATAGAGTTGCACTTAGGAATGTTTCTCTTCACTCTGTGAGATGGCCCTAATGTGACACACAGCGGGTACCTGTCCTAGTAAGGTGCGGGCGGCAAGCTTGGCTTTATTTTGCTGTGGCCAATCTGAGAGTCTCTTCTCTGGGCTGAGTGTGAGTGTTTTGTCCCAAGGACATATTCTGTGTGTACTTTGGGTTCTGAAGTCACTCCTTCACCCTGCTTGGCTGCTGTCCAGGCTCTGGCCTACCACCAACAGCCTTGTTCTAAATCATATCTCATCTGAGCATTCACGAGGCCTCTAGCAAGATATGTCACTGGTTGGAGAAAGAGCCTTCCATGTTCGTTTGTCATAATGTACTGACACATAAGTTTAAAAGGGAATAGACATGTAGGAAAAGGCAGTTCTAAGGAGAACGTGCTAAGCTGTAGAACTCCCAAGGCTATCTCTATCTATTTCACAATACTCTGCACTGGTTGCCATGTGTTGATAGTCACAGTCCTTTGTCTGAGGTAGGCTAAGAATGCGGTCCTGTTTGTCTGTTGTGTGACCTGAAAAATTAATCTCAGAGCCGCAATGTTTTAAGTGTAAAAATAAGTTGACAGTATCACTTTCTAGTGATTTTAAATGGGGATTAAATGGAATAATGTGTGCAAAGTACCTAGAATAGTGCTCAGAAAGTGATGAGCTCTTCATACGAACTCATTTCCATCTCACCTCCTTGGGTAAAGCCCTCTGGCAAAGTAGAACTGTGTGATCTTGGGAGAGGAAAATATTGAGCTAGGAAACTTGCTTACAAATTTGCATAAATTCCTGTAATGACCATTAGTAACTGTTGTACTGTAAAGAGCTGTCCATCAGGGAGTGAGAGCAGAAGGCAGATGGAATGGGCAGAACCAGGTAGGGCGGACTGAAAGGATAGCACGGGTCATGTGTGCCGGAAGAGTGACTGGGGTAGCAAAGAGGACCCGGGAACAGTCTGGTCATGCAGCATCATGTCTGCATGTGTGCTTGTTTGCTTCCTGCCCGCTGCTGCTGATCCTGATCACTGAGAAAAGCCAGGATGCCCAGAGACCCTTCCAGCCCACTGGAAAGCAGCACTAGGTGGAGAATCACTCCAGCTGTTGTTTTTGATAAGTTGTGTGATAATTAAAAACAAATCTGGCAAGCAGTAACAGTTAAACAGTGCACTGCCTGATGCCAAGGGCTTTGTGTAGCTTCATTTTGCAGAAGAAACTAAGGCACAAAAAGCTATTTAATTACTCCCAAGATTGGGATGATAACCTTGTATGCAAGTATTGAGCTGTGGCACAACTCTAGAATTTCAAAATCCCAAAAGGCTCTAAAATCCAAAGATCATTTTGTTTATCTAATCTTTAAAAATGGTGAAATATGCAATAAAATAATTACCTTAGCCATTCTTTTAAAATATTTATTTTATGTATGTGTGCATGAATGTATGCAAGTGTGCAAAGTGGGAGCCTGAAGAAGCATCAGATTCCTTGCATTGGAGTTACAGATAGTTGTGAGCCACAATGTAGATACTGGGAGCCAAACCCAGATCCCCTGCAAGAGCAGCAAATGCTATAAATCTCTAAGCCTTTCTCCAGTCTCAGCATTGATGTTCTTAAGTGTATTTTAGTTTACTCCTAACACAGCCACTGTCATAACCACCACCTCCAGGACTGTCCTTGTCCAACCCTAGCTGCCTGTCCTGGCCTTCACTCCAGCATCAACTTTTTGGTTTTGAATTAAGTGTGACATTAAAATTAATGTTAGTAGTATGACCTGAACAGACAGGACATGGATTTATTTCTTATTAGTCAGTTGGTATATAGTCTTTGTATTTGTACATCTCACTACGGATATTATATTCTCATCACCATGTCCCTACTCAACTCAGAATATAAGGCAATATTTGTTTTTGTACTTGTATTTTTTCAACAAACAAACAAAATGAGTTCTCAGGCTATCTGACCTCTAGGCATTTACTTAGAGATCATGAGTATTTATTATGTTCTGATTTAGTTGTACTTAAAATAGAAAAAAAAGTAATATTGAAGAAATATGAGTGATATTGTCCACTTCCTCAAAGTTCAACATGCAGACATTTGCTTAACCCCACTGCCTTCAGAAAAGGCTCTTCCTTGCCTTCCTGACCTCCAAGGAATAACCCTCTAGACACAAGGGGTGTGTGTGTGTGTGGGTGTGTGTGTGTGTGTCTTTGAAGGGGGGACTTCCATGCACAGCCACACCTCCTTTAGCCCTCAGAGCCTGGGGGAGGGGAGGGATGGGAGGACTCAGGGCCTTCCTTGCCTCTCCCCACCTCCAGCCCTCAGCACAGTTTCTCAACTGGACTTTAACCTACCTCCAGTCTAAGCTCCACCCACAGCCCCACACCTTCCAGTGTGTGGATCTAAGGGTTATGTTGGCTCTCTCTGACTTAGGGCACTTTTGATCAAATCAATCAGCATCTGACCTCTTTGCTGTCTGGTTTCTAGAATCCTGTTGTTATGACCCCTCTTCAGCTTCTGATTAAAGTGCCAACAAAGCAACCAGGGCCTCCAGAGAAACCCCTTTGCACTTCAATGAGGTTTCCAGGAAGAGCAGACCTTAACCTTGCCTTCAGCCTGTGTCTGTAGTGCATATTGATCACTTTCTTCTTCAGAGTAGCCCAGAGCCTCCTCTGAGGTCGCCTTGTGCTGGTCTGAGTCTCTGTTACTACACTGAAGGTAGAGAGAAGAGCCAATAGTGTCTTTTTGTACTCTGGGGTCCCAAAATGCCAAGAAAAGCAAAGATTGTTCCCAGAGCCCATATGTGTGGCCAGGTAGAGGATTCTGGCAGCACAGATCTCTCCCATGCTAAGGGGGATGACATATTCTCCTGTCTGTCTTGTTTGGAGACAGGGTTTCATTAAGTTCCCCAGGCAGTCATTGAACTTTCAGTGCTCCTGTCCCAGCCTCCCAACTAGCTACGACTAAATGTGCTTAATTTAATCTAAGCCAGCTCTGAGATCCCCAGCCTCCCCCTGCCTCCTACCGCTCGGCTCCCCTAAGTCATCTAGAAGAGGGATGAGGGAGGGTCAGTAGGGAGGCAGAGGTAGGAGGGGTAGACAGGCGGCCAGGGAGGAGGCAAGCATCTGGTGCCTTAAACAGCAAAACATTTGTGGCTTTCTAGTGACCACGTTAGAGGCTACTCCACTGCACGATGCCTAAGGATAGTACTGGAAGCATTTTACATGGGAATGATGTGGGCAGCCACCGATTTGAATCATCTCTGTGGTTTAATAATGCTTACTGACTAACCGGCCACAAGCCTTCTGCTGAGGTCTACAGTACTGTGGCTTTCGACACATTTCCCCACATCTATCACCTTCTAATCATTGGGAAGAAGCTGTAGGAAAATGGGGTAGGACCACTCCCTTCCATGGGTATCTCCTTAGAACTTGTGCAGTCACAGCAAGTGTCCTTGTGCCTGTGGCAGACATCAGGTGTTACTGAAAAAAAAAAAAAAAGATGCGGTCCTTACCTCTGAGGAGGTGTCTAACAGCAAGAGAGACGGTGCTAGGGAGGTGCTTAATAGTGGAGCAAGTGCATGCTGGGAATGCCGGAGTGGGGTTTGGCCCCTGGAACCGCATAAGCTAGCTCACCAAGAGTGAGTGGGGTGGGGTAAGGCCAGGAGGGGCTTGTGCAGAGGATTTGTCTACCCAGCTTCTCTTTTACACTGTACTTCTTGTTTCTCTGAATCTTTTTTGTTTGTTTATTTTGAGATGGGGTTTCTCTGTGTATACCCAACTGTCCTGGAACTTGCTCTGTAGACCAGGCTGGCCTTGAACTCACAGAGATCCACCAGCCTCTGTCCTGAGTGCTGGCATTAAAGGCATGTGTCACTACGCCTGGCTTGTATTTTTAAATCTTCATTTGTGTGTATATGTGTTTGTGTGTGTGTATATACATATATGAGAGAAAGAGAATACACTCGTGTGTGTATATATACTACTATGCCACACATTTGGGTGCTCATGGAGGCCAGAAGGGCCTTGGATCCTATTGCTAAAATTCATTCCCTCGGGGAGACATAGGCAACATCTGTTCCTCCTCTTAATGTCCTAGCAAAAAACTGAGTCAGGACTCCACCGGAATTCACTCTAGAGACCCAGTGAGTTTATTGGGGTTTCTTACAGAGCATGAATGAGTAGCTTCCTGTTGGGTGTGAATGCACCTTCCCTAAAAGGCCACACCTTTATCCAGCAGTGATTAGTGCTTTCCCATAACAGATGGAGCCTCCTTCATTAGTGGTCCAGCCTATATCCCCCAGTCCCTGTTAGGATCATGTTTAATCAATCTGCTGTGATAAGATAACTCGTTTACTCAGTTAGCTGGTGGATGTCAATGAACAGAGAGGCCTCATGCCCCATGGATGGTGGACAAGAGGCAGCGGTGGGCAGAAGACACTCAGACTGTTTCTACTTAGGAGGACTTTATTATTATAATAACAGAGAGGGAGAGGGAGACAGAGAGTGCTCCCAGGAGGGAAGAAGCAGGGGGGTGGAGTGGAGATTCTTAAATGGGGCTTGATGTCAGAACTCTGGGCAGAGCGTGGCTTCAGAGGCTAGAACAGAATCCTACCAGTCCTCCACAAGCTTGCATGTTGTTAGGACAGAGTTGCATACAGCAGGTGGTAGGGAGCTGAATGCACAGAGGGTCTCGTGACTCTCCCACCCCTCTGATAGGGGATAGAAATAGCCAACAAGCCCAGCTGCAATTTCTGCAAGCAGGAAGAACTGAACACCTCGAGGTG
Organism: Sigmodon hispidus; assembly: GCA_004025045.1. NCBI lineage: Eukaryota > Metazoa > Chordata > Mammalia > Rodentia > Cricetidae > Sigmodon > Sigmodon hispidus. The sequence goes on along the minus strand of PVIH01000989.1, from coordinate 119,622 downwards.
GGGATTATTTGACTCAGAGAATAGTCCTGCACAACAGATCCCTTGGGACTAGTGTTAAAAATGCTTGGGAACTAAAATCCAGTCCTCTGGAAGAGCAGAAAGTGCTCTTAACCCTGAGCCCTCCCTCCCCCACCCCGTGTGTGTGTGTGTGTGTGTGTGTATGTGTGTGCAGGTGCATGCCTACAGGACATCAGGTGTCTTCCTTTGCTCTCTGCCTTATTCCTTTAAGACAGGATCTCTCACTGAAGCTGTAGCTGAGGGGATGGAGGGGCTGTTTGATTGGTGAGCTCTGGAGAGCCATCTATGAGTTCTTACCCCCTCTTAAGAATTGATGGGGAGGTAGGGGGAAGGAGCTGGAAGGAGAATTGGGAAGAGGGGAGGGAGGGGGAACAGTGGTGGGTATGTTAAAAAATCTTATAAAAAACAAAAAGAATCTAAGAATAATAATCACAATAAATTTCAGTTGAGACTACTGACAATCCCTCTATGTTTACTTGCAAAGATGAGTCTTGTCTTTCAGGGAGATTTTTTTTTAACTTTATTTATTTTATTATTTATTTATTTATTTGCTTTGGTGTTTTGCCTGGAACTGGAACTACAGACAGTTGTTAGCTGCCATGTGGGTGCTGGGAATCGAACCCGAGTCCTCTGGAAGAGCAGACGGTGCTCTTAACCACTGAGCCATCTCTCCAGCTCCTCAGGGAGATTTTTATTTACTAATTCTGAGACTCTCATCAGTGATATTTGTATGCCCACCAGCCATAGATTAAATTTACATCTTTTCTGGCAAGGGGTGGTTAATGTTACTTAAACTATTTTTTTCCATAGTGTGATGTTGTGCCTGTCCTGAGCCCTGGGGTCTGACACCACTTGAAACTTGCTGATCACATCTGGTTTAGTTTTAGACATTTTCTGGGATTTTGCCAGCAGCTACAACATTTTAATGGTTACAGTAAACCTCAAAGCCTCATTTCAAAGGGGAAAAATATAGATTCAAAGCTGCATTTCTATCTTTGACACACCTTTTATTAATTGCCATTCTGGTTACCTTTAATGAAGGAAAGACCAAGGAAAATCACACACACACAAATAAAGTAAAATTCTCCATTCCTCTTAACACCAGGGTTACAGCATGTACAGCCATGCCCTTCTTTTTACATGGGTATTGGGGATTTGAACACATGTCCTCATGCTTGCACACTATGATCTCTTACTCACTGAGCCATTGCCTGGGCCCTCAGTGTGTTTTAATACCAGTTGTATTATTTACATGCTCCTTACTGAACAGAGAAGGACTGGAATGAGAAAGGTAGTATTTGAGGCGGAGCAAAAACTCTGTAAATGAGCTGCTAGGTTCACTTCCCCACACTGGACTCTGTCAGGGACGCAGAGACACTAAAGGTCACTACTCTATGACGAATATATCTTTTCTGTTCCTCACTCTTGCCCTCAACGTGCACAGATGCCCTTGAAGTACTAAGTAGGACCAAGAAAGTAGCTTCATGCTGGGAGGGGAATTCCCAGGGAGAGCAGCCTGCCTCATTCCCACACCCCAACCCAGGGGAAGTCCAAAGCGGGTGAGATCAGCAGGCAGCTTCTCTCCCTGCTTGCACAGCATCTTCCTAACTCTGGTCAGAAATCCCTGCTCTTTAACTTAGATTCTAAGTCTTAGAAGGACATCATTTCCTTCCCCACAGTTCCTTTTGGTAATGTCCATACCTAAGTGCCAGACATAAAATGTTTTTATTGTACAGTAATTGTAGCCAAAGTCACCAAAAGATTTTCCTGGGATGCAGACTTTGAACACTATCTGTTTCGTTCCGGAAACCAGGATAATCCTGTTGCTTCTATAGAGAAATACTGGCGAGTCTCAACCAGTGCGTACCAAAGGGTGCTGCCAACTCCTACAACTTGCGTTTGATTTTCTACAAATGGTCCCAGGACAATCTCCCGTGCTATGTGGTAGCATAGAGGTAGGTATCTATCCAGCCTCCTACGTCCACCTGATAGATACCTAAGGAGCAAGTTGCGTTAAGCTTTCTAAGGATAGTTTTAGCAGGCAGATAAAGGTACTAAAAGACGATCCAGCACCCGTGAGGAGTGTGCAGCAGCCCTTGGGACACTAGCCAGGTGCTGGTACACACTCTGTAGGGGATACAATGGCTTTTTCTGTTACTGCTCAGATGTGCTTGTCACATTCTTTAATCGCCAACGGAAACTATTTACTTTCAAGGTCTAGGCCTGTCAGAAGTGAGATGAGCTAGAGCTGGAGCAAAGGGCTGGGCTTCCACAGTGGCAGCAGGGAAACCTCCCACTGTATCCCCGGGCCGGACCCCTTCCCTCGGGAAGGACGGCGGAAAACTGTGGGAGGCAGGAGGGAGCGCTGGGGGCTGCGTCACCCGTCACCCACGCTTCCCGGGCTGTCAGTCTTCCAGCACCCCGGCTTCGCAGGTAGTGACGCCCCCTCCCGCGGTTCCCGCGCCTGGGAAGGAGGGGCTGGGCTCCGAGCGCCCGCCCCTCTATCTATCACATGGCCGGAGAGTCACAAAAACAACAGCTTTGGCCAAGACCGTGACTTCTGCAAGGGAACCCAGGGCCCTAGCCGCCAGCCCCCTCCCCATGGAGGACAGTTTTCTGGAATCGTTTGGGAGGCTGAGCCTCCACCAGCGGCAGCAGCAGCAGCCGCCTCCTCGACCGCCACCCGCGCGGGGGCCACCTCCGCGTCGCCACAGCTTTAGGAAACACCTCTACCTCCTGCGCGGCCTCCCGGGCTCGGGGAAAACCACGCTGGCCAGGTAATGACAGCGGCCTGGCGCCCACGCGCGCCCCTGCCCCGAGCGGCTCCGCGCGCCGCCCCTGCCCTTGCCCCGCGCACCCGGGAGCTGTGCCGCTCGCCGGCCCGGGAGGACGGACCTCGCTCGGCACTGCGCCTTGCGCAAAGCCCCAGACGCCACCGGCTCTTCCCCGCCGCGCCCGGCCTGGTGGCCGCCCCGCCGGGCCGAGGTAGCCTTCGCTCCCCAGCCCCGGGTCGGGGAGGCCCGCGGGAACTGCTCTTCGGGAAAACCTGGTGGCGACTGCAGAGAAACCCGCTCCCCGCCCGCTGGCGCGCAGGCAGCCGCCACGGTGCGTCAACAGGCGCTGTCACCGGAGCGAGTTTGGGGGTCCGGGGCGGGGGACGGGGAGCGCGGTGCTGGCCGGGGCCGGGGTCCGCTTTGAGATCTGGTGGATCGGCGCAGCCTGCGTCTGCTTTGGCGGCTGCGAAGGCGCACAGGTGCCCTGGGGAAGGGGGGTGGGCTGGCAGCGCCACCACCGACCGTCACTGACAGCCTCTCCGCGGGCGCCCGAATTCGTTCATTTGCCAATTGCGTAAGCGGCCCTCCCGGTACCGGGTCAGCGAGAACTGCGCGGGCTTGCTGCCTGCTGCACCTTGCTAGGCCCACAGCTCCAGCCTGAACGTCCTCCATCCACTCCCTGCCCTGCACTCGGTGTTCCAGCAACGTTGGACTGTTTCTCTCCTTGCTGTGCTTGATGATGCTGGCCCTCCTGCCTGGCTTGCCCACCGCCACCCTTTGCCCGGCTGTTTCCACTAGCCTTTTAAAACCGGTTTTGTTACCTCCCCTCGCAGCTGCCTCACCCTGCCGTTGAAGCCGCTCTTCTCAGCGCCTTGGCTCCTGTTTACATCTCTGTGACTGCGCTTAGTTTTGCACAGGATTGGGTTTTTGGTTTTTTTTTTTGTTTTTTTCCTTCTGTGAGATACTTGAAGATAGGGGCCATGTCTTAACCCTTCGTGAACATTGTCTGGCACACACTAGTCAGATAGAAGCAGTCACTTGCCACCTGTGATTGTTCCATCTCGTCAGATAAGGCTAGCCATAGGACCCTGGAACCGCTGAAGAATCCCAGGTGGCCTTCAGGTCACATGCTGATTTCCATGGCACCGGGTAGCGCTCATAGGGGGAGGGCCTTGGATGTGAATGAAGAGGAAACTGAGAAGGCAGCAGATAAGGTGCTAACATTTGTAATCGGGGTTCTAGTTGGTTTGCGGAGTAGAAGCGTTCAGCCAACGAAAATTGCTACTCTTGCAAATTAAAGGGATAGGTGATGTGTGAAGGCCGCCACGCTGGTAAGCCTTCCTAAGACACTTCTGCAGGTCCTTTCCGGAGGCTCCTGGCCGTGGCAGGATCTGGTGCTGAGGAAAGCCTCCTTGGAAAACCCAGTCCAACTTGGGTTTTTTTTTTTTTTTTTTTTTTTTTTTTTTTTTTTGTGATACAGCAATTCACGGTGCGAACATCTGCTACCAAATATTTCCAGGATGCCGAATCTTGTTCAGTTCACTTTCGCTTTGCCAGCCTGTAAAGCACCACACACTGAAAGAGAAGGGAGTTACTTCCTTTGGCCATGTCATCTCTCATGGTGTTGGGAAAGGAAGTTTAGAGAAGGAGAAAAATGCTGGAAAGTCAGGGCTTGCTGGGCTGGTCTTTAAGGTTCCTCTGTCTCTAATTTCCTACACTTCTAAGATTTTAATTCCTGATGGCCTTTGACTAAGCAGAAGACATCGGACAAGAGAATATCTCCTTAAACACCTGTAGGGACAGATGTAGTGAGCCCTAGCCTCCCCGAAGCTTGCCGTAGGACGACCCATCACCAGAAGCTGTGGTCTTCTCAGTCCTATGCTTCTCTGGCTGCTGGTGATTAAGTTAAGAGGGTTTCATGGAGATCATTCTCTCAACTTCCTGTTGCCAGACCTCCAAGTGGCTGGGTAAAGAGTGATGGCCTCGCACTCCACTTCTGGCCCCATATCCAAGCTCTGCCACTCACTGCGTTCACACACCCCCCCCCCCAGCAGACCTCAGTTCCCTCTCCTCCTCAGGGGGACACTGCTCTTTCCGCCTTAGAGGGGGTGGTGAAGATGGAATCCTTCTGAAACTGAAGGTGGTAGCTCTGTAAATTGTAAGTGTAGTGACTAGTTAGGTTTGTAAAAGGCTGAGGTGAACTCTGAGTTACAGAGGCAAAGCCTGCCTGTGACATGGAGGAGGCATATTGCGGACTGGGAGGCCCCCGCTGTGCTGAGCCTTGCAGCTCAGGAGCCTTGTATCTTTCCAGGTAGGTTGTGGGTTTGTTTAAAGTTCAGTGGGATGGGATGAGCCCAGAGCAAGTAAGAAACGGTCAAGAAGTCACAGCCTGGCCTCCCCAACCATGTTTGCAGGGTAGGAATGCAATAGAAGAGAATGGAAGATTGCCTTAAAAGACACCTGTATAGAAAATAGAGAACTATAAGGTATTATGTATTTGCTAGATTCCGAGAGTTGTTTTCTCTATGTTTCCCACATTTTCTATAATGAACATGTATTAAATCCAACTAATAAAACTTTTTTCTTTAACATTGGGAGAAATTAGTTTTTGCAGATATGGGCTTACCTTTTCCTGCTTAACTTTTATATCTCATTTGACTAAATAACTAATAAAAATCTCTTTAAAATAGGATCTGTTTTGTCTTTCAAGTCAACATTATATTCTAGAATATTTACCTATGTCTTTTCATATGTCCAAGTGACTAGAATATGAAAAATATCTTTCTGAATTCATTGGATTTCTTTCTTTTTTTTTTTAAGGTGGATTTTTTTTTTTTTTTTTCTTTTGGCTTGTTTTGAGACATGGTTTCTCTGTGTAACCATTCTGGCTGTTCTGGAATTCACTTTGTAGACCAGGCTGACCTTGAACTCATAGAAATCCACCTGTGTCTACCCACTGAGTGTTGGGGTTATAGATGCACTACTACCACCCACCTTAAGTTGGATTTTATCTGGTTTAGAACTTTTAACTACATCCTAGTACTCCAGCCAGTATACCGTCTAAGTCTGCATTAGTGCCTACATTCAGTTAGATATCATCTCTAGATAGGTGGTCATTACTGGCTGTGATTCCAGTTCTTGGAACTCATCCTAAGGAAATGCTTGGTCAAGCATGCAGATACAGAGGAATGTTCATCAGAGATTTCTGTGTGGCAGAAAAAAATAATCAAGACAACTTAAGTATTAAATATAAAATATTAATTAAATATAAGAATAAATTGGTTTATGAGTCTCACAGTTACTGATGGAAACAGAGATGATATTTGTCCTGTAAATCCTTTCCTGTCTTAAAGATACACACAGGTTTAAGCATGTAGCTCAGTGGATATAGAGTGCTGGCCAGCCATGCACAGAGCCCTGCATTCAATCCCCAGCATCACAGAAACCAGCTGTGGTGCTACACACCTGTGATCTCAGCACTTGGGAAATAGAGGCAAGAGGATCAGGAGTTGAAGGTCATCTTTGGGTACGTAGTGAGTTCAAGATCAGCCTGGGATATGTAAGATCCTATCTCAAAAATGAAAAATAAAATAAGAAGAAAGGTATGCATAAACACACATATTCTATTTTATGCTCAAAGGAAAAAAATCTGTATAGATTCTTAGAAAAACACCTGTGTGAGGAGATAAGTATCCACCTGTAGTAGTGGGATCATAGACTTTCCCCTCACTTTCTGATTTTCAGCAACAATTATGTTTCTTGGTGACTTAAAAACATTTTAAAGATATATGTGTATGATTAATTTGCCTGCATATATGTATGTTTACTACACATGTGTCTGATGCTCATGTGTCACAACAAGGCACATCTTCTGGCACTGGAGTTACAGGTGATTATGAACCATCTCGTGGGTGCTGGGAATTAACATGGGCCCTCTGAGGAGCAACATGTACTGTAACCTCTGAGCCATCTCTCCAACCTGCCTGGTAACTTTTAAAGGAAAACTCAAGGCACACTTGAGTGAAAGGTTTGTTTAATGATCTGGCTAACTATGTCATTCTGTCAACCCAAGACTCATGGGCTAATTTCCAGGGGAACATATACTAAGAAACTCACTCATGAGGAGATGAACTTTTAATGTCGATAACATTTTATCTTGAGTCTTTAACTCCTGAAATTTCTCTCTAGTAACACAGCCAACACTCCACATATATGCTTAGTATGAAGATCATAGACTGCATAGTAAAGAGATGCCCTGGGATGTGTGAGAACCAGCTATGGCCAGTATTAGTCAACCCATAATCAATGGTCACCATGTTTCCTTGCTTACTGAGACTTACACTCACCAAGGCTACAGAAGGCGCCTATTCCAGATAACAAGTGGAAACAGTAACAATTAGCAATAGTTCTGTCCTGGAGGCAAGTGGGATGTGATGGACAGCTCCGCTGCTGATAGCCTTCAAGGCTAAGGGAGCCTGGACAGAGTGTGAAAGGCAGTTAAGGACCGAGTCACTCCCACATGGAGGTGGTTCTTGCCTTGACCTCAAAGAGGAGATGAAGTGGGGATGGGAAAGAGTCCATTGTTCTGCTGGGCTTCCCTAAGGAGGAGCTTTCAGAGCAGCGAATCCACTGGCTAGGTCAGCCCAAGGCTAGATCATGGAGACAATTAAACATTGGACATGGGGCCCAGGAGAAGATTTAGCAGGTGAGGTGCTGGCGATGTAGTCCTAGCTACCTGGATTCAATCCCTAGTGCCACAGAAAGGTAGAGGGAAAGAATTGATGTTACAGGCTTGTCTTCTGGCCACCATAGTCTCTGTGGCACACCATCATACACACACACACACACACACACACACACATACACATGCATGAGCGTTTTGAAAAGTTGGGTGGGGAAGAAGTAGAACTGGAGGGCTAGTCCTGGGACCCTTTTGCTCTTGGCCCTGTATCCAGGACTGCCAACACAATCTAGGCATCTGATTCTGCATCTGTGTTTTCCTCCAGCCTCACCTGAGATCTGTGGATGACCCTTGGCACTTCTCATTGTGTGTGTGTGGGAGGGTTAAATGCCTCTGTTATGGTTATTTTCACCTTTTTAAAGGGTTCATATTAGCACACGTGCAGTGATTGTCACTGTATTTCTAAATACCTCAATCAGAAGCTGTGTGCCCCCTTGGTAGTAATGTCCTTTACCCCTGCAGCCTGAGTTACCTGGTGTCTCTGCGTGCTTGCTTATTTAAGTATGTCATGTATGTGAGTCATAAGTATCTGTCCTTTGTCTCATTTAGCACACTGTTTCAAGCTTAATGCTTGTGCCATATATGAGAATGTCATAATTTTTATGTCTGAATAAAATATTTCATTGTGTGGCTGTACAACTAACATGCCTGTGTGAAATGCAATAGGAGTCTTTTGTTCATTCAAGCAGCCTTGTTTGAAAAATTAAATGTTTTCATTCCGTCAGTTCCCTGGAATGACTTTTTCTTTTTTCTTTTTCTTTTTTTTTTTTTTTTTTTCTTCTTGTATTTTTACCTTTAGTAGTCAGAGCCAGCAACCTCACTGGTACATGCTGGTCCCTCTGCACCTCAGCCCTCTCACAAGTGACTCCTAATTTGTATTTGTATTCAGTTAGGCTCAAATGACACTGCCTAATGGCTGTCCTTTCTCCTCACTCAGATCTTCAGGTATTTCTCAGGACATGGAAGGATGCTTTCCTGATAAGACACAGTGACAAACAGGTGGGGAGAAAGGCATGCTAACTATGGACTGCTGGGCACTGAGGACCAGGACCAGTTTATAGATCAGGTATAGGCTCTCCTAAAGTTAAGGAAGACCAGGACAGAATTTCACAGCATGCCACTCTTTGTATATCAAGATGCAGTATCAGGCAGGTGACATCTCGGAGCTCTGGTCATTTAGGCCACCTTGGAAAATGATAACTAGCATTTCAGATTTTCCATTGTTTTCCTAAATTTCACTAACGAGGACCCTTGCATGACTTTCCTCTGAAAGTTAGATGAGTGGAGACTAAGTGCTTTATGCGTTTTATAAGGAGTAGGGTTTAGAGTGAGCGCCATGCAGGTTTATAATCACATGATAAAAGGCATGTTAGAGAAAGTGGCTTCATATATAGGAACCTCATCACCATGTTTCCCGCACTGCTGGGACCATTCGGGAAGACCTAGCTAATGGTGGCATGTAGTACTGGAGTGTGGTTTGAGAATTGTTCATGGTGTTGATTAACATCATAAATATATAACTATATAAATACTATAATTTGGGAGGAAATAGAAGTGGATGAAGAAATGAAAGAGAATATTTTTACAGGAAATGCTAAGGAGGTGCATAGGAAGCTCCTGTAATGTTCCTCTAACCGGGGCCCAAGACTTGAAGCTCTTCTGCCTGGGTAAATCTTGATCAAGGTCACAGGTCTGAGCCCACTGCCACCAATGTTTTTTCAACACCTGGGCTTAAATGAAGGGCCCCACCCATGACAGACAAGCCACACATCTACCACCAATTTACATTAATTATCCCCAGGTCTGAACCAAAACACAGGAAGTGGGAAGGCTCTAGTGAAAGGCTCTGATGAAACGCTAACTGTGGGAGAAAACACTTGAGCCCTGTTAGGCTCTAATGTAACCTGGATTTCAAGCCTCAGGGTAAGAAAGCTACCTTTCAGTATTAACATGAGATGTTCCTCCTAATTAAAAATATTACCAAGGAATTTCATATTCTTGTTAATACATTCCACTGGGAGATGATTTTTAGATTTTAAGTGTTTGTATTTACACTGAGCATAGTGTACCAGAGAGGAATGTCAACTAATCCCAAGTCACTAATCCCAAGTCACTAAATGTTTCCAATTTGACTTCTTTATTGGTAGTCCAGTGAAATCAGTATAAAAGGTGCCTTTCCAGGGCCATCTGGATGCTAACAAATACATTAAGACATTATTTTTTGGTCCCTTGGAGGGACCAAAATCCCTTGAGACTTGGGAGAGCAGTGTGAGGGATGGATGAGCTTGATGACGTGTTCCTTCATAAGACTTTGGGTTGCATCTTGTACGTGGCTTGGGAAGAAAGCTTTCTGTTGTATCAAGCAAGGTAAGGATCCGGGAAGGGAAGGGAGACTCAGAGAAAGATTCAGCATACATTGACCAGGAGCTCCTAAAATGTATTCATTTTTACTCCCTGCGTGTGTTTGCCTGTATGTGCGCCCGCCCACACAGGCCAAAGGAGGGCTTTGTATTCCCTGGAAATGGAGTTACAGGTGGTTGTGAGCCACCGTTGTGGGTGCTGGGAACTGAACCAGGGTCCGCTGCAAGAGCAATAGTGCTCTTAACTGCTGAGCCATCTCTCCAGCCCAAACCTTGTGGTTTCTATTTCATACATAGGAATATTGGGACCAGGACACAGCACACTTGTGTGATGGTGAGCTCATGGCGGGTGGAGGCTCCTCCTCCCACTTCCCACAGTTCCCGGGCACCCTGTCCAAGGGTGATTGTAGATTTGGGACACGGAGGAGCCGGGAGGGCTTTCTATGCTAGCTAAGGACACTCTGCAGTACTTGTAGTTTATACTGGACTCTGTAAACAGATGCCCCCCAACACACACACACTCGTTTTTTACTAGAATGTGAGTTTCATGAGATATGAGTTCCTTTTGTTTGTTTGTTTGCTTTGAGACAGAGTTTCTCTGTGAAGCTTTGACTGTCCTGGAACTCACTCTGTAGACCAGGCTGGTCTTGAGCTCAAAGAGGTCCACTTACCTTTGCCTCCCAAGCACTGGGATTGAAGGTATGCACCACCACCACCACCACCAGGTGTAGTTGTAGTGAAAATTTTTTGAGTTAGGAACCATATCTAAGATAGGTATGTAACCATATCTGTAATCTCAGCACTCACTGAGGCTGAGGTAGGAGGATTGCTGTAAATTCAAGGCCAGACGGGACTATGTAGTGAGACCCTGTCTCAACAAATAAACCTTATTTTCTGCCTTGCCTCTGAAAGAAGTTCTGTATCTGATAGCAGTTTACAAAAGACAACCCTGGAAATTTCCCCAGAGACTCAGCTCAGATGCTGACGTGGCTTTTGAGCAAAGAAGGAAGCAAAGAGGAAGGAGGCTGCTGTGTAAGCAGAGCTTACAGGGGAGAGGACACAGTGTGAAGAACAGGCTAAGCCACTGGCCCCAGATGCCATCCCATACATGAAGACATTTGATATGCCAGCCCCTTTATTTGATGTTTATATTAACAAATAAACTTAAAGATTAAGATCAAAGGTGTGGCTGCTGCTGCCTGTAGCCAGCAGTCTAATGAGAGCCTAGAGTGACCATTTGCCTGGAGAGCTGCCCTCTAGGTTGTCCCTGGGGAATATACCGGAAGAGCTACGAGTCTTGAGTCTTGACTTTAGTTCCTGATGCCGTCCCCCGGTTCTGAGATCAATCGGACATGACTGATGAGCAGAGCACAGACACAGGGCACAGGTCTCATGGGTAGACAGATAGCAGGCTGTCCACATGACAGCTAGCAAGACCAGCTTGTCTAGAGTTAAGTGGGCCCACACTGCCAGGTGATAATGGTGAGCTGTGGAGGATCTGCTGTTGGAACACAGAAACATAGCCTGCTTTGGAAGTGAGAGACAGAGTGAGCAGGAGGCCAGGCCAGGACTGTTACCAAACATCCCTCAGCCTGGTGGCCTCATGACAGACAGTAGAGGAAGTGGAAGGCTGTTTATCTAATGCTTGATGAGCAGATGGAGAGGTGGAGTGGAGACTGATGCTCAAGGATGGAGCTCCACCCTGATGTGAGGCTCGGGAAGGTGCCCCAGTGCTATGTATCCCTGTCTCACTGCTCTCAGGCTGTTGAATGCTGGGTAGAATACACCTCACTCCCAGGTCTCCTTTGAGGCTGATCTCAAGAACAGTATTACCCAGTTTGGAACGCTTTAAAAAGAGTTTGCACAGTTATGGCTAAAGAACATTGCTTTCAAGACTCTCTTCTTGGGGCTGGAGAGATGGCTCAGAGGTTCAGAGCACTTGCTTTTCTTCCAGAGGTCCCGAGTTCAATTCCCAGCAACCACATGGTGGTTCACAACCATCTATGGTGAGATCTGGTGCCCTCTTCTGGCCTGCAGGCAGAACACTGTATACATAAGAAATAAAGAAATACATTTTTTTTTTTTTTAAAAAAAAGTTTGCAGTTATGGCTAAAGAACATTGCTTTCAAGACCCTCCTCCCGGGGCTGGAGAGATGGCTCAGTGGTTAAGAGCAGAGGCCCCGGGTTCAATTCCTAGCACCTACACTTCAGCTCATACCTATTTATAACTATATTTCCAGGGTTGCTGACACCCTCACACAGACATACATGCAGGCAAAATACCAATGCATGCCTTTAATCCCAGTACTTGGGAGACAGAGGCAGGATCTTTGAGTTTGAGGCCAGCCTGGTCTACAAAGTTTCTAGGACAGCCAGGGATACACAAAGAAACCCTGTTTCAAACAAACAAATATATTTAACACCAAATGAGTTTGTGATTGCATCATTGCACACACTCCCCAGTGTGTGTAGAGAGGCCTGGAAATGGACATGCTGTGTTTTATCTTACAGCATTCTGACCTCTGGGATCAGAGCCTGGGTTTGAATCCACCCACTGTTCCATAATGTGGGCTTAATACTGCTCAGCTTTGGTCTGTTGAGCATTATACAGGAAATAAGAAGCCATTAGAATAGCATTTGGCACACAGTAGCATTTAATGATAGGGTTTTTTTTTTTAATGATTTTTGTGGATAACAGAGTGCTATGTGGCTGGTAAAGGGAAGGAACTCAGCCTGTGTATCAACATGAATAGATCAAATGCCTCATATCCCAGGCGGTGTTTTGGGTACTTGGTGAAGAAAATAAAGATCTAGGTCGACCTAATAATGCCAGAGAAACGCGTATAAAATGTGAGGAAATTCTGTGATGTGTGGAGGTGAGACGTGGAATGGAGAGCAGAAGTCAAGTACAGGAGGAGTCTGGGGTAGCGGGTTAAAGGGCGCAGCTGGCTGAACCCAGCTACAGAACTAAAGAGATGTGATGGTGATGGCAGCCCTGGGTGGAGGGTCTGCAGGACCACAGCCTTGCCCTCACAGCCTCTGTATTTAACTCTTTATGTTGCAAGATTCTCTATGATGCAAAGAGAAAAGTGATGACTCTAAAGAAAAGTGCGGACTGAAAAGCAAAAGGTTGAAAAGGAAATGGGCCAGGCAGGAAATCCCAGCACTCTGGACTTGGAGGCAGGTGCATCTCTGAGTTCCAGGCTAACCTGGTCTACAGAGTGAGTCCCAGCACAGTCAGGGATACACAGAGAAACCCTGTCTCTAAAAAATATGTAGAAAGGAAAAGGACTTTTGGGGGGCAGAGAGAGGAACGCGCGTGCGCACACACACACACACACACACACACACACACACACACACACACACACACACATGAAAGGATTCTCATCTAGACTCTGAAGATGTAAAGTTCTTTGGAGGCAGTGATGAATAGAGTCACAATGCAGACAATGACACAGTGACACAGGAACAAATGTGAGTGACATGAGCAGGGAGGACATGACAGGCCTCACAATAACATGACGCCTTTGAAGATTCGGCAATGATGGCACGAATGTGTCCTAAGACATCTCCTGAGAAGACTGTCACAGGAGCTGCTCTTTCCTCGTGTGTGTGGCAGGGTATGCAAGCAAGGCTGCTGTTTCCAGGGCTCTTGCCTCTTCCTGTGGTATAGAACAGAGTGAAGCTGGTGCTGACAGGTGGCTGCAGAGGGGCGGAGTGGGCAGGGGAGAAATGTGACCAAAGTTCAGTGACAGATGTAAGAAAATCATCATCAGGCTAGAGATAGCTCAGCGGTTAAGAGGACCTGAGTTCATTTCCAGCACCCACAGGGTGGTTCATAAACATCTATAACTCAAGTGCTAAGGGATCTGAAGCTCTCTTCTGGCCTCCTCCAGCATGGGGCAGAAGCATGGTGCCTACAAACACACACACACACACACACACACACACACAGAGGCACTCATATAAGCACATCAATTGTGGTAGGTTGTATTATTATTATTAAGGAAGTGTCATAATAAACCCAGAATGGTATCTGAGGGCTAAGACACATGCCAGACTGTTGCATGTCGCCAATATGGGAGACAAAGAGATGCATTCTCTCAGAGCCAGAAGCGCTCTGACTACGTAATGCCACTCAGCCTGCTTTTCTCTAGACCTGAGGTAAAAGTCTGCCAGTGCCACTTGGAAACTCTGAGCCCTGGCAGTTATTTAATCTCTCCAAGTGGCAGTTTTGTTATCTGTAACTGGAGGGCTCTGTTTCCCAATGACCATTCTGGAGGAGTCACTGGAGCCACCATCGAACAAGCAGGAGATGTGGTTTTACTGACATTTTCAGACACACTTCTGTATCAAAATAAACTAGAAGCATAAATTTTATAGAGGAAATATTCTCACTTACTAAATATAATAAAAAATCATTAGAAAAGAAGGCAAGAAGATGAGATTCAAACATAACAAAATAAGTTCAGGGACAGCTCTAGTTGCATCTGGTCATTTGGTATGGTGGAGAGTATTTCAGTTGATGGAAAAGAATAAACTGCTTAGGCGATAGTGTGGAACAACCAGGCTCCCAGGTAGAAAATAATCAATAATCAAGCTAGATTTTTTTTTCTTTTAAACAATTTATTTTTTATTTTATGTGCATTGGTGTCTTGCCTACATGTATGTCTGTGTGAGGGTGTCAGATCTTGGAGTTAACAATTGCAAGCTTTCGTGTGATTGCTGAGAATTGAACCGGGTCCTTTGGGAGAGCAGTCAGTGCTCTTAACCTCTGAGCCACCATCTTTCCAGCCCTCAAATTAGATTCTTAACTAGTACTATATATAAGCAAAATTTCAGGTGAACTGAGGAGGAAAATAATTTATAGACATGTTGACATAATCTTGGGGTGAGTAAATTGTTTTAATGAACCATTAAAGACATGGCTTTGAAAATAAAGGATGCTATAAGTACATTTATAAAGAGTTAAGTTTATAATTTAGAGATTGCTGTAAACAGAGTTTAAAAAAAGCAGTTGTTCTCTAGGGAACTGAAATTCATCGAGATAACCCTCCCAATAAGGAACCCCTGATGCAGAGATCGTCTTGATGGTCATGGGTACATTGGCTGGTCTGGGGACAGTTGTGGATCTCTGTGAAAAAGGCATTGAAATGTCACAGAAACCCTGAGTTAGTGATGCACACCTTTAATCCTAGCACTCTGGGAGGCAGAGGCAGGTGGATGTCTGTAGGTTTGGGGCCAGCATGGTCTACAGACCAAGTTCCAGGACAGCCATGCATAGAGAAATTCTGTCTGGACCCTCCCTCCCAAAAAAAAAAAAAAAAAAAAACGTAATAGAAGAGTATATCATGGAGTGAGAATCAGTTTGCTATGAAATAAACTTGTTATGCTTTATATCATTCCTATTTTTATATAAAGAGATAATTTTTTCAAAAAAAAAATTAGTCTGGTATCCAGGCACACACATTGGTAAGCAGGGGCTGATCTCTTGGGAGTTTCAGGCTAGTCAGGGCTACCTAGTGAGACTCTGCCTCAGAAAATAAACAAATGAGTAAATAAACAAGCCAGTAAAATTTGGGCTCAGTAATGTGTAGTGAGATTCAGGCGTTATTGAGGGAGACTTAGAGGTGTAGCTTTGAGGTCAAGACCCTGAATGGGGTGTGGTCAGCTCCCATTAAAAACCCCATTGCACATTGCCCTTTCTTCCTGTTTGTTCCTACGTTCTCAGAGAAAAGATTAACACCATCACTACATAAAATAGCTCCACTCTTCAAAAATTACCTTGATTCAGTTTATATCAGCAAGTGTTTATATAAATCCTTAATAAATATTAATCCTTTATTATAATCAATTGTCAATAAATAATTCTGCCATAGTAACACAGGCAAACAAAGTGTGGCATGGGGTGGCCATCCCAGCACTTGAGGAGCCAAGGCAGAAGGACTGTGGATCCAAAAGTAGTGTGTGAACTATATAGCAGTAAGTGGATAATAAAATAAAGATTATGAAAAGAGGATCAAGAAGGCTCCTTACAAGACAATTCTAGCTGGGTAGTGGTGGTGCACACCTTTAATCCCAGCGCTTGGGAGGCAGGGGCAGGTGAATCTCTGTGAGTTCGAGGCCAGTCTGGTCTACAGAGTGAGTTTCAGGCAGCCAGGACTACACAGAGAAACCCTGTCTTGAAAAAACAAAACAAAACTACAACAAAATTTTACCTAGAAAGTATGAAAAGAATTTCAAATGATCCCCATGCAAGACTCGCAGGATCTCTAAGGTGTAGGTTGCCCGTGGATGGCTCCCGGAAACCAGGACAGTCACGAGGTCCGGGTTCTGCTCACATGCTGCTATCAGTCACTAAGTGCCAAGAGCTCATTTGGCAGTGGAAGACTCGCTGGCACTGGTGTTTAGTCAGGTGTTTGTGTGAGTCCCACAGGCAGGGTGTCCCATGAGCTCAGGAAGCACATCTCTCCTCCATACCACCCTTCAAAAGCTTTTAGTCTGGACCCAATCCTGAGCAAACAGCCAGAGACTCACTTGGACTTTTCCAAAAGGAAATCCATAGACATGAGGGCAATTATACATGAAAGATACCAGTGCGACATAATTACCAAAGGTGCTACTTAAATGAAAAATATTTTGGGGGGGCTGGAGAGATGGCTCAGCGGTTAAGAGCACTGACTGTTCTTCCAGAGGACCCGGGTTCAATTCCCAGCACCCACATGACAGCTAACAACTGTCTGTAATTCCAAGATCTGACACCCTTACACAGTAATACATGCAGGCAAAACATCAATTCACATAAAATAAAAATAAATAATTAAAAAAATAAAATATTTTGGGAACTACAAATTTTTAAAATACTTAAGTATAAAGTGAATTAAAATAATTTTAAATGGTGTCTTTCTCTTCTCTCTCTTCCCTCCCTTTCTCTCTCTCTTCCCCTCCCCCACCCGTAAATTAACTCAACATGGCTCCTTGAAAAAAATAATTTTAAATGATGAGACTATGAGAAAATTTTGAAGTATTTATAACATAAATTCAAGTGATCTAGTTTTTGGGGTGGGGCTCAATACAGGGTCTCTCTGCGTAACCCTGGCTGTCCTGGAACTCTATAGGCCAGGCTGGCCTTGGACTCAGAGATAGATTCACATGCCTCTCAAGTGCTGGGATTAAAGGTGTTTACCACCACCTGGTGACTTATCGCTCTTGATGGTTAAATCGTGGGAGGATAAGTTTTGAAACGCAGATTAGTGCCTGAGTTTCTCGTAACTTTAGTAATGGGGAAGGGCAGAGGAGGAGGCGAAGCCATGTGGCTGTAATTGTTTTCTCTTTCTTCTGTTTTCACTTCCCTAATGCTTTTGGCTCCTGACCGCCATAGAGATAGCTAGGGCTGAGGCCCTTCCCTCATCTCAAGAAGCCAATGGAATGGTATTTATTGTTCACTCATAAGCTTTACAGTCTACATACTGTCACCTAACCTTGTCTGCTTAGCTAGGGTTTTCACTGTCCTGAATTTTTCAACATGTTGCTGTGGCTGTGAGTACTAATTTGACATGCAGGTAAAAGTTAAGAAAAAAAAAATGTAAAAGGGACAGACCAAAGGGGAAAACCACCTGCACCACACCGATGAAGCACACTCCCGCTCTGCTAGTACTGTGCTCTACTGGCAGGACCGTGGAGCCCATAGTCACATCTCAGGAATCGACTTCTCTGTCCTGTGCTGGGCCTGAGCAATTCTACTGAGTAGAACATCACAATTAAAAGGACCGTGATTTTATGTTTTCTAGAGGTGACTGAGAGGCAAATAAAGTGTGATATGAATGCCATGTCTCAAAGTCTATTTAGAGAAAACAGAAACTCATATCTGTAAACCACTAAGAGCAAAATAGGGGTACCTAAGGATAACACACAGAAGGAAAGCCTCTCCAAAAGGGCTCTTAAGGCTTTGTATCCAGCAGCAATAAGGATTTACCACAACGAAACTGCGGTGTCTTTGCTCCTTCTTATCCACATACCCAGATCTCCTGGGTATGTTGCTCGGGCCTTTTCTCTTCCCCTCTCACATGAGGTTAAAGTTCCTCAGCCCTCGAGGCCCAAGTGAAATGCTATCTCTATTGCAGTATTTCTTTTGCCAAAATGTTGGTGTTTCTGACCCAGGTTCTGTTGTGCTAATAAGCTCGGCCTGTGAGAGGCCTGGCCAGCTCATACTCCTTTACTTAGTTCTGTGCCTAACACCTCATGTGACACTTGGTGTCTGATATTGGCAATCCGGGTTTAACAGGTTGGCTAATTGATACTAACTAATCCTTTCATATTGAAATCTATTATCTCAGGCCTGGAGAGATGGCACAGAGCCCTTGCTGCTCTTTCAGGGGACCTGGTTGATTCCCAGCACCCACATGGTGGTGCCTAACTGTCTGGAACTCCAGCTCCAGATCTGATGCCCTCTTCTGGTCTCCATGGGTGCATGTGCAAGTGCTGCACACGGAACCAAATAAAAATAAACAACAAAAGAAACATGTATTCCTACATTTTCTCACCTTTACCAAGGACAGTCAGGCTGCTGTTAAAATCATGATACCCACTGGGCTGCCCATGTGCCACACAACTGGTAACTAATGCATAACTTTGTCGTTGTCCCCATGCTGTCATGCCTTCAGAAGAACTCAGGTAGAGATGCTTGCGTGCTGTTTCTGGAATGTGTGTTTACTGACATTTCCAAGTGGAGGCTCTCATCCTTCCTGCTCTCCCCTCCACCACAACCCCTAAAAAGCCCCATATTCCCACATGCCCAGGGCACTGTGTCCCTGTCCTTGTCATTGGTCTGGGTGGGGTACATTATTACTAATAGAGTAACAGTGTCACTCACGTTTATTAAGCATCTCACCCTTTACAGAGTGCTTTCCCTTTGGTCTATAAGATTGTTCTCTGTGTCTTATAATTAAGAGAACAAGTATAGACAGACTAGTTCATGGTGGCTGGGACAGAAGCCTGAGGATGCAGCCCAGCTCTGCACCCCAGCTTCTTGCTAGATTAAGGTAATCATAATCCCAGCACTTGGGAGGCAGAGGCAGGAAAAGCTCTGAGTTCAAGGCCAGGCTAGTCTACAGACCAGTTCCAGGAGAGCCAGAGCTGTTACACAAAGAAACTCTGTCTTGAAAAACAAAAACCAAAAAAAGGAGGGGGAGGAGATAAGTTACCTCTATCTCTACCAAGAACAAAACTTAAAAGGCACACAGTGCCTCTGCCTGCTTTTCTGTTTCTATTTCCCACGTTGTCAGTGTCCACACAGCTGTAGAGTGGTTCCAGTCATAGCAGAATCCATTGTGCTCCTGGCATGCATTGCCAGGTAATCAGCTTCTGCACTTTTTTTTCTTTTAAAGGGGGCCCAGCAGTTCAGCACTGACCCCATCACTATTTGATTTAATAGTGTCTTCCCCCAATTGTAATGCAACCCCAAGTCAAAACCTCTCTTTTAAAATTCTTTCCTGCAGAACTTAGCCCCTTTCTGTGTCTCATAAAGGCGCTCTTGGGATGTTATCGTTTCCTGTGCCATTCTCATAGCCCCGAGTGGTAGAGCTCAGAAGGCACAGAGACACTATTGGGTTCACGTCTTTCCTTCTCTTGTGCTTTCTCCATTGGTTTAGGTATTGTTAGAACTCAGAGGGTAGCTCACACACATCTCCTTTATCCACATTTCATACCTCAGCAAGAACTAGTTGCTCAGATGGGTCCTTACAGAGATCAGAGCTCCGAGGAATGGGACCCAGGACAGGTAAGAGTTTAGGGGCTGAGGGAAGGGCTGCAGCCTGGGGGCATGGCGTCCGAGGGAGGTCTGGGAAGGCACTGGTGTGCCTTGGAGAGGAGTGGCCCTGGTAACTGATGTCCCTTAGGAAACAGATACCGTGCCTTCAACTTTGCTCTGGAGTGTCAATCAATCCTGGATGCTGCAGGAGGCAATGGCCGTGACCTCTTACTTTCAAGGGTTGGCAACATGCACAGCGGCCTCTCAGGCTTCTGCCTCCTGGTGAGGATGATGACTTTCTGAGATGATTGGTTCACCTCCTAAGTGGAGTGGAAATTCAAAATGTGTAGACCCCAGAATTATAATCTGTTCACTGTTAAGGATAGAAAGGAATCATTCTCCCATGACCATGTATAATGGGGAAAATCCCTTTTCCGTTTCTCCACTTTGCAGACAGTTGCAGCGTGACTTTCCCAGGGCCCTGATTTTCAGCACCGATGATTTTTTCTTCAGGGAAGACGGTGCCTATGAATTCAATCCAGACTTCTTGGAGGAAGCTCACGAATGGAACCAGAAGAGAGGTGACAATTTCTTTCCACACTCCTGGGAAACCCTGTTGTGCATGTAGATTGTAGCAGCTTCAAAATGAATACATTCCATGGAAGGAGCTTTAGGCAAAAGCTCTGCCATTTTTCTATCCAGGCAGGATGGAGGGGCTTGACCTCTAGTAGGCTCCAGAGTAAGGAAAGCCCTGGTAGTGCTTCTGCACCAGCTAGCATTTAACTGCCAGGAATGAATGCATCCTGCAATGGAAATGACAAAATGTGGATGATGCTTGCTCTGGTGACTGCTGCATGGTGTTCACTGTTGTGTCGCATTGTGTTACAGCAAGGAAAGCAATGCAGAGTGGCATATCCCCCATTATTATTGATAACACCAACCTGCACGCCTGGGAAATGAAGCCCTATGCAGTCATGGTAGGAAGAAGTATCATTCTGACTTTTCAGTTTTGGGCGTTTTGTGAGAAAGTTGAAATCTGTGTTCTTTCCTCTTTTCCTGGTCTTCCATGATTTCACACTCACTAATGGTAGTTCTCATAGGGAACACATGAAGTTGTTCTAAGGGTCCTCTGCTGTTCAGTTGCTGAGGGGCTACCTTACCTTAGAGGGTCCCCATAAATGGTAGTACATGGTCTGAATTCCTTGGTAGATCCATCTCTCCTCTAGCCCAACCCTCCTCCTCTTCCCTCCGTTCTTTTCTTGTTTTTGTTTGAAATAGGCTCTTTCTACATAGCCCTGGCTATTCTAGAACTCACTAGGTATACCAGGCTGGCCTCGAACTCATAGACTATGCCTGCCTCTGCTTCCCTCCTTGCTAGCTTTTCAGTTTTGGCTATGATCTGTTCAGGGGAGCCTCCACGGATACTTTCAGGGAGTTACCAACTAAAGAATGCACTAGCAAAGCTAAGGGTCCCAGTGAGCCAGGTCCACTTGTTACAGGCTGGGATTTCAGCACTCCATCACTGAGAGTTCCAGGGCAACATAACAGATTTAGGATTGTCAGTGTGACCCCTTACGGCAGTAGAATACAAACATCAATACACAAGTCAGCTCCGTTCTGATCTTTTCAGACATGGTTGGTTTGTATCTTATGCTAACAGAATTTCATTTCACAAACCAAGCAGAGCAGGAAGCAAACAGCTTGGGTTACATGCGGCCTCCAGTAGGTAGTGAAGTCTCCTCCATGGGGTTCATGGCAGCTTAGCTTTAGGACTCTGTCCACATTTAGGCCAAATAGCACACAGACAGCTGTACTTCTGTCTACTGATGTTTTCCTGTGAGGCCCAGGGTGTAAAACTTGGGTGAATATAAACACTGTATTCAGTTCATAATCAAGGCCCCACAGGAAGAGCAGGACCATGAAGAGCTGAAGCATGCAGGCACAGCTCAGTGCAGCCTTAAGGAGCATCTGGCAGTGGCCCCCAAGCAGTCATTTCACTCCTCAATTTTGGATATTAGCCACCCAAAGCTGTTAATGGGACTCAGTCATTAGCTGTTCTTAAGACATGGTGGTTGAATCCTTTCCTGACTAGAACTGACAACCCCAAAGATGAAGAGGGAGCTTAAATATATTCACTAGTTGATAAATAATAATCTTACATAGTCATAGAGTACGACTCTGGGTACTTAGGTTATCTGTCACCACAAACACTGTTTTTGTGTGTGATGAGAACAGAATTCTGTTCAGAATTCAACAGAATTCAACAGAATTCTCTGCTGGCTATTTTGACTTGTACAATATTAACTGTAATCCCTTTGGTGTAAGAATACACCAGACTTATGCATGCTACCTGCTTCTGAGTGAGCCTCTCAGCTTAGCTTGATTCTATTTTTTTAAATATTTATTTATTATGTATACAGGATACAGAATAGGGTACCAGATGTCATTACAGATGGTTGTGAGCCACCATGTGGTTGCTGGAAATTGAACTCAGGACCTCTGGAAGAACAGTCAGTGCTCTTAACATCTGAGCCATCTCTCCAGCCCTGTTTCTATTTTATAACACGCTTATCACTAGTGATTACAAAAGGCTGTTTGAATAAAGCAGTCAGTTTATGAATGCAAAGAATGTTTACATGTTTACATGAGAGCCTTACTAATTTTCTAAACTCACAGAAATGGGGGCCATTGAGTCAAGCACTGCAGAGCAGGGAGATCTGTGTTTGCAGGAAACACTATATAAAATATGAGAATCACTTTTATTTCATAAGCTATGTGGCAGTCTCAGTTACTGGGAGGAAGTAAATCCATGATAGCCATGGAAGTGACTTTAGGAATTCTCCAGGTTCACTGCTCACAACTGTGTTTGGGATAGTTTATCATGAATTCAGTAATCTGTCTTAAGGATGCTCAGATTCATACTAGATAAAACTGATAAAATCGTGAGTGGCTAGGTATGGGACAAAATACAGTAGATAGATTCAGGGCTTGAATGACTCATAAAACGAGGTGGGAGGCATTTGGACAAAACTGTGGTGAATGTTAAGTGGAGAGTGAACATCCCCAAGCATATATGCCATGTCTTCAATGTTTTATGTACTTTTGAAAAATCAGGCACTTGAGAATAACTATGAAGTTATATTCCGAGAACCCGACACTCGCTGGAAATTCAACGTTCAAGAGTTAGCAAGGTATCTCTTTGTTTTCCTCATTCCCCATTCTGTATCCTGCCATTTTCAGGTATTTCAGACCAAACAAAAGCATCTTCTCACCCTGGAAATGAACTGTAGTTTTCAGGCCAGAAATGGTTATTCTGAGAAATTGATAAATTCGGAACTATTAAGGTGAAGACTTTAGTTTTGGGTCAGATGTCTAATGCTAACCCTTGGCTTGAACTTGGTCCTTTAGAAGGATGCCCTTAACTTTGTGCTCAGTTGCTTCTTCATTAATGAGCATCTAAAGCATATCCTCTGCATGGGATGCACATGTCAGTGGTGCTGCTGCATTAGACTAAAGCAAGATCTTGGAATGTTAAGCAGAATGTGACTCATTCATGCTACAAGTGCTGCCTTGATTTACACAGCAACCATGTCCAAATAACACTAACTTGGTTTCTAATGCATGGCTTCTAATAGCCACACTCTGAGTTACCTGATGCCAGTGACCCAGTAGTACAGAGTATTTTCAAAGTGAGTCTGTCATCACCCACTTGATTGCTTGGTTGTTAAATCTGACATGGTTCATGAACTCTATTCTGTAATTGAAATCTTGGCAATTACATTTGTTACCACATCCCTAGCTGGTATTTGTGTCCTATAGAACATAAGATTGTTTTAGTAAGCATCGCTGAATGGCATCAGAGACCAGCTGATACAAACTGATAATAGATGTATGCATGTCACCAACAGGAACATTACTAAATACACGAGTAGTTGTACCTCATGGTGTTTGTCCATTGTCAACATCAGCAGAAACAAAGTCCTTCTAAAGCTCCAGGCTTCTTTGGGATGTGCAGGGCAGCATGAGAGCCAGTGGAGCTGGAGAGGCACCTCATCAAGAAAACATATGCTTTACCAGGTGTCCTGAAGCAGAGCAGTGGCCATGCAATGCAGGATTTGCAATGTAAGTGACTTGTTTTCATAGCCTGCCTTAACTAAACAATTTTGGGGTTTTTCTTCTATGTAGAAGAAACATCCATGGAGTCCCAAGAGAAAAAATACACCGAATGAAAGAACGGTATGAACACAATGTTACCTTTCACAGCGTTCTTCATGCAGAAAAGCCAAGCAGAGCCAACAGAAACCAGGACAGGAACAGCGCGCCTTCCAGTGGCTCCGGGTATTGGAGCACCTACACAGAGCTCCCCAACCGAAGGGCTCATGGTGGCTTCTCCAGTGAGAGCTTCAGGAGGGGTGGCTGTCACCATGGATATTAGCTATCTGTGCACAGCCACTGCAGAATTTTCCTAAAGAAGTTTCTACTTCAATTTTTGGTATTTATTCTTTGTTCAGTTTTAGCCAGAGCTCTAATTCCAGTGTAAATAGCCAAATCCAGAAGTTTCTGAACAGAGATCAATCATTATCTCCAACATGCAAGGTCAGAGTGAGTGCATATGGCCTGATGCTGGGGATTGTACTGAGGGTCCAATGGAAGGAGTTGAATTAAAACTGAAATCCAAGATTATCAATTAGCTGCACAGTCATAAAAGGTGTTATTCGTACATTTCTATGGGCTACAGTACCACTGTCTTCAACAGATCCATCTTCTCCATAGAGCTGGAGAGTGAGGTGGACGCAGAGGCAGGGAGCAGCTCAGAACCATTGCTACCCCAAGAGTCTGCTTCCAGAGACCAGAGCATCTCTCTAATGGCACTGATTCTCTTTTAGACTTAATATACAGAAGGAATGTTGTCCTTCAAGGTAACATGGGGGAAACTTCCTTCCTTATTTTAATGAGATGTCACTGTTAAACATGCCTGTGACTTCTTAGTAACAAAGGCAACAAAGAAGAATCAGTACCATTACAGTCAGGCCCTGCGCTCAGCAGCGTCAGCAGGACAGACCCCTCCCTCCAACCCATACTCTAACAGTGTAAATAAACCTGCTTTTGCAAAACACCAGTTTTAAAGAATCATCAAATGGTTTCTAAAATGATGCCTATAACATGTGATTAGGTAGCAACCTGGATGTTTAGGAGTGCAAAGCAATGAAGCAGCCAGGATGTAGGCCATACAAGAAAATGTGAAACTCATGCTCACTAAGGCTGTTTCATGTGGTGTTGAGACAGTGGAATGCCCCTCATATCAGTTATGAATTTATGAGTCCAAATTAAATCCCAGAAGGCTAGAATCAGATTCATTTGGTATAAGACCATGACAAGAACACATGGGATGTATGCCCTATTTATTTTTTGGCCAACAGCTTCTTTCTAATGTTCTGTGAAATATTATTTTAAATGTCTTATATAATGGTGCTTTTATTGTTATTAAAATTGTATATGGTATTGCATTTATATTGGGTTTGCCATTGAATTATTTTTGGCTTAATAACCAAACATTTACCAAAACCCAAGGACTTCAACCATAAAATAACCTTTGCATATATCATAAGCTTATTCATGAATCATTGTTAATAATGAATAAGGAATGAAGTCTGCATATTGGAAGGCCTACTTGCCATTCCATTATCAACACTGTTGAAATCCATTCAATATCTTCATGACAATAAACAACAGACCTCCTTAACATTTTCAAAATTGATGTCTTAGGAATAACAGAAAGCCCAGCTGATGAGCATAATAGTAAATTGGAATGAACCTGGCATTCTAACTTGGCTAAATTCTAATGGTTAGCATCACACACAGTAGTTCTGTAGCAATTCATTTGGTTTTCCTACCTGTCAGGCCCAGGTAATGTGGTTATCATAGCCTGATCGCTGGCTGCAGAGTGACTTTGGTATGGATGGCTTCATGTATCTAGGTTGACACAGGGGAGAAGTGTCAGAGAGCCCAAATGGAATTTCCTTCCTTTGGTTCTACAGTAGCACCTAAAGGGCCAGACTCACATCCCCTGATGTGGCTGGTTGGCTTTCAGAGCCAATGTGATGACCACAGAAAAATGGCTTTGGCTGTGGACCCAGAGTTTTCTCAGAGCTCAGTCTCATGCCCAGCTGTATCTCTGCTTCCTCCTACACAGAGATACCAAAATACTTGGTTTGGAAGCATGAAACAATGGACTAAATGTCACCAAGTTTATCTCAAAAGGAACTGATCAAACGCCACCAAGTTTATCCCATTTAGGAGCAATATGTTCTTTTCCTTTCCACTCCTATGGCTCCTGACTTCTGGGCCCTTTGAACTGCTATCACTTATCTGTATTACTGTATCTCCACTTACATTATTTATACAGCTAGCAGAGTGCTCTGTAACCCAAAGGCTCTCAGCAAGAATAAGTAACACCAGTTGCTTTTGCCATTTATCTCTGGTCACAAAGCATAAATACACTGCTGGCTTTAGTCAGTGTCACGTTAAGAAAGAAAGTATGCACACACACTGATGCTTGGTACTTTGTTCATGCAACATGGATGTTTGTGGTCCATGTAAAGATGTCTGTACTAGGCCTGAGAGAAGACAGAGAATGGAAATAGCATTTTTGATAGGATTCACAAGAAAAAAAAGATTAATTTTCAGCCAGATGGTGGTGGTGGTGGCGATGCATGCCTTTAATTCCAGAACTTGGGAGGCAGAGGCAGGTGTATTTCTGAGTTCAAGGCCAGCATGGTCTACAGAGTGAGTTCCAGGACAGCCAGGGCTAGACAAAGAAACTCTGTATCAAATGAACAATCAAAAAGTTTAAATTTTATAAATAGCATAATTCCTTTTCACATAAGGCTTATTTACTCTGCTCTAGATTGGGACTCCAGAACAATGATTAGGACTCAAACACCAAATTATTTTATGATCAAATCTTAAATCACTGTAAGAGTAGGTAGAACACTTTAAGGCTGAAACTTAGAGAGCATCTGCTTGCAGAGGGCGCTGTGGCTGGGAAGGCACTACATAACAGGCCACCTTGAACTTGCTGTACAGTGAAGGGTGACTGAACTCCCAGTACTGGCTCTCTACCCTGTGCGGGGATGACAGGGGCATCATCACTGGGATTTCTAGCTGGAATAAATTAATTGGAAAGTAGAGAAAGGAGTGACTTTGAAGGTTCCTATAGCTGACAAGGATGAAGAGCTGGCCAGAAGTAAACACCACCGTGTGTCTATTTATCCGGCAGAATGGAACTCTAGCAGAACCAACCATGTGTGAAAGGATACTATTTCATAGGAGTTACTATAAAAAAACCTTAAAAACAGAAAGCAAACTACAGTAAATTATCTACTAAGGTGACAGTAGTTAGACCTTACTTTAGTCAGTGACACAAACCAAAAGCAAAAGTATGTTTATTTTGTATGTAAAATAATGTTTGTAGTGATCAAAACTTATCCTAAAGATTCAAAGATTTTTAAATTAGTTAATATCTGGCCTGCTTTAGCCGACTGAATAGTTTCGGGACATGTGTAAACACATTTGTGCCAGCACTTGTGGTCTGGAACTGTATACTCTCTACAGACTGGGAGGCATCACTGTGGTCACTGCCACTGCAGTCCCTGAGACAGACTCCTTCCTGGATCTGGGTTGGACATGGGGATCTGGCCTCTGTGCTGGCTGGGGACTCTTTTGTCCTTGAAGCATGCGGGTCCTTGTGGAGTCACCAGGAAATACTTGTTGATTTCCTTCTTGTGAGCCAGGTCCCAGGGCTTGAGTACTGAGCAAGGCAAGCTCTTCATCAGCTACCGAATCATGTTCCAGAAGTGGAACACCACTGGCCTTCTGAAATGGCGTCCTCTGAGGGGAGCTGGGCTCTCTTTTCCTCCTAGGTGTTGCATATTTGTCACCACAACTTCGTGGCGGCTGAAAAGCCCTCTGTGCAGCCGGAGAGACAAAGGTGCAGATGGGGCTGACCGGGGGAGGTAAGGGCAGCCGACTTAGCAAGTCCAAGGCTCTTCTTTTTCTACAGGTTTTTGGGTCCTCAATCTCTCTCTCCCCGGTATAAGACTCTGATGCCATCTGGGCTGACTGAGCCAGTAGTGTAGACTTCTCTTTTGGTGTGCAATGTGATAAAGGACTTTGATAATTCCTTTCACAATTCGGTGAAAACTTCTAACAAAACATAGAAAAGGAGCCTATCATAGTATGTACTTGTATAAAAACAAAATAAAATTTAACCTTTCATCAAAAAATAGAAGCAAAAAAAAAGACACATTCTTTCTTATGTAACTGTTAAAGGATAGATGATGCATAAGAGGATATAAAAATGACTAGAAAAGAAAAATAGAGAGATCCTAATCAAGACTAAAAAAAGACCAAAATAAACCATGTGACATTATTTATGCTTTAACTTTCCACCAAAAGAGTCAAGAAATCCAAATCAACAGGCTATTCAAAATCATTTTAGAACACACCTGCCTAACTACTACTTCCTCTTCCCCTGAACATTTATTTATTTAGTGTGTGCACAAGGCTGTGCATGTGTGTGTGCATATGTGTGCATTTGAGAACTGACACACTCCAGCACAGCTGTGGAGGTCAGGGACTGTGTCCACCAGGCGGGTCACAGCCTGGAGTTCTGACACCTTCCCCTTGTCTAGTCCCAAGTCATTGGCAACTGTTGAGCTTCTTCTTTGCCACTCTGACTCCAACAGTGGTTTCTCCTGTATGGAGTGAGGGCTGCTTTACTGAGTCGGGTACTGTGCAGTGCCACCTGTTCAGTAAGCCCTAGCAATCAGATAGATACTTACCAGGATTTAATGAGCCAACTGAGCTTAAAAACAACACAACAGCCAGTAAACTGTATGTATGAGCAGCTCTTCTAGCAATAGCAACGGGAAAAGGCTTTCAACCACATGTACTTGGAGTGTCAAAAATGTGGCTTGCTCCCAAAGTTTTACATTCATCAACAAATAAGTTACAATTTCCACATATAGCAGCCCCAGCAAGGTAGCCAGGGTTAAATGCAGTTTATTTACACCACATGTTTGCTAGGCCATGCCAGAACACCTGTTCCTTCCCAACATGATTTCTCAAACTGTTAACTTACCATTAACTGACCTCCTGTAGCAAGGAGCTCTGAGGCAGGGCAAGCAGAGGCTGGCTGAGTAGAGTCTTTAGTCGGGGTGGACCACTTAGTACTGTCTCCATTAAGCAGATGTAGAAGCTTCTTTTCTGCCTCCTTGTAAAATGTATCGACATTCTAAGAGAATAAAGTGGAAAAGTTGTGTCATAAGTTGCTAATTCACACATTAATGGAAAGTTTTATCTTTCAGAAATAAAACATTCAGAACAAAAGAATGTGTCACATTTTTGTTTGTTGTTTGGCTAGGTAGCCCTGCTGGCCTGGTGTTTCCCTCTGTAGAGGAGGCTGGCACTCAAGTTCTGGAATTGCAGGCACATGCCACCATGCCTGGTGAGACTTAAAATTTGTTAGCAAGTGTCAAGCATGCATGTCAATGTAAAACCAACTCCCCCAGTGGGGTGAGGGAGGAGGGTGTGACTGAACACGTGCTCCTGTGTGGGAACACTGGCTAAAGGCTCTCTCCAGGTGCCTGTGTTCCTGCTTCCTACCCCTGGTGTCTCACCTCAATAGCTTGCTTCATTCTGCTGACTCTCTCCTGAAAGTAGACCTCCTTTGGATTGGCAGAAACTATGGAAAAATCCCCAGCAAATAAAGTCGGCACTCTTGATCTGTATTCTGGGTGCCACTGGAGGTTACTTGCAGCAATTAGTGTACATGGCTTTACATCTTCATTAAGGTCTATCCCAAACTTTATCAGTAATAAATTAAGGCATTCATCTGACAGGTAGACCAGAGAAGCAAGACCTAGAATGAAAAGTAAGTCATCGTTATCTTTACAACTGCTAGGACAAAGATATACTTGTTTGTTCTAGTAGACAAAAGCCACTGTGTTTAGAGAAAACATAGGATTTCCAAAATGACCCATTACTTAAGGTGTTAAAATTTTAATGGCAAACATTCTGAGGTCACTGTAGCAGATACACTGATAGATACACTGCTGTGAGAGTGTAGATCTGATCCTTCCTTGCCTAGAAAAGCTATGTCCCTCTTACCTTCCCATCCAGCACTGTTTCTAGCAGTCTACTCTGAAGACAGATGCCCAATAATAGTAAAATACATGTGAGCAAGGGTCATGGTAACAGCTGCCCCAAAGTCACACTCACTGTAGTGTGTGTGAGAGACTTTATAAAATGTTAGAAGCAATCCTTATCATCTCATACACAGGAGAAGCTGTGTTGCACCCACACAATGGTTTTAAGGCAGCTGTGAAAAGGATGAAGAAAATCCCAAGACAGTACTAACTAGAAAAAGCACACGAGGGGGCTGGAGAGATGGCTTAGAGGTTAAGAGCACTGACTGTTCTTCCAAGGTTCCTGAGTTCAATTCCCAGCAACCACATGGTGGCTCACAACCATCTATCTTGAGATCTGGTACCCTCTTCTGGCACACAGGCATAGTGGAGGCAGAATGTTGCATACATAATAAAATCTTTAAAAAAGAAAAAGCACATCAGAAAGACTCCAGTGTCACCCTGCTATGCAGGAAGGAGACAGAAAATACATACGTTTCTATAACTTTGAACCAAGAAATGAGGAAGGCTGAACAAGAAACCACATAGGTGAGGCCTGGAGAAGCAAAGGAGGACCAGAATCAGAGTATTTGTTTGGAAGGAAAAGACACTTCTCCAAGCGCAGCCTTCTGTGTGACCAGTCTCTCCTCCGCTGGACCTGAGCAGGCACCAGGATGTTCCTAGGTCAGTCTCTCCTCCACTCTCTTGGGTAATTACTTCCTGCCTGTCTGAATCTAAGCAGATGTCTACCTCTCCATCCTGTCTGCTGCTGACAAAGGCTTGCTTATCTCATCGGAGTGTCTGGACACAGATGTCATGAGCTGACTGCCCAGTGTCAGTCATTACTATCTGAGCTTCTTTAGCACAGCACGCCTGCAGTGTGTCTGTAACACCTTCATCCGAAAACTACTCTTCTAATCATGATTCTAACAACTGCATCTCTTTTCCTTCTGTTTGAACAAGACATGCATGAAGAACCACACCCACCCTCTCTATTCCTCAGCTTCCTTGTTCTACTCAGCCAACCAGTCCCTCCCTCCATGAAAAGGACTCTCCAATGATGCCAAAGCCAATGACTAAGTCTCAGTCCTCATCTCACACCAGTGCTTCAGACAGGCTTACTCACACTGCTTCCATTCCATCTGCCCATCCCTGAGCATCCAAGTGCCAGAACTGAGTCCTATGTCTCCCTAACCCTAACCCCTCCTTCAGCCTCATGGCTTTGCATCTCACTAGTGTACTGATGACTGTCATGTCACCTCACTTTGCCTCATGGTGTACTGATGGTAGTAAGAATGTATCTTCAGCTCTGAGCACTGCTCTAAGCAGATGTCTATAAACACAGCTGTCAAACTACCACATATCAGAAGCTTCTCTTGTGGTCTAGACACCACTTGCAAGCCATGCCATGCTGCCCAGGGGTAGTTTTTAAGCTTTCTCTTCTCAGCAGGTGGTAATTCCAATCTTACATAGCTTTGGACACCCCACACTGTCCTAGCGTCAGAGCGTAACTAGGGTCTGCTGCTCACCAAGCCCATGGCTTTCGTCTGTTTCACCACCCTCCTAAGCTTAAGTTCTTAACATGGCTTTCTCTTGGAGAGTACCTGTCTGTACTCACACCCTCTATCCCCAATTTCTAATATAACAGTCCAGGTGATCTGTAAAAAGGTCAAAGCCTATCCCTCCTCTACTTGAAACCTTCCCACCATCCTTTATGTAAAAGTTAAACTATATACAAAGGAGCTAGCATGGCCCAGTGGGTAAAGGTGATTGCTGTGCAGGTCAATTCCGGGCTCTATGTCAAGGTGTATGCAAAGAACTGTCTCTATAAAGTAGTCTTGTTCTCTGACCTCTGCACATGTGCCACACACACTCAACCTGGCTCTTCCCTGACCCTATCCTCTGCCAAAGCCTTCCTGGGGAGCTCCCAGGTTCTACATGCTTCTGTTTTGTCTGTGATCCCCTCCCCCACCAGACTGCTCTCTCCCAGGAAGGGACCCTACTCTGTTGCACACCTAATGACTACTCCATAAATTCTGAAAGAATGCATAAACAAGCCGTCCACCTTCACAACAATCAAATGTGTGTACACATAGCGTGACCCACATGACAAGGAATGACATAGCAATGTGGCTTAATAACACAGCAGTCAGAGAAAAGCCCCTCACCAGACAAAGAGCAGGGAAGGAGGGAAGAAGGAAGGATCAGCAAGCACAGAGACAGAACATAACCAATAAAATCCTCAGCCCCCAAACAAGAAAATTCCCAAGATTTTCACAAATGACCACTATGGAACTTTAGAGCATACAGTGAACACGAAAGCTCTGGACTGGAGACAACAATGAGCTCTGTAAGATGGAGAGGAGGCTGCAGGACCAAAGAGAGACACTGACAGTGAGCGGACAGCAAAATGGGACAGATTCATGCCTGAGAAATGACCAAAATGGACCCAGTGTATGCAGAAAGCAAAATTAAGGACACCAGGGCTGCCTGCGATCATAATGGATAAAGAGGAAATACAATGAAAAGAACCAAATCAAAGCAGAAGTAAATGGACTGTCTCAGCAGACAACTGGCATTCCCGAGCAGGGTCTTAGAGAGGATGTGCTGGCACAGGAGGCACCGAGGGTGCAGCGTGAGGGAGCCTCAGAAGCTGTCAGGGCTGAGAAATGCTTAGGTGAACACCAATCCAACAGACAGGACAGTGAGACGCCAGAGAAGGGAGGGACGGGGAACAGTGACAGCAGACCCGGAAGAGCCTGTCAGCCATCATGAACTGCTTTAGGAGCGAGACAGTGCATTATATCCCAGAAGGGGGTCGGGTGTGTGGGTCGGGTGCTGAGGAGTGCCAAGGAGAAAAGGACCCTAAAGGGAGAGCACTGGTTTGGGAGGGGATTGGACACTGTTGCTGTTAGGAAGGGTCTCTTACAAGGCTACACTTGGCCAGCAACATGAAGAAGCCAAAAGACACCAAGGTTGTCTGTAGGAACAGTGAGAGCAGCCTCAGAGATGTCACATCAAGGACATGGCACATGCCAAAGTGCAATGGGAGGGACCTAGGAGGTAAGGCTGAGGTGTCTGGTTACCATAAGTAATCAAGAAAGGGAAGGCTTGTGCTGGACCTTGACATCTGTACAGCACTTCTGTAAGAAAGGAAACAACTCCATAGATAAAATGAACAATAAAACAGGGCGGGATAGAGCTAATGATAGAACATCTGCCTAGCATTGTGAGCCCTCAGTTTGATCCCCAGAACTACAAAACAAATAAAAACAAAGAAAGAAAAAGAATGGAGAATGTTAAAAGCTGAAGAGATCAGAGATTTAAATGTTTCACTAAATACAATTATTTGATCATAATTACTAAAAAATAAACACTTTACAAAATTAAACAGCACAGAATAGAATACGTTCTTCTGAAATACTATCAAATTGCTTTTTATTAAGAAAAAAGGCTAATGGCTAACAGGATGGCTTTGTGGGTAAAGGTGCTTTGCCCTTAAGCCTGATGAGCTGGGTTTGACCTCTGGGCCCCAGAAAGAAGAGAGCAGACTGCTCTAGGTGTCCTCTGACCTCCACATTCGTGCTGGCACGTCCCCCCACCCCCCAGAGGTAAATACAGAGATTGCTTTCACAACACTACCTAGCAAGTTTATCCATGTAGCTCCACTACTTGTTAGTTTTAAAGCTTGAAAGGCAATGTTTTCAAGAACATTAACAAAAGGCGACATTAAACACATATGTATTACCTGTTTTTACAACAGAGACTACAAGTCCTACAAGGTCCACTTCAGAACAAGGAGGCTGAAAGGCTGGCTCTAACAGTCTGCTGAAGTGAAGGGGCTCCCTCGGCTGGTAAACTTGGACTAAGGCTTCACTGGAAGCCTAAGGAAAACAGAACAAACGTCAACCTGTTGACTCTGGGAAGCACTATGCATGCATCAAAACGGAAATGTGTAAGGAGAGGTGCAGACCGGCAGCTGCTGATACCGAGTTCTTTTTGTAGCTGTTAACTGGATGCTAAATCGTTCAAATTTACTCCTAGATTTTGATACTGCAAGATGATAGATTCTGAATCTCTTTCCTTCTGTTAACAGGGAGTGTAAGTCTGATGATGGACGCCAGATACTCAACAGAGCTGTTAAGAAAAAGGAGAACAAAACAGGCACACTGGTGATCATTGACTGAAACATGGCAACAATGAAGACCCTGCTCTGTGGGTGCTCTCAGCCCATTTTATTTACTCGATTTACATGAATTTTACATTTTATCTGTCATTTGCAAGCTTACTATTTTTGTTGTTTTTTCGAGACAGGGTTTCTCTCTGTAGCCTTGGATGTCTTGGAGCTCATTCTGTAGACCAGGTTGGCTTTGAACTCACAAAGATCCACCTGTTGTTGCCTTTGCCTCCCAAGTGCTATAATTAAAGGCCTGTGCCACTACTGCCCAGCATAAGCTCACTTTTTAACTAACAAAATTGATAAAACAAAATAAAAACCTTTGCATACTCACATGATTTTCCTTTTTTCTTATAGCTTGCAACACGAAGCTTCCACACAGGTGCAACATCTCTCGACAAGCCCTCCTCTTGCTCAGCAGACTCCAAGGCCTTCCGGAATTCTGACTGCAACTGTGCCTGCTTCTTATCGTTTAGCATTTGTCTGTGCTTGTTCAAGGCTCTCAGCTGCTCTTCACTCAAACAGGCCTGCAACCATCGAAACATCAACGAGGAGCCACAACAATCCTGCCTACCTTCACTGGACTGCGTTACATGAACAATACAACACAGCCACCCCACCTGAGCGAGTCTATGCATTCATTACTCATTGTATCACACAACGCTCTTGGGGACGGACCTCAGGCTGCCTATGCAGCAGACTTCCCTAGGGCCAAACCTGTAATACTTAGTGTTCTCTAACAACCAGCACACCTATATTTCAAATGGCTGACATGAACGGACACTAACAGAACAACGATTTATGTCTGGTAAATGTCCTAATTCACTTGATCTGCACAAGCACACCATGATTTGTATGCTATTATCATTTTCATGTTGGTGCTGATGAAAGTGAGGCACAGACAGAATCAGTGACTGCACAGGTGACATAGGAGAGGCCGGATCAATGGCTTTTATTCTAACCGCCCGTGGAATAAATTTATAATTTTTAAGTTTGTTGTATGTTTATCTATTTATTTTATGTGTGCATGTGGAGCTGTAGTTATAGGCAGCTGTGAGCTGACAAATAATGGTGCTGGGAACCAAATTTGGGTCCTCTGAAGAGCTCTGAGCATTCTTAACCATTAAGCCATCTTTCCAGATAGTATCTCCCAGGTATACATCTTGCCATCATGCCCCTTGGTCCCCAGAGTGCTTGGAACACAGACATGTGCCGTACAGCTGGCTAAAATGAAAGCTTTGCCTGCATTAGATAGATATAGTATTCACTGTTAGTGTGGTGGTCAGAGGAAACTGGAGGGAGTTGGTTCTCTCCCTCCATCATGTGGGTCTCAGGGACTGAACCAGCCTGTCGGGGCTGATGGCAGCAGCCTTTGCCTATTGAGCCATCACTCTGGCCTTTTGCCTGGTATTTTAAACCACGTTATTTTAATATAAGCAACTCATACAACTCTCCATTCTCTACTTGACACAGAAGCAAAAACCTGCCATGGAATTCATCCTACTGAAAGACGTAGCAGTCCAACATGGACTTGCTATAACGTGCATCCTCCCACAGGGCTGGGGGCTGAAGCCTGTCGCCTGGCTCTTCCTCACCTCAAGGTGATCTGGGTCCGACGCACTCTGTACTGCTGCATAGAGCTCTGCACCATCCTGCAGAGCATGGACCTGCTGCCTTGTGAGTGCATGGGCCAGCACACGAGGCTGGGCCATGTCTTCTGGGGAGAAAAGGAGGCAGTGATAAGCTAAACTCAAAACTCAGGAGTAGAAACTACAAAGTCAAGTAACAACATCCAGGAGGGACAACAGACAACCAAGAGCCAGCAAGACCAGCAGGCTGGCTCAGCAGGTCTCAGCGGTACAGTCACCAAGCCCAACAGCATGGTCTGATCCCCAGACCCGCCAGGCAGAAGAGAACTGACTCTGTAAGCTGTCTCTGTACATGTGCTGTGACATGCAGACACAGTGAATGAAAAAATGAAATAAAAACATTTAAAAAATCATCTATCTA
Organism: Sigmodon hispidus; assembly: GCA_004025045.1. NCBI lineage: Eukaryota > Metazoa > Chordata > Mammalia > Rodentia > Cricetidae > Sigmodon > Sigmodon hispidus. The sequence goes on along the minus strand of PVIH01000989.1, from coordinate 83,604 downwards.
CTAAAAGCTCCATTGTTAAAAAAAGAAAAAAGAAAAAGAAAAAGAAAAAAAAGAAGAGAGAGTGCACTTATTTAAGGACCCTGAAAAATGCCGGCACCGTAACTGGCACCTTTCACTGTCTCAGACAATTACCTAAAAGCTCAGTTCTCAAAGAAGCAGTAACAGTCAGAGTCAGTTCAATTTTCATTTCTGTATGTGTAGTATTTTATAGGTTAAAAAAGAACCAGATGCAGAATTTAAAAAGAATCAATTACTCAATGAGAATAATAAAACATGAGAAATAATATTTGTAACAGAAGCCCATTTAACCTTCCTGGTCTTTAAACTCTGACTGGATTCTGGTGAACAAGGCCTCCAGTTTCTTCTGCTGGGCCTCTGCAAATCTCACTGCTTCCTTCTCCTCTTCTCTCTCGTTACGAAATATGTACAATCCAGATGCTGTCTTCTCCACCCACTGACAATATATTAAAAACAGGAAGGAACATGTAGATTCTCTCCAAATTAAGAAACTACACGGTAAGTTTCAAAGTGTAGCATACCTGTAACGGGTACACTCTTTGAACAATGATGTCCACACAGCCAACGCTTCCTCCATCACTGAACAGTGAGGACAAGGGCAGGGGGAAAGGCCTGGGATCAGGAAAGAACCCAAGCTTGCTGTCCCAGCGAGCAGGCCGTGTGCTGTTGGCAGAAATCTGCACGAGTTCAAGAGGACAAGTTAAAGACATACTGAATTGTACTCTACAACTCTCAATCGTCTGGGAGGCTTTAAGAATGTGTGTGTGTGTGTGTGTGTGTTAAAAAGATGATTCAGCAATTATGAGGAATTTTTCCCAGCACCCACATGGTGGCTCACAACGCCAGTTCCAGGGGATCCAGTTTCCTCTTCCAGCCTCTGAGGGAACTGCCATGCATATGGTGCACAGGCAGGCAAAACACTCATATTAATAAAATTAACTTTTAAAAAATTCACTTCTAAATATCTCATAAAGATAATTGATAAAGGTTAAAAAAAGTACGAAAGCAGGAAAACTATTCAAAAGAGAAAATACTTCAATATATTGTACTTCAAGAATGTTTCTACTATAGGGTTTGGGGTGTAATCTACCACAAAGCACTTACCAGGTATGTGCAGGATCTGTCCCCCTAGTAACACATGTATGTACACAGATACACAGGCATGCACACACTTACATCATGCTCACATCTGCTATAAAGTGTCAATGTTATTTAAATATTTCTAATAGAAAAACAAGTTAGGGGGTAGAAGATAGTTCAATTGGTAAAGCACTTGTCCCATATGCCTGAGGATCTGAGGTTTATCCCCAGAACCACGATAGAAATGCCAGCAGTGGTGGCAGGCACTTGTAATCCCCATGCTGGGAGGAGACAGAGGTACAGGCACCTGAACTTGAATCTGCTACAGACTGATTCTTAGTCAATAACTGCAACTGCATTTAGCTCAAAAAATAGTTCTGCCTCCCCTAGCCAGAAACATTTGCTTCTTACATTACCAGAACACTGTCAGGAGATGCTATCCTTTATGACAAAAGTAAATACAACATTTTCAGTTAATTGACTCTCTAGAATATAACCGATTCACAGGCTGGTTCTTGACCACAGTAGTGTGCAATAGTTAATATATTTACCTTTAGCCTAAGAGAGTCTGGGGCGTCCAGAGGTGCACAGGCATCGGGAGAGCCCACTAGCTCTGCCCCGTAGGTAATGATCTTCTGGCCCACAGCCAGCCTCCCGCTCTTTACCAGAGCCCCAAGTGGAGGATCCAGCTGGGCCTTGACAGCATACCATCCGTCTGTGAGTTCCACTGTGTCTGCGCTCTGGGGATCTGCACCACTGCTCTTACTGCCTGAGGCTTCAGATCCACCTGTGCTGGGTGAAATGATGTCAGAAATACAGAGAACAAGTGTTTTGGTGGCTGTATCATCCCTTTCCAGGATCTTCTTTAGAGCTGATCTGCTGCTGTTGTCAATTTCCACATCATATCTGAAAATGAAACAAAGATGCTGATTTTAGGAATTGTAACCATGGGGTCTCACTTGTCAACAAAGCCACTGAATACTTGAGTCCACTGGGCTGGAGACATAACATGGTGGTTAAGAGAGCTTGTGGCACTGTCACGAGGACCAGAGCTTATATCCCCAACACCCACACAACAAGCTGGTGTAAAGTACATGCCTACAACTCCAGCTCTGAGGTGGCTGGAGACAGGGATTTCTGTGCTTGTGGCTTCCAGACTAGCCAAGTAAACATGAGCTCTAGGTTCATGGAGAAATCCCACCTCAAAGGAATAGGCAGTGCATGCTACTGGAGGACACTTTATAAATGCCCTCTTTTCTGGCCTCCATGCATATATACAGAAGTACACATCCACACAGGCATATGAGCACATGAGAATACCCAGATACACTCACAAATAAATATACTTAAAAATTAGTTCATCAAGCCAAGCATGGTGATGTAAATCTTTAGATCCAGCACTCAGGAGGCAGAGGCAAGCCAATCTCTGGGTTCAAGGCCAGCTGGTCTACAGAGTGAGTTGCAAGACAGCCATGGCTAGACCAAGAAACCCTGTCTAGAAAACAAACAAACAAACAAAAAATTAGCTAGACATATACTGCTTTTTATCCTTAAAATAAAAATACTAAAGACAAAAAAGTTTTATTTACAATCTTTAAATACTGGATTAAATTAGCAATTCACATATCCAAAGGTTGAAGGGAGGGGAGGGGGAAGAGGGAGCTAAAGGCATATGAATATTGTCCTTAAATGGGAGCTGTCACTCAGAACTGGCTCTTGGCCACCTTTGATAAGGAAGTCACAGGCCATACAAGAGCCTGCAGACTGAATGACAGTCACTTACTGCCATCCTTTCAACTTGCCTGTATTTTAGTTGAAGCAGCACTCTTTCTGGGTTGAGGCATCTATTAGCAAATTCCTTAGGAAAAGCAAACTCCATAGCGGCCAGTTTCCATACAATCCACCTGTAGTGATTAGAGACCCAGGTGCTAGAAATAAGCTTAGGGTCCACACCTGGAGTGTCACACAAAGCCCTGTACAAAAAAAGATACAATGCAGTAAAAATACAGGATATTATCGAATTCCACAACTAACGCTATTCTCTTGTGCAAAATCATGCAGTAAGCTTTTTTGAGTACACACCAGTAAGCCAATGCTGTACAACAAAGCTGTTGATGCCTAAGTGCTGAGATTTGCTAATTATGCACTGATATTTAAATATTTCTATTTAAATTTTAGTGCATATATGTATATATATATTAAAACTCTTCACTTTTTAAAAACATTTGATTCTTTGTGGATATCACATCATGTATCCTGATGCCACCCATCTCCCTCAAACTATGGAATGCTTCATGAATGTGGATGTCATCCTGTGCAGGAACCATGCTGATCTCTGTTATCATCCCAGTTTTAGTTACATGTGCTGCCAAAGCAAGCACCAGAGTTTATACAGCCCCAGCTGTCCTGAATTCCCTCTGTAGATCAGGCTGGCCTCACACTCACAGATATCTACCTGCTTTGGCTTCCTGAGGGCTGGGATTAAAAGCATGCACCACCACCACCATCCAGCTAGTGCTAATATTTTTAAATTTTATTAAAATATAAAGTGAAAGAAGAAAATGACACAGATGAGGGAACACCATAAGGAAAATTCAAACTGAACTAGTTAGGCAATTAAAAAACAAAATTATACTTCATTAAGTCCCAGGATAAATCACATTCAATTTTCAAAAGATTTCAAAACAATATTTAGTGAGCCAAAATATACTTCAAAAGATTACTGCTTAAAAATAATTTACTAGCAATTTTTTAGCTTAAGAACCATAGGAAAGAAAGGAAAGAGGCAGCGACCTGGAGAGATGGCTCAGCAGTAAGGAGCACTGGCTATTTGACCAGAGTTACTGAGTTCAATTCCCAGCACCCACATGGTGGCTCACAACCATCTATGGTGAGATCTGTTGCCCTCTTCCAGCATAAAGGAATACATGCAGCTAGAACATTCACTTATATATAATTTTAAAAAGAGAAAAGAAAGAAGGAGAAAGGAATGACAAGTGAAGATTAAAACAAGATCTCTTTTTGCACACAGCACCTATAAAATTCTTCTTTTCCAGCCTTCCCATCATTGGAGGGGATCAGCCATCCACCGTCAGCCAACTGAATGCCCTTTCCAGCACTTAGATCTTCTTTACCAAAATAATTCTGAATGTCAAACTGAAAATACTCAGCGTTTTTGCTATTAATATTTATGCATTCCTTAGAAACGCCATATGTATAGAGCTGTATAAAACAAACAATAGAAAAATGTGATAATAAATACAAATCAAATACAGTTCTAGAATATAAACAAAACTGAATTTATTTAAATAAGAAAATAGTCACTATAATTAATTGGCTCAAAGTATAGCTCACTGACAGTGCGCTTAGCATGTGAAAAGCACTGGCCATGAAACACACACACACAGATGCACAAACATGAACATGAATCCCCTCTGCACTAAAAATATAATGTTCATAAACAACTCATGTATCCAAGAAGTGGCTGCACTTTTCACTTCCTCTTGTATCTCCCTCTTGCTGAATCAGCCACAGACATCAGCCTATGTCTGCCATCCGCAGCAGCAGTGTGAGTGTGTGTGTGTTGGGACATGACTCATCCACTCAAATTAGGCAACTTTGGGCTGTAACTTAACCCTCTCTATGCTCCAGTCCTCTTGTCTAACAGATGGAAAAAACAATGGTGCATTTCTCAAAGGGAGCTGTGAGGCTGAAGGCAGCTGTCACTGAGACATCTTAAGTTCTTAGGAGTGCCCAAAGTATACAAGGTCTGTAGCACCATTGCTGTCCTTCTAGCCTCTACTCTGGAACATTCTACAAGCAGTGCCACCTTCACTAGACTAGAACATCAGAACCTCTAGAAACCAACCACAGGGCTATCAGTCACTCACATGCTAAAAATCAGGGCTGATCAGACTCCTCAAAGGCCCAGCTCAGAGCACTTACACCATCCAAACAAACAAGATCTGAAGCAGAGAGGACAGGGAGGCTGCCACTGTAGGCTGAGAGGAAGCAGAAGTGGTTTTTCATCAGCAGTAATTTGCTCATTCTCTAAATAAGACAATTTGCAAATTCTACCTAATGACATGAGGTTTCCCTTTGCTGTAAAAGTTCAGTGTCACATGGAATGTACCTGCTTATGAGAACATGTAGCGGGAACTTGGCCTCCTACTGCAGCCTTCAGAGAGATCCGAGGCAGGGTGGATGACTTTGTAAGATACAGACTGCCTGGCTGTGGACAGAGATGATGCCTTTCTTTCTTTTTAATTCGCATATTCTGCAGGTCTCTGGCATTCTGAAGGCTCATCATTAAATCTGTTAACAAACAGTTTGCAAATGTGAAATGGATGCAAAGTTAAAAGGCACAGTCTGGCAGCACTTGGGAGGCAGAGACAGGTGGGTCTCTGCAAGTTTGAGGTCAGCTTGGTCTACAGAGCTAGTTCCATGACAGCCAAGATTACACAGAGAAACCCAGTCTTGGGGCTGGAGAGATGGCTCAGAGGTTAGGAGCACTGACAGGACTGTTTTTCCAGAGGTCCTGAGTTTGATTCCCAGCAACCACATGGTGGCTCACAACCATCTATGATGACATCTGGTACCCTCTTCTGTATACTGTATACATAATAAATAGATAAATCTTAAAAAAAAAAAAAAATCCAGTCTCCAAAAACCAAATAAATAAATAACAAATAAACTCCAGTCAGTCAGAGCGGTTCTGGACTGTGTACCTCACGGTCTTTTTTTTACGGACAGGCCTCATTTTTCCTGTCCCAGTGTCCTTGCAGCTGGGTTTATACAATGCCACAGGAAGCTGTTCTTTTTTGAGACTGTCTTGCTATGTAGCCAGGCTAGCCTAGAACTCACAATGATTCAGACTCTTGAGCCATGGCATTACAGGTCTGAGCACACCGTGCCTAGTCTTGTACCACTATTGTCTTGGGTGTGCATGTGTGTATGGCGTGTGCACACGTGTGTCTATGCATATGAAAGCCACAGGTTAACATGGAGTGTCTTAATCCATCACTCTTCAAGGTCTGTGACTGTTCCATAGCTCACCAATTTGACCAGGCTGGCCGGCCAGTGAGCTCCAGAATGTTCCTGTCTCAGCCCTTTCAGCACCAGAGTTACATGTGTGTGCTACCACACTTTAGTTTATATGGGTACCAGAGCTCTGAACAGTCCTCACGCTTGTACAGCAAGCACTTTATCAACTGAGCCAGCCCCTTAGCTCCTGGCTTTTATTTAAAAACCAACCAAACAAACAAAACAGAAGAAAACAAGAAAGTCTGTAAAAAGTTATGTTTGCAAAAAAATCATTAGAACAATTTCAACCTAACCTTTGGATTCAGAAAACCTGAAATGTTAAAAAGGGTTCTGAAATGACGAATCACCATACAAGGGAAGAAATGCTCAGGATAACATTAACAGAACTAGCTATCTAGTGGTTCTCAACCTGTGGGTCACCTAAGACTGTCAGAAAGCACAGATATTTACATTATGATTCGTAACAGTAGCAAAATCACAGTTATGAAGTAGCAACAGAAATGAGTTTATGGCTGGGGTCAGCACAGCATGAGGAACTATTAAAACACTGTAGTAGGGGCTGGAGAGAAGGCTCAGAGGTTAAGAGCACCCATTGTTCTTCCAGAGGTCCTGAGTTCAATTCCCAGCAACCACATGGTGGCTGACAACCATCTATCTTGAGATCTGGTGCCCTCTTCTGGCACACAGGCATAGTGGAGGCAGAATGTTGTATACATAATAAATAAATCTTTTTTAAAAAATCAAAAACAAAAAAACACTGTAGTATTAGAAAGGCAGAGAACCACTGTCCTAATCAAAAAGTGAAAACCAGGACTGGCAGATGGCCCAGCAGGTAAAAGTGTTTTCTGTACAAGCTGGACGGCTTGAGTTCAAATCCCAGAATGCATGATGGAAGGAGAGAACCAACTTCCCACATGTGCTTATGTACCTGCACATGCATAGAAATCAAGATTTTAAAACTTGTAACAAAAAAACCTGTCAAACAAATGTCACTTAATACCTAAAGGTTCTTTTTCCCACTCTGTGGCAATTCTAGTGGCCTCTTGATGGAAGCTGTCTTTGTTAGACTGCCGCACGTCACCGTCATCTACATCTTTGCTGCCTCCAGCTATGCTCTTTTGGCTCTCTCTCTCTGAATTCATACTCTTGCTACTAAAATGTTCATCTCTGTGAAAGTGCGATTTCATCTTGAAGGGTGGGACAAAGGCTTTGGCAGATCTGCCTGTGACTGAGCATCTTGTCTTTTCATTTCTGGTAGCAGAAGCTCCGTGGGTCGGCAGGAGTGAAGCTGTAGGAATGCTTGCCGATTTCTCCAAAGCCGAATTCGAAGAAGGATGCCCTTTAGACAGAAGGGCTTGAGCAGGTGCAGTAAAATGTGGACTCTGGGTTTCGTGCCTTTCTTTATTTGAACTGTATTGGGGAGAGAGCACATAAGTCTGCTTGTTTGACAGGGCATGTGTGCTGCCTGTGCTTGTGATGTCTCTTTCCAACAGACTCTCAGTACTACCTGCCAATCCTATTCCAGTGACCACTCTGTTCTCCTAAATGCTGACACCACAGTGCCATAGATAACACAGCTCTCAAGCTGCTTGTTCCTAGCCTTTGAGTCTATAGCCTACCTCCCACAGGCACTGTGTGCTGTGCACTCTCAGCGTGTGCCCCTGGGACTCCGCTCAATGCTTTCCTTTTACTTCCACCATCCCCTACCTGTGTGTATGTGTGTGTGTGTGTGGGGGGGGGGGTCTTGTCTGCTAAGAAGTCAGTCTTCTCTGGAGTCCTATTCTTTCAGTTTCCAATCTAACCTCTTTCTCTCGGCTCTCTTCCAGCTATCTATACATTTTCTAGCCCACGTTTCTAATTCATTCTAAATGAGTCAGAAAACTTAACTTAAAAAAAAAATCATTTTTCCTATAGTATACTATATTTATACTAAAATTTAAGAAATATTACACATATCTTACCAGGAGGGTCCACAGGTAACAGGCTCTAGAGACATGTGGTGTGTGAACAATCTTCTGTCTTTTATTATGCCTAAAAAACCCCACTATATAGCATTAGTGAAAGGTAGAAGGCATTAGTTGCCATTTCTGTTCATTACACATTACTGTAAATGTTCACAAAAGTTTTATAAACATATAGAAGTTTTGAATGCATATTATGGATATTTAATAAGTAATTGATGAATATACTTCATTTGCAAATAATTACAACTATTAACCAAATAACTCTCATTTCAAATTCCAGAGAAATCAGTTTTAAATTTACTTTAGTGGTATTAGCAATCATTACAATTAGCTAACAGCTAGCATTAATATCAACTCTAAAATTTGATTTTATGAAGGTTCAGAAACAAAACTTCCTAGATAGTATGTAATTTAGAGCAATTAGCCCTCCAGTTGCTCACTAACTGAGAATTAGCTGAATAAGGTGGGCTACAGCCATCAAGAAGAATGTAACTATGTGACCATGCAAATGAACAGGGAAGACATTTACATATTCATTAAGCAGCATTCCCTAGCCTTGCTGAGTGGCAGGGGTGTAGTCAGTGAGGTTTATCTAAGGCACAATTAATTCTTGCTAATTGAAAACTTTTCCCAATACCCTGCCATGATGACTTGAAATATAGTTGGCACCAGCAACTCTGTATTTCTCTATGGAGACTGTCAAAAAAAAAACCCCAAAACAACAACAAAAAGCCCCAGCATTCTCCCTCGCAAAAGCAAACAGATACATGCTATTAAAGAATGTATACAAGAATAAACTGAAAACAGTGAGTAGAAGGTGAGGAAATTGGAAAATAGCCTGGAGTGTGACTGGGATAGATTTAAGACTCCTCTACATATACCTTTCTACAAACTTATGAATGAGTTATACACATGTTGTTTGTTCACATGTAAGATTAAAGAATAAGAAAACTGGGATTGGAGAGATGGCTTAGCACTGGCTGCTCCTGCATATCTCACACGGTGATTCACAACTGTCTACACACATATACCACACACACATATGGTGTACATACATACAGGCAAAAAACCCATACACATTAAAAAAAAAAAAAAACAAAAAACCAAGCCAAAAAATTCTAAAGCTGGAAACAAATGAACTTAGCCTGACTATTAATTCTGCACATGCAGAATTATCCTGCCATCTGAACACAGCACAATGATGACACATCTTTAAGGATTTATGATGTAAGGACAAAAACAAAAACTCTTATGTCTCCATATATATCTCATGAATTTGAAATTATTATGTCTATACTGTGGGAAGGCCAGCATCAAGAGCGGTTGGGCTATGGCACAGAGAGTGAGTGCCCACAATGCTCTGAAAAGGACCTGCTATCAGCACTGTTATAAGTCTGTTCACTGTCCAAGGGAACCTCTGTACTGCTTGTCCATCTTCCTACAATGCCACGTTTATCTTGGGACAGTTTACACTCACAGCTGGGCTGAGACACAGAGATGAACATGGGTTCCTGAGAGAATGGCTCAAGTCTGGGTACTCAGTGACTGCTGTCTTTCTAGAGAAACTTGACTTAGTGTGCGGCTATGTATGTATAATGGTACAGGTGAACATGACAGGACAGCTTCCAGAAGTCAGTCTGTCACAAAGACTGAACTCACGACATCAGGCTTGGTGATGGTAGTATGTGCCTTTACCAGCTGAACCATTTCATCAGCCAGAGGTTTGCCTTAAATAAATGAAATAACTTTATGACTACAAGGAGGACAGTAACAATATTTTTGCCTAAGATAAAATTTAGCTTTCAAAGGAGTAGAATTTAGTGAAGTTTGTATCTGGTTCTGTACATTTTCTAGTAAGTAAGACTTTTCAGACTAAGAAGTAACATCATTGACAAAGGTGGACAACGCTGGGTAGTAAGGTGTCAACATGGAGTTGGGGAGATGACTCTGGGTGCTGACTGCTCCTGTATAGGACCTTGAATTCAGCTCCCAGAACACAACTGAAGGGAACTCAGCCTCCAGGGAACCTGATGACTCTGGCCTCCTTGGGCACTGCAGTCAAATGCACAGGCAGACTACTGCACAAGCACACACTAACTCTAAATAAATAGTTTTTCTTGAAGAAAAAAAAAAAAGAGGAAAATCAAAAGAGCATAGTGGACTAAAAGGAAAAGAATGACCTCTATGTCATGAGCTGAAAGACAGACTCATATCAGGACAAAGCCGTGCCCCGCTCAGTGGTGGCTGAAATCACGCGACCTTGATGACAAGCTGTAAGTCACTTACCAGCTTCCTAAGTTTAAAGTCACTATTTCATTAGAGCTTTCTCAGCGCCCTACTAGACACCATGGGTGACACACCCATGTAACACACAAAGCAAGCATTTACCAGCAAACCTCTCTGTAGACACAAAAGAGTAGAGAAAGGAGGGGCTGCAGAGATGGCTCAGTGGTTAAGAGCACTGAGTGCTCTTCCAGAGGACCTGAGTTCAATTCCCAGAACCCACATGGCAGCTCACAACTGTCTGTAACTCTAGCTTCAGGGCAAAACACCACTGTATCTAAAATAAAAATAAATAAATAATAAATAAATAAATAAATAAATCCTTAAAAAAAAAAAAAAAAGAGGGCTGGAGAGATGGCTCAGAGGTTGAGAGCACTGACTGTTCTTCCAGAGGTCCTGAGTTCAATTCCCAGCATCCACATGGCAGCTCATGACCATCTATGGCATCTGGTGCCCTCTTCTGTATACTGTATACATAATAAATAGATTAAAAAAAAAAAAAAAGAACTGAGAAAGGAAAGTTTAGTGTTAGGCAGAGCACCGGTTGAGGGGAAAGATAGGAATACAAACAAACTTACCATCTGGAGCACTTCTTGAAGGCTTTAAGGATTTCCTTTTATTTTCTATTGTCCTGTCAAATTCATTTAACAAGCTTCTTTTGATTGGGGGTTGTCCTAAAAAGAAAATTCCATACATGTTTGTAATTACACTAATTGTAATTAGTGATTGTAATTGTAACTGTAAAAGTGAAAGCCTGGATTTCACTTTTAAAACTAAAGTACTGATTGATACATGCTAAGCAATGTAAATAAAACAAACCTCCATTTATTATAAAGTTAAATTTGCTCATACCGAATGGAATCTGTAGAATATATGAGGAAATAAATCTGTTTCTGGGAGGGAGGCTTCTTATGAACTGACTTCTGGCTTCCCTCTGCAACATGATGGGCTAGATAAGAAGATATTTGGTGACTCAGATCCTCTGAGTCCATAAGCTTGTTTAAACCATCGACTTGAGGGTTGGAATGTAAGTTTTGACATCTATCAGTGTCAGCTGACTCAATACTCACAAGTCTTTCTAGCCTCGGACACCACCAAAAAACTCACATTTGGGATTAACCTAATAGTTTTGCTAAGTCATCAGATATACATTTAAAAGAAAATTCAAAATATTGTTCAATGGCATTAAGAGTGGGGTCAGGAGCTGGAGAGATGGCTCAGTGGTTGAGAGCACTGACTGCTCTTCCAGAGGACCAGGGTTCAGTTCCCAGCACCTACATGGCAGCTCACAACTGTCTGTAGTTCCAGTTCCCAGCTCCAGGCAAACACCAAGGCAAATAAACAAAAATAAATTTAAAAAAAGTTAAAAAAAAAAAAAAAAAGAGTGGGGCCAGAGAGATGGTTCAGTGGTTAACAGCACTGGCTGCTCTCCCAGAGGAACCAGGTTTAGTTCCCAGAACCAACATGAAAGCTCGCTACCCTTTGTAACACCAGTTCTTGGGGATCCAATGCCCTCTTTTGGTGGGCACCAGGTATGTACATAGTATATCGATAGACACCATATAAATAAAAAAAGAGTTCTGAAAAAGAATAGGGCATTGTTTATTAATACAACTGTGCTTAAAATATTTCGAGGGAGGGAAGCAAACACTTAGTTCTCTGCATAGACAAGTCACATGTCAGGTTCAATGTTATGTAACTTATTTTAAATCTTGTGATTTAAAATTTTAATCAAGGGGCTGAAGAGATGACTCCAGAGGTTTAGAGCACTGACTGTTCATCTAAGGTCCTGACTTCAATTCCCAGCAATGACATGGTGGCTCACAACCACCTATAATGACATCTGGTACCCTCTTCTGTACACTGTATACATAATAAATAAATAAATCTTTAAAAAAATGTAACCAATTAATTGATGAATGTTTTTGCGGGAGAGTTTAACTCAGGCTGACCTTGAATTTAAGGTCATCCTCCTGCTTAGGCTCCTGAATGCTAGAATTACAGCTATCAAATATCAGACCTGGTAGTACTAAGCACAATTTTATCTTTACAATCCTTGTGAGAAGAAATAACTACATTTTATGACTCTGGAAACAGGCTCAAAGAAATGAGGTAACATGGAGATTACTGTAACTAAGCAGTACACAGAACTCAGTAGTCATAGGGCTATCCTAGAAACCAGCTGGGTTAAAAAACCAAACTTCTTACTGTAATTTCTCAACTGTAACTATTAGCAATCTCTAAAAATACACTAAAGATAAATATGACCTGTCAGTAAAGACTTACAGGTATCAAGAACAAAATCACTGTTCCTCAAACTACAGGAAAAAAAAAGCCTTTAACATTGTAGCCCATGGGGCTGGAGAGATGGCTCAGCAGTTAAGAGCATTGACTGCTCTTCCAGAGGTCCTGAGTTCAATTCCCAGCATCCACATGGCAGCTTACAACTGTCTGTAGTTTGTTCCCAGTTCCAGGCAAACACCAAGGCAAACAAAGAAAGTAGTAAAAGTTTTAAAAAACAAAAACAGCAGACCACAAAGGTAAATCCTTACCAACTTCCTCAACAGCCACTCTTCTTCTCCTAGTTCTCGAATTTAACAGAGCCTCGTTCTGGGGGCAGGTAAACAGTGAATATCTGGCACGACTTGGTTCTGAATCTGTCAGCTCATCATCGTCCATAAAAGCTTTGGCAATCTCTACTGCCTCTGTTTCAGAACAATTCTCTGACTCTTTAGCATAAGTAGAAGAGTCTCCTACATTAGTTCTCGGTGGATCTGCAAAAGCTTCAGTTTTATCAGTTTCTTTTTTTATGTTTTGAAGTAAGGTTTGTTCTTTTTCCAGAAGACAAGATTTCTTAAGGGACACTTTGGTTCCTAATACTAACTGTGTGTCTTGCTTAAACTGAAAGAGTTGGGGAGAAACTTCAATAGAATGAATATTGCCTGAAGAACCACTTTCTTCATAGTTATTTGGAAAACTGAATTTATCATTGTAGGTTTTCTGCAACTTAGAGATCACAGGACAGCCTGGCGTTCTCTTTTCAACAAAAGACTGAGGAAGTATTTCTGACTCATCTTCAGATGTAGGTGGACACTGGAGAGTGTGTTCCGTTCTGATCAAATCAAACTCCTCTAACATTCCCCTAACTCTGTGTAAGGCACTTTCTGAAACTGTGACCTGTTTTCCACCTGCTGTTCTGAATCCAGAGAATGGAGATGAACTGACATCGCTTTGGAAGGCTTTTGGGAGTGGCAATGCACTGTTGGGGGTATGCTCTGCAGAGTGGTGCAGACACACTTTGGAAGGTAACTGCTTAGCACCACCATCCATCTCAGAAAACACTTGCCTTGCCTTTTCTAAGGAAGTATCTGATACCTGTACAGCTTTCCCACTTGCTGTGCTAAAAATCCCATAAGTACGTGAAGAACAGGTTGTCTGGGGAAGTTCTCTTATAGATCTACACAAAGCTCCCAAATTAACTGGTTGTATTTGAGCTTTCTCCAGTCTAGACACACTTTGGTTATGCTGCAAAGTTTGTTCATTTTGGATATAATCAGAAGCTTTATGTGAGTTTATATGGTTATCATCCGAAGAGCTAGGACATAAAAAATCCTCTGAATCACACTTAGGATGGCTTGTCTGGCAAGTATCTGGTTTACTCTTTATGTTTTGCTTAGCTGTTTGATTGCAGTTCTCTGTGAATATGTCTTTCACTGTTGGTATTTCTGGTGAACAAGCTGTAATGACCACAGGTGAGCGTGCCTTGCAGTGCCTTGAATCTGGTGTAGCCAAATCAACAGCTACACTTTTATCTGCACATGGTGAAGAGTTAGTCTCAAGCTTCTGGACACAAATATGTTCATTTACAGCTTGTGGGTATGTACTTACTTCTTCTGTAGCAGATACACTGGGGGAAATGGTCATGTCATCAGCACCTTTCATGTCTGGCTGAGTAGATGAATCAATTTTATTTCTTGAGGAATATCCTGAATCACTGTTCATGTTATCACAATGACAAAAACCAGAATGGGAGGAACAACTGCAACACATGCTAGGGTAACTGGAGATGGCTGAAGTGTGATTTTCAGAGACATGACTTGTATCAACTTCATTTCTGATACTGTCTAAACTATGCTCACATGAGGCATTTCCAGCATGGCCTTCAGTGTGTTCCTTTACACATTCAATTCCAGCAGCATTTCTGTTTTCAGGCTTATCAACCAATCCTTCTTTAGGCCATCTTATGCCTTTGGATAGAGAAGACTCAATGACACAAGTTTTTCTACCGTGTTCTGTATCACATGCCAAAGCAGAATCTTCAGTGACTGAGTAAGACAACTGACTGACGCAGCAATTTGTAGGACTTTTTTCTATTTCATTTTCTAGGTTTCCATGCACTTTGGCTTTAGAAGAGGTATCATTTAATGTTCCGAGAGCTCCAGGCTGCTCACACAAATGATCATTTTGCTTGGGTAGCACCCCAGGCTCCTTAGAGACAGAACTCTTGTGCATTCCTTCACACTTTGAGGCAGGTATTTCAACTCTCTCATATGCTAATGCTAGCCCTTCTTTGCTCTTGCTGTCCTTCAAGGGTTGTGACCCTTGACCACTAAAACTGGTGGTTTTCCTAACATACTGTGTCTCATCAAAAAGGTTTTTCACTTTGTCCAAAGATTCCTGCATAATTTTGACCTTTTTCCCACTAGCTGTATGAAAACCCAACAGCATAGGTTCTTTGATGCTTTCTATTTCATATTCAGGATGCTGCTGGAGAGTTGGTAGCTGATTGACAGTCCCCACTGAGAAACAATCTTCAAACTCCCTTTTAATACTGAGAGTTTCCTTATGGCATGAAATATCCATTTTGTTCTTACTTGTGCCACAATAAAATTTAGAATTCAAAGAATCCGAAAAGATCAAGTCTTCTGTTTCTTGATTAAAAATATTGACACTTTTATTTACTGACTCCTCGGAGACACTGATATTTTTCCCACTTGCGGTCTGAAAGGATATATTAAAATTTTTTATATTTTGTTCCATCTTATCTGAAGGTAATTGTTCTTTATCTGAAGATTGGATATAGCATGTTTCCTCAGCTTTCATGGCTTCCAAACATGTTAGATCTGATACACATTCCTTAATTTGTGTGTTTCCCTCCCTTACATACTGGGTCCGAGATTCAGGATATGTACTGTGCTGGTGAGCAGCACACAGTAAACCACTGTCATCCTTACGAATATAAACTGTGCCGCTTGGACTTGATTTACTGCCCTCTGAGTTGTCTAACTCATAAGTCCTTCTCTGAGAGCCAGAGTTGTTATCCTCACATTTTGTATTCCTTGCATAATTTTCAGGATTTTTGTCAACAAAAATACCAGTAGTCATCTGAGGGTTATTTTGTAACGTATCTTGGCACTTACTAGTTTGCTCATCAAAACTTTTGTCACTGTTTTCTTGTTTCTTTATCTTAAACATTGAAGCAACAGAATTATGATATGCACTTGAAGAAAAAGCTCCAGGGTCTACTTTTGCAGAAGTCTCCTCGCTAGTATTTTCAATGTCACTGAACAGTTTTGCAGCTTTTTTCAGAGCCTCACTAGACACACTAAGCTTTGTGCCAAGAGCAGAATGAAATCCTCCAAATTCCATTTCATTTATACTTGTTACAAAACAAGATGTACTTTTGTTAGAGTTGCCTTTCAGCAGGCTAGGGAAGCTTTGTCTAACTTCAACAGAACCTTCCCATTTCCTGCTGTGATCTGTCTGACCTACAGAGGAGGGAACCATAGTGAGCTGAAGATCAGCATCCTTCCACTCCTCAGAAGTGGTAGGCATAGCAACCGTCTGGTTTCTGGGCACTTCAGGTATATTATTCTGTGCTCTGTGGCTTGGCTTTCTGAACTGTGTGAATTCAAACTGACTTCCTGATTCTTCCAGTATAGTAGAAAGTTCTGTAATTTCTGCCTTTTGACTGGGCGTTAAATTGTGATTTGAATGAAAATCTTCCTTTGACGATAACACCTGAGGTGATACATGAGCATCTTCACAAGAAGCAGATGCCTGACTCTGTGAATGTGCAGCCCTGGTAGTAACTGAGCACAAATCAAAAGTATAAGGTTCACTCTGTCTCTTCTGGCTTGCTAATGGTAAGGCATTAACAATGTCGATACAAGCTAAACTAGTAGGATACTGCTCTTCAATATCTTTGAAAACCATTTTGCTTTTCTTGACATTCTGTTCTGAAAGTTTTATTTCTTTATTGGAAGCTGTTCTGAAGCTACCTCCAAAACTATGGCTAAAAGCTGGATTCAAAAACCCTGACCACTTGTCTGGATAATTATTGTTCCCATCTGATTTTACACCCAAGGAGGAATTCAATTTTAAATCTTTGTCTGCAGTTCCTTTAGGATGCGGCTCTATGTTATTGCTACTCTTCTTTGAACAGTCATAGACTGGAGCTGAGCAGTCTGAGTCTTTTGCAATCAAGGCATGGGCTGTTTGCTCACCACCTATGTCCCCATCTGCTGCTGTGGGAAAGTTCTTGAGATTAGACCCATGTGCAGGGCTGAGGTCTTCCTCCTGCAGTTCCACAGTACTTCCTAAAGTGGTCTTATTACTTTCATGAATCACTTGAAAGGCAAAATTATTCTCATTGTCTGGGAAAAGTTCTTCAGAACTTATATTGACTATTAGATCTGAAATAAAACATGATTCTTCTTGGTCCTTTTTTATGACTGCTAGATTTGTATTCTGACTAAACTGAGCCCTCCCTGGAGGGGATGCTTCTGCTATAGATTTTCCACGTGGCAGAGGCTCAGGGGTTTTAGAATTTTCACTTAGGACACATGTTTTATTTTCTCTCAAGAGAGTGCTTTTGCTCAATTCAATATTATCTTTACAATTTTCACACTGCAGTTTCTCTGGCATTTTGTACACTTTTCCTCCAGAAACCACAGCTGGCTTTGACAGTGGTACCTTTGAGCTGGGAGTTACTTTAAGAGACCTTGTTCTGTTGTGGCCACGGCCAGGGTCTTCCTGTAATTCAGAGCTAATGCTGCTGGGCTGCACTGCTGCTGCATGCTGTCCTGTGGGATGACATGTTGAGACTAAGGCTTTCTCTTTTCCATCTGATATTCTGGAATCCTTCTGATCATCTTTACACTGTTTTTCTGGGAAGCACAATAGACAATCGGTTTCTAGGGCTGTACATAGCCCTGGATTTTCTTCACTGACTATTGTTTCTTTGTCACTGAGATCCTGAGATGTCAATGCATTAGTATAATTACTTTCTTTATTGGAAACAGTCACAAAAGAGTTGGTCAAGGACAAAGATGGTTCTTCAGGATCATTCTGTAAGCAGCTTCTTTTGACAGAAGACTCTGGTAAACCTACACATAAGCACACAGAGTGACAGGCAGGTTAAGGCACATCCACTCAAAGCTTTTACCAAGTCAAAAGTGTTTAAAATAACAAGTCGGGAAGACCAACAGCAATAAACAGATTCAAAACAGAACCTTACACAGTCACAATTTTGAAGTTACTAAATTTCTAGATGAAGAGACGGTGGGCTAGCTCAGTCAGTAAAATGCCTGCAATGCAGACCTGAATACTTACATTTCCACATAAAAAGCGGGGTGTGACAGTGTGTATCTGTCAACTGATATGGGATAGAATGACTAAAAAGAAGGGACAGTTCTATTGTCAATAATCCTATTCTGATTAAAGATGTATGCATTTAGCTTTCTGTATATTGTGTTAGGTTTTAGTCTCTTATTAGTTTTGTGCAATGGTCCATGAAAATGTCTAATTGTGAACTGGAAGTATCCAAAAGGAAGATGGGGCCCCACAATGAGGATATCACACGGACTATGACAAAGGCACCAGGCTGACAAACACCAAACAAAGATCAGATTTGGACTACAAACTGCTCAGGACGTTTTCAAAGTGGCTAGCTGAGATAAACCAGCTTCACAGACTATTCTAGCCAGGATCTGAGACAAGCTGTGAACTTTCCTGTTATGCAGACTGGATAACAAATGATACAGCTACCCATTTCAGAACTTGACAATCAATAATACTTTTCAGGATCCCCTAAAGATGCCGTTGCCCCCCCACCCCAGACAGCAGGAAGTAAATTTAAGAATATGATGCCCACATTCCCAAGTGGTGGGGTGGGAAGCTAAATGTGTGTCGCTGGAACTATGCCTTCGGCTTTGAAACCAAGTGGTGGGGTGGTCGTTTTTGGTCTTTTAATGGTTTATGAATGATTGTCCTTGTTTAGGGTAATTGTAACATATATCCACAGTCAACTCTAGTGCTGCAGGATGGGAACAAAAGCAAGCAGACCCCAGTACTCTAGGGCCACCAAGCCATTTACATTTTCTCACAGGGAGAGAAAACCAAGTTTGGGTGGTGGGGGTGAGGGGTGGAGAGGAGGCAATAGGTCTCCTTTATCACCCCCACCCCAGGGCAGTCCTTGCATTCTCAGGCTCAAATAATCCTCCTGCTTCAGCTTCCCAAGTAAACACTATTTTTAGTTACCCAATTTATATATAATAAACACTTTTTTTTAAAAAAACTTTTATTTATTTATTTATTTATTTGCCTTGGTGTTTGCCTGGAACTACAGACAGTTGTTAGCTGCCATGTGGGTGCTGGGAATCGAACCCGGGTCCTCTGGAAGAGCAGACAGTGCTCTTAACCTCTGAGCCATCTCTCCAGCCCCATATAATAAACACTTTTAAGCAGAAACTAAATGGTCAGGTTCCTAAGATATAAGGGTAGAAAGCCTGTGTCAGTAGCCATGCAGCAGTATACAGTGGTGCATGCCTGTAGTCCCAATTACTTGGGAGCCAAAGGCAAGAGAATCAGTCAAATTCAAAGCCATTGTAGAGCACAAAAGAGGGACAAATAGCATAGTGCTTCAGTGAATAAAGACATTTGCCATGAAGCTAAGGACCTGAGGACCCACATGGTAGGTCAGACATAACCCAGACAAATTGTCCAGTGACCTCCATACATGCACCCTGTGCCATGCATATGCCCACACACAAGCACACACACACACACACACACACACACACACAACAAAATGATCCAGCAAGTTTGAATAACACACTTCTAAAACCTGACGCCAAAGTCTCAACAATAATGTATATAAGCACTATCTGAGATTAACATGAGGCCCAAAAGACTACAGAAAGGTGTTTCTTTTCAAAAAAATTTAAAAATCACATACTTAGATAAGAAAACTTAATCTCATCTATAAAACTATGTATACTCTAGAGGAAAAAAGAAAGGAATACCTGAATTTGCATTTGTAAACATGAGTGGCTCTTCAAAAGCACTTGCTTCAAATTGGGCTGACGGGTTGGTGAGCTCTGACTTTCTGTCTGCCTGTGTTTTCTTTCCTTGAGAAGATGCATCATCCCTTACAGAGTAAATAAACTTTTTTCTCTTATTTTTTAGGGTGGATATTAAGCCTGCATTGTTCTCAGGTGCAGAAGTATCAGTGAGCGTCCCTGGCCAGCTTCCAGTGGCAACTGAAGTGGGACACAGAGAATCCTCTCTCTGGGAGCAAACAGCATACATTCCCAATCCACCTGCAGAGGCTCCAGGTTCTTCTGTGAAGGCTGAGCTGCTCACACTCTCCAATAAAACAGAACCCAGAGACTCCTCAAGTGGTTCTCTGACCTTGAATACAGACTTCCTAATACTCTGAAATAGGCAGGCTGCTTCACAAGTTCCAGACGCTGCTGGCTTCCCTGCAACAGCGTCCTCACGTGACTCAAGAAGCTGTCCTTCATGTCCCTTACCTACCAGAGACTCCTCACTGAGTATCTTTTCTGGTTCTGGAAGACTAGAAACATGAAGCCAAGAGTTTCCTGAAGCAATGGAGTCAATATCTTCTTTTTTTCTATCTGTAAATTCTTTTTCTGAATTGTTTTGGTCAGGAGAAGAAATATGAAGTGGAGGTATTTTCCCCATGGGGCTTCCAGTGAGACCAGAGAGGGTCAGCTGAGACCACCCTCTGTCTGAAGACTGCATGGCTTCCTTGCAGATCTCCTCATGTTGGCTGTCAACAGGCTTCTGGTTTGTGACATCTGGATCTAAGGGATCATTGTCGCTTGGTTCAATTTCCAGTGCAGCTGAGTGTTTTTCTTCTGCTCTTCTAGCTTCTTCACTTAATTCATCAGTTCTTACTTCACTGAAAATTTTCTTCCTGGTCTTGCTCATTCTCATCTTTCGTAGATTTCTGGTTCTATGCTTAGGAAAACATAACGAAAAACTATCTTCTTCAGAAGTGTCTACAGCTGTCCCCCTATCTTCTACAACATTTGGCACTGACTTTCTAAGGCAGTCTTTGAAGCTGTTTGCTTTGCCAGATGAATTCCCTAACGTTTTCTCCAATCCTGTTATAATTCAAAACAAAAGCACATTGTAACATTTATAATGCAACCATATCCTTTATATTATTCTCACAATTCTTCTCAGAGAAGATCCCTATTAAATAATACACAATTCTGAATAAGGGATTATTCCCAATGCCAGATCTTTCACTGGCAAGTCCATCTTCTGAAACCTGATCCCAATGTGCTGGGTCTTTACTCAGATTCAGATCTCTGATACATCTCTAATCAGCTCTGCAGCACAATTAAAGGTCACCTTTGGAAGTGCTAGCTCCTCAATTTAGTATTCTAAGAACTGTCAACTCAGATGGGGGCAATCGGTTCTGTATTACTACAACCAGGAATAAAATCTATCAAGTTAGTTCCTATCTTCTGTATCCTGATGTAAGAAGAGGTTGAGAAAGGAAAGCAATGACATTTCTCCTGCAGAATCAACTGTGGCTCAACTAAAAAGAAATACTCGGGGCTGGAGAGATGGCTCAGAGGTTAAGAGCACTGACTGTTCTTCCAGAGGACCTGAGTTCAATTCCCAGCAAAACCACATGGTGGCTCACAACCATCTATGATGAGGTCTGGTGCCCTCTTCTGTAAAACTGTATGCGTAATAAATAAATAAATCTTAAAAAAAAAAAAAATACTTACTGTGAAGAAAAGCTTCCCTCTGGTTTTTGCTCTCGCTGTCAGTAGCACAGGGAATTAATCGATCATTCTTTTTCAGATTTTCATTGTGGTTGGAAAAGTAGCTTTTCAAAACCTGCTGAAATTATTTTTAAAATCATTAATTACCATAACCTTTTTGTTGCATATATTGTAGTTAAAAAAATGCAAGACAGCTGGGGCACAATGACATACACACAACAATGCTAGTGCTTGAGAGGCAGAGGCAGGCAAGTTTGAGGCTGGAATGATTTACACAACCAATTTCGGGCTAGCCAGGGCTGCACAGCAAAACCCATCTCAAAAATCAAAAATCAAATAAAAAAAAAAAAACAAACCAAAACACCAGCAGCCGAGGAGCTACTGGTAGCTGATGGCTACTGAGAAAGAGAGTGTAGAGTGTCACTGGGGGAAGGGAGGGGGTATGACCACTAGTATGCTCATCCTCCAGTGCATGGCCCCACACCATACCCTTGGGCATGCAGTGGGGCTAAGTGGATTCAGGGGATCATTTTAAAACAAAAGAAAAATAATACATGAACTTGGGAGTTGGTTATGTTGGGGGAGATCATGGGGAAATTGGAGGAGGAAGAGAGGGCAAATATTATCAAAATATATACATAAATGGGCACCTCAGATAATTAAAATTTCTTTTGAGACATAGTTTCTCTGTGTAGCCCTGGCTGTATGCATGAATACACAGAGATACACACAGAGACATGTATTAAAGCATTAAATATAAACAAAATGTTTTGTTCTGAATGAGAAGTTTTGTGAATATTACCAGCCTGACCCTGACTTACAGCAGGAGAATCTTCAGGATACACAATTCCTCGTGCTTCCTCATCTCGGGCTGTAAAAGAGAAATTAAATTTAGCTGTATTGTATTATATATTGTACACCAAAATTAATAAACAAACATTATTTTGGAAACAACCCTGCCCCCACACACTATTTGATAAGTAGCACATCTGAAACAAAATTAAGTGACTAAAGCCTCCAATGAGAAAGGCCAACCTGGCCTGACTTGTCACACTATTTCTTAATGCCACTTGCAAGGTGTTAAGAAATCATGATTTAGGGGCTGGAGAGATGGCTCAGGGTTAAGAGCACTGACTGCTTTTCCAGAGGTCCTGAGTTCAATTTCCAGCAACCATATGGTAGCTTACACCCATCCGTAATGAAATCTGATGTCTTCTTCTGGCCTTTAGGAACTCATATAGACAGAATACTGTATAAATAAAAAATAAAATAAATCTTTAAAAAAAATCATGATTTAGTGATACACAATTTATGATATTCTCTACAATGGCAGGTGAAGACTTGTAAGGCTGTGACTTCAAAGCAGCCTTGGGAAACTTTATCCTCTATTTAGGAAATGATATAGTCTAAAGGCATAATTAGTGCTAATTCCTTCTTAGCTTTCACCCTTTTTACTTTATTATTTCACATAAGCAACCAAAGAAAAGTCCAATCACTTCTGGCTAAATGGATCAAAATGAAATGTTATTTGGCTAGATGAGGGCTGGCAAGATGGCTCAGAAGGTAAAAGCACTGGCCCCGAGCCTGACTGATTCCCTAAGCTCTCTCCCTGGAACCTGCACAGTAGAAGAGAACAGACCCAGAAGGGTATCCTCCGACCTCCACACAAGTGCATGTTCGTGCACATACCAAATAAAAAGCTCAAATTACTAAAAAATTATGGCTTGGATATAAATTCATAATTGGAGGAGCACCACTGCGTCTTGTAAAGGAATACATCTATATAACGTGGTTATATATAGTCAGTAAATGTGTATACAAAGTTATCATACCTAGATGACGCAGTGCTAGAATATGTGACTCTTTGATAGCATTTTAGACAAAACAGAAGAAAATTCTTCTGAACTACAAATATATTCAGCACACAGTAATATCTGAGTTAGCTTTCACGTTTACTAACTTTTTAAATCTTTGTTTTTATTTTATGTACATGAGTGTTTATCTGCATGTATCTATGTGTACAACATGCCACATGCATGCAGGAGTCTGGAAGTCGGAGGACATCAGATACCTTGGAACTGGAGGTTTTCTTTTGTCTTATTGTTTTGAGACAGGGTTTTTCTGTGTAGCCCTGGCTGTCCCAGAACTCCCTCTGTAGACCAGGCCTTGAACTCACAGAGATTCACTTGCCTCTGTCTCCAGAGTGCTGGGATTAAAGGTGTGCGCAACCACCACCTGGCTTGGAATTAGATTTATAAAGAACAGTTGTGAGCCACTATGTGGTTGCTGACAACTGAACCAAGGTCCTCTGCAAGACAGTGAATGCTGGTAATCAATCACCAAGCCAACTCTCCAGCCCTCCCATGTTTTCTTTCTTACATAAGGTAAGAAAGGTGGAGATGACACCTTAGCAGCCTCAGCTACCTCTTCCTTTAGAGGACACATTTGCCACCATTACCTATGAGCACAGTGGAACTAAGGGTTGGTGGTGTAGCTAATGAACTTGACCAAGACATATCAGGATCCACCTCAACTCCCAGACTTTCAGAAATAGGTTTGGGTGTCTGAGCCTACAAAGAAAGACAACAATTTAATTTACAGAAACACTGATGATTATTTTTTTTCATTCACTTTTAATAACTTAATGCCTCTGTGAGACAGTATGCTAAGTGCAGATCTGCAACTCTCAAGTTAAAGGGTGATACTCACTCTCACATTCTCAATTTATGTGCCATAAGTAATCCAAGCAGAACATTTACCTCCTCCATTTTTGGTGTAGAAAATAAACTCCCACGCACCACTGCAGGTGAAAAAACAGAAAGTTATTAGCATTCTTATTAACATTTCTATGACCTACAAATAAAAATAGGGGCTGAAGCACTTAAGAGCACTGGCTGCTCTTCCTAGCACCTATAATAAGTGGCCCACAATCACCTCTACCACTATTCCAGGGGATCTAATGCTCAATTTGGCCTCTGAACCACAGGCATGCATGTGGTATACATACATACACACGGGCAAAACACGCACACAGACAATTTAAAAGTAAGTAAGAACTTAAAAGATAATAAAAATAAGAACCTTTGCTGTGCTCCTACCTGGCTTTTCTCTTTGTGGCACAACCTGTGTGCATCCCAGAGTGAGTGGGCTAGACAAAAGGAACAACAGCCTCAGGTTAAAAGGACAACAGCAACAGCAGGAGCACAGAGCCCATTCTCTCTCTACTGAATCTTAGTTACATAGCCCAGGCTGGCCTTCCACCACGACCCAGGTGCCTCTGCCTCCCTAGTGCCAAGATTTTAGGAATGGGTTACCAGGCTTGGCTCAAAGTAAATGTTTCTAACATAAACAAGAATTTATTACATATTATTTAAAAACAAAAGTTCTCTTAGGAGGTACTCAGCCAAAAAGATCTAGATGACATCTTATTTTTGTGAAACAAACACATACAAGAAAATATGTTGTTTAAACACATTTTAGAAGCACTGAGCATGATGGCTCATGCCATAATCCCCAGCTTCATGGAAGGCTAAGGCTGGAAATTTTGAGTGCAAAGCCAGCCTGGACTGTAGTTTGAGACCAGGTCCTGAAGACAAATAAAATACATATGTTCGTAAGTATATATATGAAGTATATATACGAGGTCATCGTACCTTTCACTGAGACAAGACCTCAGAGGTGGGCTGGCAACAACCATGGGGTTCATTTGGGCCTTCGTTCTGAGGTGATTTTTATGTTTACTATCTGCAGCAATCTTCCCTGAAACAGTAAAATAATCCAGTGAGGGTACAGACACTGTGGGTTTTGAACTTCTACTTTTTAAACTTAAGAACAAACAAAGAATGTATAAGGAGCTGATGCCTCCTACAAGAAGTTCATCTCAAGAGATAATAATGGGGGCTGGAGAGATGGCTCAGCGGTTAAGAGCACCGTCTGCTCTTCCAGAGGACCCAGGTTCAATTCCCAGCACCCACATGGCAGCTCACAACTGTCTGTAGATTCAGTTCCAGGCAAACACCAAGGCAAATAATTAAATAAATAAATAAAAGTGTTTTAAAAAAAAAAAAAAAGAGATAATAATGTACACTAACACAGACCCTGAGAGGCCAGCTCCCATGATCTGCTTCAGAGTTAATAAAAGGAATCCCTCAGAGTGTCGAAGCGATAGAATAAGATAATTATGAATAAATCTCTTCCTAACTGACTGGTAGAATAAGGAAACATACACACATGACTTCTGATGGTAACTTTCTCTTTTACTTCTTAAAAATGGTCTCTGACTCTTTGTCTCCATTCAGCTACACATCTCCACACTGCTGCATTCTATACATACAACTATATATCTTGCTTTACATACATACAACCATATATCTCTATACATTTATTTTCACATCTTTCTTTTACATACATTTCTCTTCTACATCTTTTATACAGTTTCATCTTCTTTGCCTCCACACAGCTACAAATCTCCATATAGCCAGAGCTATTCATCTCAAATACATAGCTCTCTCATCATATAACATTTTACATCATTCTTACACACTCTCACACAGCTCTTTGGATAGTTCTTATAAGTAGCAACAGCTCTTTCACATAGCTTTATCACTCACACATATGCCTTTTCCTAAATCATTCATTCAGTCTTTGCTCAATCACTCTCCCTCCATTCATTCTCTCACATATTTCTCACCCTCTCTTTAGGCTTCTTCATCTTTCACTCAACACATACACTCACATTCTGCATAGCTTCATCCTTACATTGCTGCTGCTCTCACACATTCTCCTTCATATATACTCATTCCTCTGTTGCATGAATTCTGATCGTAATGAAAGAAACTCAGAGTCAGATATCCGGGAAAGGCTAAAGTATCAGAGAGAGGAAACACCAGTCAAATCTCACCCAGCTATCTTCCAGCTTCCTCAGCCTAGCTCCTGGTCACTTCTAATTGCTGTTTTCCTAAGCCGGCCTTAAATACCTTATCCCCAGCTGTATCCCATCCAGTTAGGATTAAAGGTGTGAGCTACTCTATTTGGTAGTCAGTCTTGACCTCACAGAAACACAGAAAGATCTCTGTCTCTAGAGTTATGGTATTAAAGATGTAGGTCACCACTCCCGGCTTTCCCTGTGCTGAAATTAAAGATGTGTATCATTGAAGCCCAGTTGTGTGGCCTTTTACTCCCAGAGATCCAGAACTCCCAGAGCTATATGAGTTACCACAGCAGCTCTGTTATCCCTGGAACTCCTGAGCTACTTCTGTCTAGTTTGATTGTGGATTGATCTCTTGATATTCCAGGTCTTATTAAATATGTAACATATCACCACATTCCTCCTTGTCTCTTCCCCTCTGCATTGCCGCGGCTCCCTCTCTCTCTCCTTAGCCAAACTCTGGACAGTTATGTGTTACAATTTCAGGGCCAAACCCATTCTCATAACATATGAAGTCATACAGTTTTTCTCAGGCTAGTAAGGTCACAAAGACCAGTGTAAATGCTTGGCCTTGTATGTAACTTTTTCCCAGACAGAGAATGACACTGAAATTCAGGACTTAATAACAGTAGCAGGTTGAACTTTGAGTGGTCAGGGTATGTGCACAAAGTCAATTATTGCAGGGGGGTTATAATTCAAAACAGCCTGGCCTTGATTTAGTAATAAACAACACCTGGAGATTAGTCTTTGTGCATATTCTGCAGGAGCAGTTTAGTCTGTCTGAATTTGTTCTGAAGTCTAAATTGTCTTTGAGACTGGAAATACTGTTATTTCCCTGTATCAGTAAAGAATATATTGGTATTATTTCTATACATCAGACTTGACTATGCACAACTATAAGTATGGTCAAAGATGTAAAACACACTACTAAAGGGCTGTTCTTTTTCTTTTTAAACACATTTATTTTTATTTTATGTGAATTTGTGTTGTTGCCTGCATGTATAACTGTGTAAAGGTGTCAGGTCTTGGAATTACAGACAGCTGTTAGCTGCCATGTGGATGCTTGGAATCAAACTCAGGTCCTCTACAAGAGCAGTCAGTACTTTTAACCGCTGAGCCATCTCTCCAGCCCCAAAGGGCTGTTCTTAATAAGGAGGCATAGCAGTGGCACCTGAGAAAGTTATAGACAGAAAACAGGTCTCCACAACCAGTCACCCCCACAGGCTTTGCCTAGTGGGGCCACTCCACAGATTTTGTTTAGTGGGACTTTCCACGAACTTTGGCTAGCAAGATTCCCAACCAGAGTTATTCATCTGGTAGGACAAGCTGTAAAATACTGGTTGTTATCTATCTGCTGTATGCTCCCATGGCTCTATAGTAACATAGCATAACATCCTATGCTATGGCCTCAGGAAAGGGAGACACTGAATGGAAACCTACCAAATCCAATCTGTGAGAAGCTTTTATCATTCAATTATAGAGGCTGAAGAAGCCTATAGACTGCAGCTTCCCTCCTCCTTCCTGTTTCTTTGTTCTAGACTGATACTAGAGCTTTTCAAGTGATAAACATGGGGGGTGAGGGGAGTGGCTCAGCGTTAGGAGAACTGGCTGCTCTTTTAGAGGACCCAGGTTCAGTTTCCAGAACCCACATGGTAGCTGATAATCACCTGTAATGAGCTCTGGTGCCCTCTTCTGGTCTGTAAGGATATATGCAGGCAGAACACTATACACATTAAATAAATCTTAAAAAAGGAAGGGAGGGAGGGAGGGAGGAAGAAACTGACCTATCCAATACTCACCTGGTAGGACAGATGACATAATCAGAAGGAACTACTTGATTCAGAACGCTTTAGTGGTTCTGACAGAGTATGTGCCTGCCTGCCTGCCTGCAAGTTCCCCAGGGGCCTCACACTGTTCCTGTTTCACCCAGTATTCTGTGAGCTTCTTGAGGTAGAGATCCTATCCTTTTACTGTCTACAGCGACCACAAAACCTGACGTGCCCCTGAGCATATCACTAGGTAGGACTCCAAAGCAAAGCAAAATGTACACCCTTATTAAACAAGTGCTTACAAACACCTGACACCTACGTCAGAGAAACTTCAAATTAAAACACAAGAAATTTGATTCTTAAAAACCTCCAGCCTATTATAATTTGCAGATACATTCCTTAGCCAACATCAAGTCACAGACTTTTTTGAATATCAAAATCCTAACTCAGAAAAATCTTAGTATTTTTATTAATACCCAGTGTATTAATCATAGGAGGAAAGAGAAGAAGCATTTATTAAATACCGAAATTAATTCATTGAACCCAAACCTATCACATAGTATTTCCATCATCTCCATTCTTCAGTCAGGAAAGAGGTGAGAATGACTGATTAGCACAACAGAACTCAGTTTATCCCAAAGCCATGATTTTACACACAACTTAGCCTGAATTCCTAGCTCAGATCTCCATCTTATTGCATGATTTCCCCAAATTTGAGCTATAGTTAACTAATTTTTTTCTTTCTGAGACAGAGTCTCTATTATGTAGCTTTGGCAGTAGTGAACTCTGTATGTAAACCAGGCTGCCTCCAACTCACAGAGACTCACGAGATTCTGCTTCCCAAGTGCTGGGATCAAAGGTGTGTCTCACCACATCTGGCTATAGTTACCTGATTCTTTGAAAGGTGACGACTGGTCTAGTGGTAGAGTTTGACCTTGTTCTTTGAATATTATTGGAGTTGAAGCCAACTGATGGTAAGAGGGCTTCCTCTGTGGTGTTTTAAACAGCTGTGGTTCATAACTGTGGAGCTTATATTCATATTCTTCTGGAGGTTCAAAGTTATATGGTGGAGCTTCTGAAGAGAGTTCTTCAAACCAGTTGAGGCTTATTGGTCCTAAATCTGCAAGAAAAGCAAAAATTCCATCTTAGTTTGAATCAATGACACAGAGAAACCCATGAGCAATGAAGATCACAAGAAAGAGAGGGCAAGTGCAGGTGGTGATCCCACTCATGCTGCGACTGGCCACTTGACATAGATTCAAACCCATACTCAGAAGTTTTCTTAACCTTTGCCACGGGATATGTGTGCACAAACACACACATGCACACATCATCAGAATTGATAGAAAATGCCAAAGAAGATTTCAAAGATCATAATAAAAAATAAAGGAGAGAGCATACTACCTGTTTTTCCAGCTTCCACTAGTCTGGGGCTAGAGGACTTAAGTTTAAAGATAGTCCAGGCCACATATGGAGATCTTCATCTCAAGAAACAAGCAGTGGCAGCAAGATGACTCAGTGGGTAAAGGGGCTCACTGCCAAGCCTGGAGACTTCAGCTCATGACCAGAACCCACATAATGAAGT
This sequence comes from Sigmodon hispidus, assembly GCA_004025045.1. Classification (NCBI taxonomy): domain Eukaryota; kingdom Metazoa; phylum Chordata; class Mammalia; order Rodentia; family Cricetidae; genus Sigmodon; species Sigmodon hispidus. Next base: position 53,887 of record PVIH01000989.1, on the reverse strand, counting down.
AGAGAACTGACTCTGGCAAGGAGTCCTTGGGCTGCTCCACCACCCCATCCCCACACCAAATAAATTTAGACACTTAAAAAACATAACAAGGGTCTGGTGAGGTGACGCACTGGCTGCACTTACAGAGGTGAGTTTAATTCCCAGCCCCAGGAGCCTATCTTTTTTTTTAAAAAAAAAAAAAAAAAAGAAGAAGAAGCTGGGCTTAGTAGTCCATGCCTTTGATGCCAGCACTCAGGAGGCAGGCAGTGGCAGACAAATCTCTGACTTCATGCCTAGCTCAGAACAGGCAGGGCTAACCTTCGAGACAGAAAAAACCTGTCTTGAAGAGCAAAGAAAAGAAAAAGACTCCATAATCTAGAGCATACCAAATACAGAAAACAACCAAAAAAAGAAAAACAAGAATTGTGACTGTGGATTACTTTAAGACTCATTAAGCAAGATCACTAATCTACTCTTTTCAAAGAATGAAAAAGTTACAAGGAGATAGAATTTAGCTATGTTGTCTTTTTTATTTTCTTAACAATAATCATCAGTTCAGGGGAAAAAACTATCCCCAGTAAGCATGTACTCCATAGATAACAAAATGATTTTGAAGACTGTCAGTATGACAGATCTTTTTATGAGTATGGGTTAAAGAAACACTTTCAAATTAGTAAGAAAAAGATACCGAACTATACCAGTGCTTAACATTTCCTACCAACCCAAGGGAAAACATACCAAATTAGGAACAAGGTAAAAATGAACTGCATGAAGCTTAAATCTTGCTATTGCTGTGATATAATGTATGTGGGTATGCATGTGCGAGTCAGAGACAACTGTGCAGAGTCGCTCTGTCCTTCTGCCTTCTGCACCTATGCAGCACACACCTTTACACTAAGCCACTGGATGTGACCAAGCTTAATTCTTTAGCACATCCTTTAAATATTTTCTGGGACACAACATGCAAACAGCATTTCTGCAGACTGAAGTGTAACAGAAAAGTACTTGTGATGAGCTGTGAGCAAAACTTGTACACTTTTCACAAAGGTCACCTTTTCTTTGTAAGGACAATTCGATAAATGAAGTGTTCTGATCTGAAGAGTTTGTGGTAGACATTTTCTCAAGAATGTAGTGAGCCGGGGCTGGAGAGATGGCTCAGCGGTTAAGAGCACCGTCTGCTCTTCCAGAGGACCCCGGTTCGATTCCCAGCACCCACATGGCAGCTAACAGCTGTCTGTAGTTCCAGTTCCAGACAAACACCAAGGCAAATAAATAAATAAAGCTTAGTGGGTGATTTCTCCCCAACTTCTAAAGATTTATCTGATCAAATCAGTTGCAATATTAATGAATGTGATTTTCTTTTTCTTTCACTGTGTCAATACTTATTTAAAATATTCGGAGCCAGGTGTGGCTGCTAATGCTGCAACCCCAGTGGGCAGGATGATCACTGCCAGTGACCATTTGAAACCAGCCTGATCTACATACCAAGTTTTAAATCAGCTATGGTTACATAGCAAGATGATGTCCTTAAAACAGAACAAATGGGGCTGGAGAGACGGCTCAGTGGTTGTTTACTGCTTTTGTAGAAGACCCAAATTTAGTCCCTAGTACCCACATCAAGCATCTCACAGCCACCTGTAACTCCAACCCTAGAACACCTGAGGCCCTCTTTTGACCTCTGCAGACACCTATACCCACAAACATACAGACAGACACATAGAGACACACACAAACACGTCTTAAAATAATAAAAATAAATCTTAAAAGAAGATCTGACAACTGTTCATCAGTAGCATCATCAATGCTTCCGATTTGCTGGTAGCACTTTCAAAACAATTCTTTCCACTGGAAGTCACAGTGTTAATCTCCTGTCAATTTAGGTGTTCTACACCACCTGGTTAACCAGGAAAGAATAAGTTAAATAGATCTATGACTCCACAAACTGTTTACAGAGAAAAGAAAACCTTCAAGTCCTGAGTTATTTTGCTAATCAATTTAGAAATAGTCTCATGTGTCCCTTACTGGCCTTCAGCTCATCCAGAGGCTGAGAATGACCTTCAGCTTCAGATCTTCCTGCCTCTACTTCCCAAGTGGTGAGATTAAGGCATCTGCTAATGCCTGGTTTAAGTGATGCTGAGGAACAAAGGCTAGGCAAGCACTAACTGAGCTACATCCCAGTGTCACTCTCATCCCCTACCCCCCTTTAAATAAAATTATGTCTAAACTCTGTAGCTCAGGACATCCTGGAATCCTTTTATGTAGCCCAGGCTGGCTATGAAGTCCTATTTAATCCACCTGGCTAAGTTTTCTACATCAAGTTCCTCATAATTATAAATGTGAGTCATCACACCTAGCTTACGTATTTTGTTTGTTTGTTTTTCTGAGACAGGGTCTTTCATGTACCTCTAGCTGTCCTTTACCTTCTTCTGTGGGCTAGGCTGGCCTCAAATTCACAGAGCTTCACCTGCCTCTGCTTCCCAAGTGCTGTTTTTGTTTTAATTTTTTAAGTAAACATTCACCTTGACTTAATTTATTGTAAACATTTTCTCACTATGACTTAATTTACTAAGTTTTCTAAAAACTCATCGATACCTGCTGTACTGCATCGCGCCTTAAAAACTTCAAAAAAGGTTGGTCTCCTTTTGTATTCAATGGGCATTTTCTCTACAGTATTTTTCCGATGCCTGGTAAAGAAGTCTGCAAAAGAGAAAGTAAAATACACTTCACAGGGTTGCCTTCTTGGTGACAGGTAAAACCAGAACCACTGCTAAGTTTGTCCAAGACAATTACCTGAGGCCCATCTTTTGTGACAAAAACAGAACTTATCATGAGATTGGGGACAGTTTATATTTGTGTTTTAACCCAAGTGGCTACTAGATACATCCTATGCACCAAAAAGTGAATATGGTGCAAGTCAGTAACCAGAGTCTTTACTACCATTTAAAGTTAATCACATTCACTTAATTACGGAGCTGAGTTGTCACAGACACGTTAAGTAATCCAGTAACTACACAACTATGCTACCGCGGCCTCTTAGGACCGTCAGATCCCAGTGGGAGGGACGCCCGCTGGCTGCAAGGAGCTGGGTGGGAACCTGCCCAGAGCTGAGCCAGGATGGGCGGCGGACCAGAAAGGAGGCCGAGGGGCTCCTCTGGGATGTCAGGCGAGTCCCCCACGGTCCCTGAGACCCCGGAGCGAGCGCCCACGACTACCTGACCCTACCGAGCCGCTCCGGCAGCAGTAGCTGACAGACGCTGCGCGGACTCACTTCACTGGCTCGCACGAAAAGCCCGCGCTGTGCGCGTGACGTCATTACTCCGCGACGCGGGGACGCAGCGCGAGCGCCGCCCGGAAGTGTGGATAGTGGCACCCGCTGTCGCGCTTAGGGCGTCCTCAAGCCCTTCCCGGGTTAGGCGGCTCCCCGCCGAGTGAAAGAGGGTTGAAGCACGGACCCTTTCCCCAGAACACTCACCCGTCCGCAGCCACGCAGAGTCCCCGACAATGCTGCCCTTGAGCTACGTTTGCCTCCGCGCCCTGGGAACAACGTGTGGGTGGATCTCCTGTGGTTTCCTCTTCTCCATGTGGGTTGTGAAGAGACATGGCAAGCATGTTTCGGGCAGGCCTTGCCCTTCTCCCCATCCCCTCCGCCTTGCTGAAAACCGTTAAGTTACATTCCTGAAGCTAGCTACCGCGGTCTGTTCCCTTATTTGGCCACTTCCTGCGCCTGACTGGCAAAGTGCTGCTATCAAAAGCCACCTTTGGCTCACCTAGTTAACATGCCCCATCAAAATTAAACATCACATCCTAACATTGGATTTCCCTCTTTACTTTTATATAAATTGCCATTTTTCTATGGGACACATCTATCTCCTTTGGATAGAGGCAGTCCTTTGTCCTCCTCCAGGACAAATACCCTTTCCCTTCTTCCTCATCCTCTATCTCATATCTTTGTCTTTTATTCCTTGCCCGTTGTCCCTTTGGGGCAAATAAATATTTGTTTTGAGGTCCTATGCCAATACCGGTCTCTTACAAGTCGCAATTTTGTTTATAGTTTATTTTTCTTTTTCTTCCAGGTCTGCTTAGAAATGCATATCCTTGGTGTTTTATTTACACTTTAATCTCTTAATTTGGCTCTTTTAATTGGGCTGTTGAGGACAGGTGCTAGGAGCTGGTTTGGAGCACCAGGTTGGATGAGAGTACTGCAATATTAATCCTCCTTTCTGCAGACCTAGCTAGTATCTTTTACAACTTTAGGGTGTAATCACCATGTTTTGTGACTCCTCGGGAAACTAAGCTGGAAAACTGAAACATAACCTGACCCCTGAATTTACAAGGTAACAAGCCTTGTCCATGGCTTACTTTGGATTTAATGTTTGAATTTTAGCAAGCCTTCAATGAGATTCAGCAAGTGAGATCTTACAGAACACACTTAAGAAATAAGAAGGCTTTCTTGGATTAGAAAAAGGATGAGCTGGGATTGGGAAATATGCCTCAGTCATAGAGGCTTTGCAGGGCTCTGTGTTAGATATCTACAGCACTACAATAAAGACTACTGGGAAAAGTCTGCTTGGTTCATTGGTATCATTTTTGTCTGGTAATCAGTAATCCTTGGTTGTAGCCAGAAGCCCCATGTAAAAACAAACAAATAATTGTAAAAACAAAATGTAAATGAATGTAAAAACAACAAACCTAAAATTTGCTTTGGGTCTAGTTATCAAAGAAGAGGCATGTGTGGTATTATCTAATGATAAGCTACTGCTTTATGAATGTTCGTTACAATACTATAAAATGTTTAGTATTGTCCAGTGGGTAAAAACTCATGGAGTAGTTAACTAGCCTAGTAGTAGTCCCAAGTTTGAATTAGAATTTGTTTGACTACATATACTTAACTTGTGAAATATGCATTGACCCTATAAATGAGAATTAGGGCTGAGCAGTTAAGAGCATTGGCTGTTTCTCCAGAGGTCCTGAGTTCAATTCCCAGCATCCATGTGGTGGCTTATGACCATTTGTAATGGGATCAGATGCCCTCTTCTGCTGTGCAGGTATATATACAGACTAAGCACTCATACATAAAATAATCATAATAAATTTCTTCTTAGAACTGGAGAGGTGGGGGTGCACACGAGAGGCAGAGGCAAGCAAATCTCTGAGTTCAAGGTCAGCCTGGTTCATAGACAGAATTCCAGAGCTCCCAGGGCTACATAGAGAAACTCTGTCTCAAAAAAACCAAAACAAGGGCTGGCGAGATGGTTCAGAGGTTAAGAGGACCGACTGTTCTTCCAGAAGTACTGAGTTCAATTTCCAGCAACCACATGGCACAAAACCTTGAGATCTGGTGCCCTCTTCTGGCACACAGGCATAGTGTGAAGAGAGTAAGCTTAGCTCAAGAAATGCCATTTTGTATTCTAGTAGCCATAGAGATAAAATAGAGTTCAGTTCCACATTCCTGGCAGGGGCTTGCCTGTTCTAGGAGAGAATGAGCTGCACACCTGGATGATCCAGGTGGGGTCCAGGACTAAAAGGAATCTTCCATTTTTAGAGAACTATGCTAAACTAAAGCAGACAGAGCCCTGAGAAAGAGTCTCTCACCCAGTTCCCAGAGACCATAGCTAGAAACTGCTGTTTACAGAGAGGCAGCATGACCTAAGTTCCAACTGCAGAATCCATAGCACCCTTGCCCTGCTATCTGACCACCAACACCAAATGCTCTAGTCAAAATACACCACCATCATTCCTGGGCCAGCTGTACCTTCCAGGGTTGATGGTGGGCTTCCCCCCTTCTATAGGAGACATTCCAGGGCACAGAACCAGGACAGCTTGACCATACCCCAAGGATGAGCTACAGGACCCTGCACAAAACTAGCCCAAACATGCAAGGAAGAAATAATAATAAAAAAAATGATTTTTACCTTGGTACTAACCAATTAAAAGCCTGACACGTTGTTACCAGGCACACCCACCCTAGTCTGGAAAGACCCTAGCACGAGCCAATTAGCTAATGACTTGACTGGTACCATTATCCTCACATGAACCCAATTCACAGCCTTGGGCTATAAAAGGAGCTCCCCCCCCCCCCCCCGCCCTAATCAACTCTCCTGCATGATTCTGGTGTAAAGGACATCTGGAGTGGTTCACAAGCTAGCTCGTCTCTATCAATAAACTTGCTTTTGCATTCCGATACCTCCTTGTCTCTGGTGGTCTCTCCAGAGACAGGGTCGAGACTTTGGGCATAACAGGTGGAGGCAGAATGTTGTATTCTTAATACATGAATCTTTGAAAAAACAAAACAAAACAAATTGTACTTTTTGTTTTACAAAGCACTTTCTTGGGAAGTTGGAGGAGAGAGATGTCTCACTAAGATGGAGTAGCTGTGGTAATGAGAACCAGAAACACATTTCACCTTCTGAAAGATGTTTCATTATCACACGTGCCTGGCCCTCTCCACCTTGTAACTATGTTTCTTGTTCTTGGCACAAGGAACCTCACAACTGATTCATCTACTCTAGATTCTATATTTCTGTGGTCAGTTGCTCAGTTTGTTTACTACCAAGCATTATAAGGTTCAATGCACTAATTGTTTTCAAGTTATCATTTTCACTAAAATGTATATAATGTGTACCATGTCTTGATGCTCATATACATTGTGAATAATGAATACAAGTCACACAGTCAGCATAGTCACACTCTCACAGAGTTACTGTCTATGTATAGGTATGTGATAGAGAGTATCAAATCTATTCTCTTAGCAAATCTGATGGAGTACAGTATTGTGTGAATGGGAATCCCTAGGAAAAGGCGGTGTCTACAAAGGCTGTTGATTAAAACTCAATAACCATGGAGAGTTTGGAATGTTGCAGGACCAAAACCTAATAAAAAGTTGTGAGTGTTGTCATTAGTTCCCTAAAGATGTATTCTTTGCCCACCTCTGTGCTGTGGGATCTAATATCCTAATGTACAGAAAGAAAAATAAAACACTTTGGAACATATTAACAAAACCATACCAACCAAATGTCCAAGAGTGCTACCAGATGTCATTTGAGGCAGAGATCTCTCCCTGTCTATAACCCATCACGCTGGCAATTTTACCAATGTTTTTGTTGTTAAGAGCCTAGCCTTTCATGGCTGAGCCATCTTTCCAGCCCCATCAATGATTTTTTTTTTAAATTCATGTGAATTGGTGTTTTGCCTGCATGTATAACTGTGTAAGGGTGTCAGATCTTGGAATTACAGACAGTTGTTAGCTGCCATGTGGGTTCTGGGAATCGAACTCAGATCCTCCGGAAGAATAGTCGGTGCTCTTAACCGCTGAGCCATCTCTCCAGCCCTGCATTTTTAAAAATGCCTTAATTCATGATTTTTGTTGTTTTGTAACTATAGATAATATATTAAACTACCTCCACATTGAAACATAAAATTTGGAGTTAGCCTAAATCTGTGTTTCTGGATCTTGACTCAGATTTGTCTCCTGAACAGACTGACTTGTCATTTGTTTTGAGATGAGAGCTGTGTTTTTCCATAGACAGTTATTAACTGCAGGCATCATATTGACTTCTAGACTCAGTCATCTCACTTAGCTGTACCTTTCTGCCTTTTGACCAAATACTACCACCCACTGGTGAGTATATATTTGAGTTCTTTAGATTTTATATGTGATCACACAATACCTTTCTGCCTTTTGACCAAATACTACCACCCACTGGTGAGTATATATTTGAGTTCTTTAGATTTTACATATGTGATCACACAATAACTTTCTTCTGTCTACCTTATTGCACTTAACATTATGCCTTCCAGATTTATCCAGAACAAAACCAAACAAATAAGCAAGTAATCAAGCAAAACAGGGTCTGGATGTATAACCAGGAAGGTCTCAAACTTGTGAGTTTCCTGCCTCAGCCTTTCAGGTTCTAGGATCCCAAAACCTGCAGCACCATAACTGTTTTCTCTTTTCGTTTAATGACTAAAATGGCACTCCCTTTTTTAAAAAAACTTATTTGTCACCTGATACTTAGGTTGCATTCATAGTTTGACTCCTGGGATGAACATGAAGTACAGAATCTCTTAACTACTTGATTTCACTTTCTTTGAGTGAGATTTGTAGCTCATCTACAAAACTAGAAAAGCTAGTTCTAATTTTTTAAAGATTTGCATATATATTTTAAAAATTATGTTTATATATGTGTGTCTATACATGTGAATGCAGGTTACAGTCCAAATAGGGTGTCAGGTACTTTGGAGCTAGTTTGTGAGCCACCCATTGTGGGTGCTGGGAATTGCAGTTGACAAGAGCACTATGCACCCTCAACCACTGAACCATCTGCCCTGCCCTCCTATTTTTAATTCTTTTTTTTTAAAGATTTATTTATTTATTATGTATGCAGTACAGAAGAGAGTACCAGATGTCAGTATAGATGGTTGTGAGCCACCATGTGGTTGCTGGAAATTGAACTCAGGACCTCTGGAAGAACAATCAGTGCTTTTAACCTCTGAGCCATCTCTCCAGCCCCTACTATTTTTAATTCTTAAGGAGGCTCTGTGTTGTCTTCATAATACCTGTATTAATTTATATTCTCACCGACCAAACTACAGCAACAAAATAGCCACCAAGAGAATACATGAATGTATAATAATTAAAACCTATTGGAGAAAACGGAAATGAAAAACAGCTTTGAGAAAAAAAAAATGGAGAACCGAAAATTGAAAAGGTAGGAAAACAATTTGTAATCACATGGATGTTCTCTCCTTCAATTAGGAAGCTAGGGGAAGCTCCCACTCTGGAATAAATGAGGAAACCTGGGTGAACTTGCACCATATTTACAAGGAGGAAGAGTCAGGTGAGGGCAGAAAGCAAAGCAAGAACATAAACTCCGTGAGGAAACTACCCCAGTGAAGCGCTTTGTTTGGGTTCCCTATGCCTTACACCAAGGCTGTGGGAGCACACTGCCGTTGAGCCGTCCCGGCCTCTGGAGACACTGTCAACAAGAGTGGAAGGAAAGCATGAGTCCGCCTGTTTTCCTACCCAGGACAGGGCTGATAATACCAGCAAACATCTCAGAGTACTGCATGTACCCTTACAAGAGGGCTCAGCTTCAGGCCATTCTCACCCAGATGAACTCCAACCTGAGTCTACGGCTATGCAAGGCCAACACTAAGGACGTGGGTGTACAGGTGAGCCTTCGGGTAGACAAATCCGTGCAGTGCTCACTGGGGCCTCAGACCCTACACAGCAGCTCCCTCTGGGACAAAACCAGTCTCAGGAAGCCCATAGACGCTTACAAGAGAGCCTTGATCCAGCCACCCAAGGATGGGAAAGACAGAGAAAGCCAGGAGCTAACTGAACCTGCAGAGGCCAACCAGCTGCTGCCACCTACATGGAGGCCAGAGGGTGACAAGCTGGAAAAACTCCCACCGCTGAAGGAAGTCACTGAGGAAGATGCCGCCAGCCCTCAAGGCAGGAAAAGCAAGCTGGTATGTGGAAACAAAGTCACAGTCCACTTGGGAAGCTTTGCTTCCAGAGGGACAGTAACCTCTCTCTGCCCAAGCCCTCACCATCACCATCCTCCCTCCTTCCGTCTCCAGAGCACAAAGTGCTAACTGCCTCTAAATTTACTCCTTTTCCTTGGCGAGAAAGGTGACATTCGGGAAGCATGTACTTGGCCTACATGGTTGGGATGTTTTTGAGTTTTTGTAAGATAGGGTGTGGAACCTAACTTAAAACTCTTGATAGTGACAATGAGCGGACAGTCAGCTTCAAGTGCGTGAAAGGTGAACCTAGATTTTTTTTTTTTTTTTTTTAAACTTTATTTATTTATTTATTTGCCTTGGTGTTTGCCTGGAACTGGAACTACAGACAGTTGTTAGCTGCCATGTGGGTGCTGGGAATCGAACCCGGGTCCTCTGGAAGAGCAGACGGTGCTCTTAACCGCTGAGCCATCTCTCCAGCCCCGATTTTTTTTTTTATATTGGGAGATATTGGTGTTGTGGGAAATGGACTGGAAATGTTATTCTTGAGCAAGCCCAGAGGCTAAGTTAACTGGGCTGCTTAAAGAATAGCTGAAAGCGAGGCCAGGAAGTAAACTGTTTCCTTTAGGCTATCAAATAGGAAATGAGAATCTAGACCCCGCCCCGCCCTGCCCCGCCCCCTTTAGTAAAAGACTCCTGTTTCTCTTTATTTTCAGGTTTTGGAACCGAAATATGGCTATTTTCACTGTAAAGATTGTAAGACCAGATGGGAGAGTGCTTACGTGTGGTGTGTCTCTGGTACTAATAAAGTAAGCAGATGTGGGGGAGGGGCACTGGCGCCTGGAAGGTACAGGTGTTCCTGCGACAGCTCCTTTCCTCTCCTTCACCTTGGCATCCTTGCTGACAGGCAGCATTGAGTGTGAATGTCAATGACTAACTAAATATACTACCAGTAGTAGTAGTAGCCTGTAACGACAGCACTTAGGATGGGAAGCATCATACTTTACACTTATCTTATAAACCAACAAGTTGGGCATGGTAGCACACCTGTAATTACAGCATGAGAGACAGAGGCAGGCAGATCTGCATGATGGGGCCAGAGTGGCCTACAGAGTGAGTTCCAGATAGTTAGAGCTATGTAGTGAGACCCTGTCTTGAAACAAAACAAGACAAGAATCTCTCCAGTGTCTAGTAAATAGTCTAAAAGTCACATTTTCAGTTGGGCTTAGTCATGCAGATCTATAATGTGATTCTCTAGGTGATAGTTTGTACTTGAATCCTGCTATAAGCTTAATTTCCTACTTACATATTTCTTGTCCTGGGTAAATTTGGGTGTCCTCATCTACTCTAGAGAGCACCCTTATTTTTTTTTCCTCCTTCCAACTTAGGTTGTTTTGAGACTAAATCTGGACATTCTTTATTGCTGAAGCTCTTTGCATTTTTCACTTTATGTATCTGCATAAATTATAGCCAGGCTGTGGTGGCCTCTAATGTCGGGAGACGGAAGCAGGCCTGTCTCTCTGAGTTCAAGCCAGCTTGGTCTACAGACTTAGTTCCACAACAGATAGGGCTGTTATACAGAGAAGCCCTGTCTTAAAAAAAACAAAAACCAAAAACAAAAAAACAAAAAACAAACCCCAAACCAAAGACGTATAAATTATCAATTAAAAGTATAAAATTACTTTTAATTAACAGTGTCTTTTAGGTCACTATTTTTTTGAGACTGAGTCTTACTATGTAACCCTTGCTAGCCTAGAACCCACGGAGCTCTGCTTGTTTCTTCCTCCCCAGTGCTGGTATTAAAGGTGTGTGCCACTGTGCATAGCTAGTATAAGGTTATCTTTAAGGGTTTCTATCATTTCTGCAGATGTCACATCTTACATTTCTGTCAAGGCATTAAACTTTTTCATAAAACTGCTGATAATGTCTTTTACATTCATTATCAGGTTATTTTTGTATTGGTGTCTTGTTTTGTTTTGTTTTTCGAGACAGAGTTTTTCTGTGTAACAGTCCTGGCTGTCTTGGAACTAGCCTTATAGACCAGGATGATCTCAAACTCAGTGAGATCCACCTACCTCTGCCTCCCAAATGCTGGGATTAGAGGCTTTTGCCACCACCAAGGTATTGGTGTTTATTGACTATTTGCAATATAGTCATTTTATTTTCCTAGTCCTTTGAAACCTAGTCATTTTCTTTCTTTTTTTGTTTGCTTGTTTTTCTTGAGTTAGGGTCTCATGAAGCACAGATTGTTCTCAGAATTGCTGTATAGCTAGTGAGGATGGGCTTGAATTGTTGTCTGCTTGCTTTGGACACAAGAGTCTCACTCTTTAGCCCTTGTTGGCCTGCAATTTCCTATGTAAAACTGGCCTCAAACTCCCAGAGCTCCCTGCCTCTACCTTCTGAGTGCAGGACACTGTGTCCTGCTTATTTTCTTAACGTGTAATTTTTGTTCTCACATACTGGCTAGACTCCACAAAGCCTGGGAAGTTTGTCTTCCATACCTGGGCCTGTGGCAGCAAGAAAATCGGCTCTTCACAGCATAGGGCTTTCTCTATGCCCCGTGCAGCTACACCTCAGCCCAGGCTGAGGGCAGCAGTTTTCCTTCTGTTCTATTTCCTTCTGTCATTGTTATCCTTTGAGACAAGGCCTCAGGTAGCACAGGCTGGTCTTGCTTTAATTTCTGATTATCCTGTTTCAGCCTCCTGCTGCTGGGATTACAGGTGTGTGCCTTCATACCAGGTTGGAATTTTTTTTTGATTTAATAAAAGTTTTATTTTTCCAAATGTACAGCTGATTGAACCTGCTCATGCATCTTCAGCAGCTGGGGCATCTCCACCCTTTGTGTTTCTGGTGTAAATTACTTGGGCTCTGTGTTTTGAAACCAGCTTGATAAGTCCTTTACTAAGCAGCTACTGAAGGGCTGCCCTAGCCAAAGACCCTCGAATCTTCAGTCTCTCAGAGACCACAGCTGCAGTAATAAGCTTATAGTTGGGAACTTCCTTACAGAGTTTGTCATATGTAGTTTTGTCAAATAGGACTAGATTGTTGAGCTTGTCTCGAACTTTGCCCTTGGACCACTTCTTCTTTTTGGCCTTGCCACCAGACTTATTTACTGGGTCTTTGTCTTTTTTGGCCGACTTTCCGGTATCTTTCTTCTTCTTGTCATCCTTGGGAGGCATGGTGGAGCCGGGAGAGTGGCGACAACCACCGCAGCCTTCCTAAGATGTCGGGGGTAAAAGGCCAGGTTGGAATTTAAAACCAAGTTAAACTAGCTTTTCAAATCTTTCTTGCCTGAAGACAAACAATGGGCTGAATTGAGACCCTCCCAAAGTACTAGGGTATAAAGAACTGGTTAGAGAAATCAGTTCAAGAGCTGATATATGATGGCATAGGCCTACAGTCTGTGCACTTGGGAAGTAGAAATAGGCAGATCTCACCTTAAAGACCAGTCTGGGCTATTTTAGATCCTATCTCACAAATTAAAGGCAAGCCCCTCCTGATGTTGAGGGGCTTTCTAATAAAACTCCTTTCTCAAACTCAAAACAGTAAAGAAGTATATTCCCATAGGGGCAATGCAGAGAAAAAACTCAGTGTGGTGATAGGTTCAGAGGTGTCCATGGCTGGGAAGCAGTGCAGAAAGGACTGGAATTGGGCGATTAACTCAACAGACCATACCCTGATGTCCAGATAAGGCTTTTAAAGCAGTGGTTCTCAACCTGTGGGTCGTGACCCTTTAGGATGTTGAACAGCCCCTTCATTGTTCACCTGATACCACAGTCATTTACACTACTAGAGAAAACTGCAGTTATAATGTAGCACCTAAAGTCAATTTACAGTTAAGGGCTCACTGCAACATAAGGAACTGTTGAAGCATTAGGAAAGTTTATTTTAACTACTTTAACGTAACAGAAAGGTCAGGCATGGTGATATTTGGAGGTAGAGAAAAGCCCCTCTCTGCAAGTTCAAAGCCAGCTTGGTCTGCATAGCAAGTTCAGACTAGCCAGGGCTACATAGAGGAAACCTCTTCTCAATAAAAAGAGAAAACATCCAGGAGACAATACACACAGCCTAGAAAGTAGAAAATGCTGGGGCTGGAGAGATGGCTCAGAGGTTAAGAGCACTGACTGTTCTTCCAGAGGTCCTGAGTTCAATTCCCAGCAAAACCACATGGTGGCTCACAACCATCTATGATGAGATCTGGTACCCTCTCCTGTAAAACTGTATGCATAATAAATAAATAAATATTAAAAAAAAGAAAGTAAAAAATGCTGATGGGTAGCCATAAGGAACTAAAGCTAAGTGGGAAATTAGACATTTCAGGACAAAATGACTGGGACAAAGGAGGAATTGGTCCACACACTGAACAAAACCAGTAACAACTACTTTCTATGCCGTTCCTTCCATGGTTCTTCATATGTTGCTGAAAGGTCATCAGAACTATAGGGAAAATAATGCTATCTCAATTTTTTAATATTTTATTTTATGTGCACTAGTGTTTTGCCTGCATATATGTCTGTGTAAGGGTGTCAGATGTTAGAGTTACTGGAAGTTGTTAGCTGCCTTGTGGGTGCTGGGAATTGAACCCCGGGTCCCCTAGAACAGTCAGGGCTCTTAACAACTGAGCCATCTCTCCAGCCTGCTATCACAGTTTTACAAGTGAGGAAAATGGAAAGTGAATGAGGAGACTCACAGACCTTAAAACCTCAAAGTATGAGGCTGGAGAATTGGCTCATTGCTTAAGAGGACTGAGTTTGAGACCCAGCACCCACATGGTGTCTCACAACCATCTGTAAGCTCCAGTCCTTAGGGATCCAGTGACTCCCTCTGGCCTTTTCTGGGCAATGCATGTATATGGCGCACAGGCCTATGTAGGGGCAAACAAAACAACAACAACAAAAAAGGAAAAAATTCCTCAAGGATAGAAGTTATAACCAAGACAAGCAAAGTAATACAGGGAAGGAACATTGTATTAGAAGAACTGGAGCTAGGCTGGAGGGTCCAGGGGGCACAGCCACTAAGAGCAGGCAAGGCTCTTACAGACAGCCCCAGGTCCATTTCCAGCCCCATATGACAGATGACAAGCCACCTGTAACTCCAGTTCTATGGGATCCAGCACACTCTTTTTGACCTCTGTGGGTACTGCATAGACTCAGTGCACATATACTCAGACACAAATTTTAAGTAAAAAACAACAAAAAGTATATTTTTTAAAAAACACAAAAACTGGGAACCTAGAAAGTAAATCATATCTCAGCTTGTATTAAAAAGGCCAATTTTTCTTTAGGTTTATTTCAAACAACTCTGTTGCAAGTGCCAAAAGAAATTTAATCCTTACCGAATAGAAGCCATCCAGTGTCAGGTAAGCGCACAGGACACTTTGATTGTGTGCCTTGTTTTCATTTGTTTGTATGAAGCCTCTAGCACAAAGTGTTTGCATCCTATAGACCTGGGTCTTGCCATGGGGATACTAGGTCTTCTGTATGTGTGAAAGCTTAGATTATTCTAGGAATAAGAGCAAAAAAAATCGTTAACTCTTTTTGGAGAGAAAGGGGGAGAAGATCCACTATTCTAAGTTTCCTTGTGTCAGACAGGAATGAGCTATCATGACTATAATCACGACCCTGGGAGGCTAAAGGAGCAGATTCAGGAGTTCAAGGCTTGTCTGGGCTTCTTGATGCTCTGTCTCAACAACCAACAAAACCAGAAAGCTGCCTTGTGTAGTGTGTTTACAAAGGGTGTCTTTAGAATGGCTTCCTTTTGATGGTTAGCGAGCCAAATGCTGGGGAGTTTCATGCATTATTTCCATGGCATGGTTTAGCATTTGTGAAGGTGTTATTCCCGTTCTGCAGATCACAATGCCAAGTTCAAGTAAGATGCAATAGGTTGCCAGAAGTTAGATTATTAGGCTACATCTTGATTGGATTTCATGGTGTCTCTGACTTAGATGAGATTCTGACTTTCTATTGATTTTTTTTCCTTTTTAAGTTTGAGTGTGGGGTTGTATGGAATCTGAAACTATGGAAAGGAAAACTGTCTTTAAATTTGACTACAAAGTTCAGCATGAATGGTTTTGTAGTGAGGAAGGTTTTTGTGGGATGGAGAGGAATGGTCAGTGGTTAGAGCACTTGCTGCTCTTCCAGAAGACCAGGGTTATAACTGTCTGTAAATCCAGATTAAGGGGATTCTCTGCCTCCTTCTGGCCTCAATGGGCACCCACAGGCATATGTATATAAACACATATAGATTCACACACATACACATAAATAAAAGTAAATCTTTTTGAGGGAAGAGCTTCTTGTGAGGGGAGAGTATGTTAGGGATTGAATCCAAGGCCTTGGTATAAGTGAGGCAAGCATTTTGGCACCGAGCTCCACCCTCATCCCAAGAGCCACTTATTTTTAGACTCCAACACTTAGACTATGCCCAAGGCAGCAGTAGTGATATGGGTGTGTGTGTGTGTGTGTGTGTGTGTGTGTGTGTGTGTAAGATTGTATGTAGGGCAGGTTATTACATCAAAGGTTTTCAAATTTTGGAAAATGAAATGACCTAGTGACAGAGTGATTACAAGAAATCTGGGAAAATAAAAATCATCAATAATCTGTAATTGAAAATACTGAAAGAAACCCTTCTTTGGATCTTAGAGTAGGAAGATATACAGAAGCTGCTGATATTGATGTGTATGTATGGGACCAAGACACACTGAAAAAAGAAACTTTTTTACCCTACCATACAGTAAGTTAAAATTATGCAGAGAAGTAAAAGACTTCTAGCTTCCTCAGTGGAGGCTAGTAATGCTGCAAACTGGTTCAGAAGATTTGGACTGCAGGCTTAACAAGTTAGGTATTGAGGGCAAGGGGTTGGCCTGTGGCTAAGGGTGTTTACTGTTCTTGCAGGGGACCGAGTCTCAGTTCCTAGTGATCATATTGAGCATCTCACAGCAGTCTGAAATTCTAGTTCCCAGAGATCTACCATGTCTCTAGCCTCCAACATGCTCCTGCCACATGTGTAGTACATAGAAACTCACTCAGGCACGAATACATACACATAAAATAAACAGATATTTAAACAATTTAAATATTAGATGCATAAGAACATAGGAATTCTGTTTTTTACTTTGGGGGGGTGTCTCCCCTGGAACACTATGTAGACCAGACTGGCTTCTAACTCTTCAGAGATCATCCTGCCTCTACCTCTGTGTGCTAAGATTAAAGATGTGTACACTCAGTCAGGCTGAATAAAAATTCATATTTATTATTTAGAAGATTTATTTATGAGTTCATGGAGGTCAGAAGAGGGCACTAGAACTGGAGCTATGGAAGATTATCAGCCTCCATATCAGTGCTGGGAATAGAAACCAGCTTCCCTGGAAGAGAAGTCACTGCTCTTAACCACAAGCCATCATTTGAGCCGCCGCCCTCCCCCCCATAAGAATTCTTAATGGTTTCAAGATGAAATTTTACAACTAGTAGCAAACACTGACAGCTTTAGATTAGAGAGCCATCAGATTGTGGCCGGACAGCACAACACAACATCCATTCTAATACATCAGTTTTTATCCATGGTGTTCCCTGGGCTGTGTTAGTAACAAGAACTTGCCAGTCTTATCCAGATGCAATTGTAATATAATTGAAAACCATACCATTTAGAAAATGCCAATAAAAATTATATTACAATAAAATTGATTGTAGATACTGCAAAAAAGTGTGTGGAGGTCAGAGGACAACTTCCGCCTCGTACCATCCTTTCTGGGAATTAAACTCTGATCAGCAGGCTTTGTGGCGAGCGCCTTTGCCTGCAGAATAATGAGACATCGGCTCATTATTCCTTTCTAATTATTAATTCAACTTTTTATAATTTTCTAACTAATCAATGAAATAACTGAATATTTTTCTCCTAGAATTTTCACTTAAAAATAACTTTGAGGGGCAGAAGAGATGGCTCAGTGGTTAGGAGTACTGACTGCTCTTCTAGAGGACCCAGGTTCAATTCCCAGCACCCACATAGCAGCTCACAACTGTCTTTAACTCCAAGATCTGGCACCCTCACAGACATACAAGCAAAACACTAATGCACATAATATAATTA
Source organism: Sigmodon hispidus (assembly GCA_004025045.1). Classification (NCBI taxonomy): domain Eukaryota; kingdom Metazoa; phylum Chordata; class Mammalia; order Rodentia; family Cricetidae; genus Sigmodon; species Sigmodon hispidus. Next base: position 36,358 of record PVIH01000989.1, on the reverse strand, counting down.
AAAAAATAACTTGATTAAGAAGTGTGGCTCAGGGCTGGAGAGATGGCTCAGCAGTTAAGAGCACTGACTGCTTTTCCAGAGGACCTGAGTTCAATTCCTAGCACCCACATGGCAGCTCACAACTGTCCAGTTCCAGGGGACACCCTCACACAGATATACATGCAGGCAAAACACCAATGCACATAAAATGAAAATAAATAATTAAAAAAAAAAAAGAAGTGTGGCTGAGGACTTTATTCCCAGAACTAATCCCAGCACTCAGGAAGCAGAGTCAGGCAGATCTCTATGAGTATGAGGCCAGTCTTGTTTACAGAGTGAATTCTAATACAGTAAGGGATACATAGAGAAACCTTGTCTCAAAAACCAAACTAAAACAAAACTTTGAGATCTTTGTTGGAAATATTAGCCTCTTTTCCTTCAATATATTAAGCATTGTTGTTTATTGATTTTTGAGATAATTTCACCCCCATAGTCCAAGCTGGCCTGAAGCTCATTATTGACCTTGGATTCATGGGTTCATGGAAATCCTCCTGCCTCAGACTCTCAAGTTCTGGATTATAGGTGTGAGCTACCATGCCCAGCAAAGACAATAATTTTATTCTTCGGTTTTTAGTGTTGTTTGTTTGAAGCAGGGTTTTTCTGTGTAGCCCTGGCTGTCCTGGAACTCGCTCTGTAGACCTTGAACTCACAGAGATCAGCCTGCTGCCACCTCTCCAATGTGTATGCCACCATCATCCAGCAAGGATAGTTATTTTCATGTGATTTTTAAAATTTGTTTTTTGAGCCAACGTCTTGGCTGGCCTGGACTTAGATCCTCCAGCCTCTGCCTCCTGAAAAGCTGGAATGAAAGGCATGCTCTGTGAGTCTCATCTTAAGCACAGCTCTTTTAAATTTAGTGTCAGATAAATCCATTAACTTAACGCCCGTGGGGGAGGGGGTGCCGATGCTCTGCTCTTGGTTTTCAAGTATGCTGTTCTATTTCTTCATATGACTTTATTTATTTATTTAGTTGTTTGAGATAGGGTTTTTCCTTTTTAGATTTATTTATTATGTATACAGGATACAGAAGAGGGTACCAGATCTTATTATAGATGGTTATGAGCCACCATGTGGTTGCTGGGAATTGAACTCAGGTCCTCTGGAAGAACGGTTAGTGCTCTTAACGTCTGAGCCATCTCTCCAGCCCCAAGCCTTTTCTTTCTTTCTTTTCTTTTTTCTTTCTTTCTTTCTTTCTTTCTTTCTTTCTTTCTTTCTTTAAAACCTTTTATTTATTTATTTGTTTGTTTGCCTTGGTGTTTACCTGGAACTGGAACTACAGACAGTTGTGAGCTGCCATGTGGGTGCTGGGAATTGAACCCTGATCCTCTGGAAGAGCTGTCAGTGCTCTTAACCGCTCAGCCATCTCTCCAGCCCCGCCTTTGTTTTCTTAAGGAAGCAATAATTCAATGAATTAATCTACATGGGTTACTTGGAATGGTGACAGCCAAGCGGGACCCCATCTTGGAATTAATTTGTAAGAAAGGATGCCCCGCTACTAGAGGAGAGAGAATGTGACTGTTGTCTGATGTTCAGTAAATTGAGATAAAGACTCCTGTTTGGAAAATGCAAATACTAGCTCCCCACCCTCTTCAGAAGGTAAACCTTGCCTTAATCTGTAAGGCAGAAGGTGGATTCATGTGCATCTAAGGTTAGCATTGACTAGGAAGGTGTGCTAGGACAGTATGCCAGACTCTATAGGATGGGCTCTTCACTAAAGGGCATGGCTTTAAAAGTCAACGAGGATGCTATATATCTGGAAAGAAAAGGATTTAGCCTCTTAGACCAGCAAGATGAGTCAGCAGACAAAGGTGCTTGCTGCCAAGTCTAACCTGACTCGATTCCAAGGACTCACAATGATGGAAGGGTCGGAGCCTACCTGTCCTCTGACTGCCACACTCAAGCCAGGCTACACAGCACCCCCACCGACCCCCATACTAAAGAAATGAGTAAATGTACATGTAGCTTATATATAATGTGTACTCACTGAAAGTGGGCTTAGCTTCCTCAGAAGATCTTTTCTTTTTTCTTTATATTTATTTTTATTTTATGTGAATTGGTGTTTTGCCTGCATGTATAACTGTGTCAGATCTTGGACATTACAGGCAGTTGTTAGCTGCCATGTGGATGCTGGGAATCGAACTCAGGTGATCTTTTCTTCCTAGTTGTAACAATTCAAACTGTGTGCATTCTTCGTTAGCATGTCACCTAGGGAGTAACGTTACCCCTGGTTGAGACCATGGCTCCCCTGTTTTTTAATTAAATGATCCTCACACACTGTCCCTCATCCCCACTGGTTACAGATATATAAAACTACACACAGACACTCCCTTCACCATATTTTCCTATCATTTTGGTTGGCATGGTGATATCCTCTTGAACAGTTTCTGTAATCATTCAGGTGGCATATGAAGGGTTATGGGCAGTTTTGTGGAAATAGGCTCCTTTTAGGACTTGGAGGAAGACACAGCTAAGGGGTGGAAGGGGAGGGAAGGAATGTTTTTGGTTGGGGAGGCTACACTAGGAACACTAATTGATCATTTACTGCCCCGCCTTTGCCTCCCAAAGATCTGCTCAAAATCATGTTGTTCCTGTCCTCAGAAGAAAAGACACATTGACATCAGGAGGCCACATCGCCAGGAGCTCTGTGGTCGCTGCAAAGACAAGAAATTCTCCTGTAGCAATATTTACAGCTTTAGATACATCCTGTGACGGCAGGTGCAGTTTCTGACTCAGCAGTGTATAGTCCTCTGTGCAGGCTAGCTCTGACTGCACAATGAGGAACGGGCTAAACACTTGTATTTGTCATAGATTAGGAAACAGTTGTATGTACAGTGTGAATAGAATAAAATGAATGCATATGAACTAGACCATGAGAAACACATTAATAGGTAATTCCTGGGTAATATCATTTGGGAAATGGTAGCCATTGTCAGGAATAGGAGGAGAAAAGCCAGTTGTGGTGAACACCTTTAATCCCAACACTCCGGAGGCAGAGGCAGGTAGATTTCTCTGAGCTCAAGGTCAGCCTGGTCCACACACCTAGTTCCAGGACAGTCAGGGCTACACAGAGAAACCGTGTCTTGAAAAACCAAACCAACAACAAAGAACTCCTAAAAATTTTACAAGTGACCAATATTTTTTTGGGACAGGGTTTCTGGCTGGTGTAAAACTCTCTATGTAGACCAGACTGGTCACAAGCCCAGAGTGGTCTGCCTGCCTCTGCCTCCCTAGTGCTGGGATTAAACCTGTGACAATTTTTTTTGAGCTAGGTGTTTTTTTTTTGTTTTTTTTTTTTTTTAAACTTTATTTATTTGCCTTGGTGTTTGCCTGGAACTGGAACTACAGACAGTTGTTAGCTGCCATGTGGCTGCTGGGAATCGAACCCGGGTCCTCTGGAAGAGCAGATGGTGCTCTTAACCGCTGAGCCATCTCTCCAGCCCCTGAGCTAGGTGTTATAATCAATAGGAATGCGGGGATAGGGACACACAAGAGGGCAAGATCCTTGCTTCCCACTGTGTTAGTATTTTGTGCGTGGGAGAGACACAAAACATTCGATGCCAGGTGCCACACAGAGTTTATTTAGGGGGTTTGGATATCCCAAGAAGGGGGGAGGGGAGAGAGAAAAGGAAAGAAAGAAGGGAAGAAGGAAAGATAAAGCAGAAAAAAAGGACCCACTGCCATGTGCTACTTCTTTTTAAGGTAGCGGGTAGCCATACAGCCAAGCCTAAGGGCGAGCTCGCTCTGCGGGCGGGAGCGTGGTCTGAACACATCTACTCATTGTCCATAATTATAGCTACACTTAGCACGAGCCGGACAACCGCTGTACCTTACCACAGCAGCTTTGCTGTTGTTTTGTTTTTAAGACAAGGCCTCCTTTTGCCCAACTGGCCTGCAACTCACTGTACTGCTGGGTTTGCAGTTTGCATTTCCTCCTCCTTCTCCTCCCTCTGTTTTGAAACAGAGTATCGGTTGCATCTCCTAGGCGAGGAGGTCATTGAACAGAGCTAGGATTTGAAGTTGGGCTGACCAGGACTTGCTCCCTGGATTGTAGTTACTATGTTTCTGTTTTCCCTCAAAGGAGGATGGCAATACACAATTCCGGAAATGTAGGACTAAGACAGAGAAAGCCATTTGAGTGACTAGGGGGAGACGCCATGAAAAGGACCTCAAGATGAGGGACTCTCAGGGTGAGTTTGATTCAAGGAATAAGCAATAGCAAGGATCCCAAGGGGATGGTGTATACTTACCATATTCCAGGGCCAATGTGGGACATAGGGCTGATGATGATGATGGCTGTAAAGCTTCTTAAGATGGGAGTCAAGAGCACAAGAGCCCAGGCAAGGATTTCGACAGGATGGTGATGTGAGATGTTGAACTTTATTTTTTTTTATTTTTTTTTTATTTTTATTTTTTTAAACTTTATTTATTTATTTGCCTTGGTGTTTGCCTGGAACTGGAACTACAGACAGTTGTTAGCTGCCATGTGGGTGCTGGGAATCGAACCCGGGTCCTCTGGAAGAGCAGACGGTGCTCTTAACCGCTGAGCCATCTCTCCAGCCCCGATGTTGAACTTTAAAAGATCGCTACTGTGAGGCAAAGCTAGGGGCTAGGAAGTGAACAGACACATGAACACAATGACACTGTGGGCAAATGTGGTAGTGATGGTGAGAATGCCTTTAATCCCAGCACTCTAGAGGCAGAGACAGGCAGGGGATTTTTGAGGCCAGCCTGGTCTACAGATCCAGTTCTAAGATAGTCAGGGCTACCACAGACAAACCAAAGTGGGAGCTATAGAGCTAGACAAGGAGGCTATAAATGCAGGTCAATGTCTGGAAATGCCCAAGGGTCAGCAGGTGATGGAGGGAAAAGATGGGGACTCTTAGATGTCTGCTTTGAGCCGTGGAGGTGACATTGAGTGTTATACTGGTTGGCAAGCATGTGGGCCACACTATCCAGCTTCCAGTCCTGGCTCTAGTATTTAAGGGATGTGTGTTCATCTCAGCTTCACTGTCCATAAAATGAAGATAATGATAGTTCCTGTCTTTTGGTGGCGTAGGACCTGATGCATCACTTGGTTTGTGTGGCTATAACAAAATAGCTGAACCTAGGGACTTTATAAAACACACAGGTTTATTTGGCTCTCATACATGGAAGCTGAAAGCTTAAGACCAGGGAACTAAGTCTGTTTGGCTTCTCGTGCAGCCGTTTCTGGCTATGTTACAACACTGTGAGTAGTGTTTTGTAGGAGCCATGTATGAGAATGGCAAGCATTGCCAGGGGAAGAGACTGAATGTGCCGTGAGGCCTTAGTTTAGAACAGCTACTGTCACGATAGTGAATATTCTCCCTGCAGTACACAGCCTTAAGAGATGGGAATTAATCTGTTCTGTGGGTGGTGCCCCTCTGACCAAATAACACATTACTTAGCCTGCTTAATTTTTAACCTTAATTTTTGGCAGGGTGGGGAATGGAGCTGATACTTCTTTAAATATTTATTTTTATTTTATGTGAATTGGTGTTTTGCCTGCATGTATAACTGTGTAAGGGTGTCAGATCTTGGAATTACAGACAGTTGTTAGCTGCCATGTGGGAATCGAACTCAGGTCCTCTGGAAGAACAGTCAGTGCTTTTAACTGCTGAGCCATCTCTCCAGCCCAAAGAGCTGATACTTTCTAAATTTTTTTTCTGGTAGCTCTTAGAAGGACATTTTGGGATCTCAGTGAGTTTGAGGTCAGCCTGGTCTACGAAGTGAGTTCTAGGACAGTCAGGGCTACACAGAGAAACCCTGTCTCAAAAAACAAAACAAAAAACATTTAATCTTTATTTTTATTTTATATGTATAGGAATTTTGCCTGCATGAATGTCTGCAGACCATATGCATGCAATTAGATCCCCTTGAACTAGTGTTACAGATGGTTGTAAGCTCTATCATGTTGGTGTCTAGAACTCAACCCTGGTGCCCTGGAAGAACAGCTGATGTTCTTAAATGCTGAGATAATTTCTTTAGCCTCTTTGATTTTATTTATGCAATAGATGTTTTGTTTGCATGTACATTGTGTGTGTGTGTGTGTTTGTAGCATGTGAGTGACTGGTGCCCACGGAGGCCAGAAGGGGGCACCAGATCCTCTGGAACTGGAATTATGGATGGTTGTGATGATACATTGTGGGTGCTGGGAACCAAACCGAAGCCTGTTTAGCCACTAAGCATCTCTTCAGCCCTGTCTTATTTTGTGGATTCTTAATGGGATATAGTAAGTCTCTGCCTTTGACATATTAAGTTTGAAGGAACTGAGATATCCTTCCAAGCATAAGATATCTGTAGGCTGATTTACATGTATCAGAGGTCGAAATGAATGAAATAATATGTGAGTCATGAGTCTGGAGGGATCACCTAAGAAAGTATGTCACAAAATCCTGAGATATACCAGAGTTTACTGCAACAAGCCTACAATTTTAATGTCCTAGGAGTCATCTGGTAAACCTGGGTAAAGGTTCTGATTCAGGAGGCCTGGGGTCTGTGATGCTGCAAATGGGACAGACATGTCCCCAGAGGCTCCCATGTCATGGGGACTAACAGGTCCTTAGAGGCTCTTAGTGCCACAGGAACACATCCATGGAGGCTCCCAGTGCCATGGGGACCCTACATCCCATCACTTTAAGCAATAGCACAGGGGCAAAAGAAGCCAAGAAGCATAGGAAAGAGGAGGACGAAGCAAAGATGAGACATTTCAAGAATGACATAGACAGGGCTGGAGAGATGGCTCAGAGGTTAAGAGCACTGACTATTCTTCCAGAGGTCTAGAGTTCAATTCCCAGCATCCACTTGGTGGCTCACAACCATCTATAATGACATCTGATGTCCTCTTTTAGTGTGTGTATACAAAATTAATTAAAAAAAAATAAAAAAAGAATGACATACACAAAGACAAGCAGATTGAGCCAACGGCCAACCTTGGAGAGGTTCAGTGGATGGAGACTGGGGGCAGGGTGGGGAATGGAAATGATACTTTCTCTAAAACTTGTTTTACAGAACAGAAACTTCTTTCTGGTAGCTCTTAGTAGGGCATTTTGGGAGTAAGGAAGACCATGCTCATTGAATCATTTGCATGTGTGTGTCTGTGTGAGAGAATTACAGGTGTGAACTCCCATTCCAAGCTCTGATTTTTCCTCTTTGGTCAATAAGTTACAGTCTTGTGTTGTGAGAGATGGCTCAGTGGTTAGGCATCACATTGGTCTTGTAGAGGACCTGAGTTCAAGTCATGGCACTTATGTTAAGTGCCTAAGGTACAGCTGTAGGGGGATCAGACTCCTCTATTTTCTACAAGCATGCATGACACACAAAATTAAAAAATTTTAAATGGGGGAATAGGGGCTGGAGAGATGGCTTGGCAGTTAAGAGCACTTGCTGCTCTTCCAGAGGACCCAGGTTTTATTAATTGCACCCATATTGTGCTCACAACCACTATAATTGCCATGCCCTCCTCTCGATTCCACAGGCAACTGTGTGTACATGGCATACATGCATCCATTCATATATTCAGGCACACAGACATGTAAAATAATAAGTCTATAAAGAGTCATGTTCTTATTTTGATGTCTACTTCCAAAGAGATTGTACTTCTGTCTGGACTCAGGGGCCATATACAGCACATCTCCAGTGTGTGTCTGACAGTCACAGAATACAAGCACACAGTATACCTCACAGCCACATGCAAAACTACAAATATATGTCAAAGGCAAATATTTTAATTAACTAGAAATAAAATTCATGATCAACATGTATTTTGTCTTTTTTTTTTAGTCTAAAGGCAATTCTGAACAGAATTATCAATCAAGATTACATCACAAAAACTTGAAATGTATTTACACAGTGAATAAGTTACATAGATAAACTCTGAATATGCTTTGGATGTGCAACAGATCACATGCCCACATTTAACACTCGACAGCATTGGGTTTAAGGAAGAACCTTTAAGAATGGCCCTTTACACATATATTACAAATAAAATATGACATTACTCTTAAAGTGGCAACTCATAACTTCCCTTTATGACTCTACTTGTGGCTATTCAAATGGCTACTAAAAGATGCATGCATGACGGATGAAAGGACTGGGATCTATGTGAATGATTTGTTTTTCTACAAAATGGCAAAGTTATTTCAAACAGACACTCATTCTTCTGTAGTATAAATAACGCCCATTAAAGCAACCTTCTTGTAAAAAGCAGCCAAGATCCTTTCAAAGAATCCATCTGGATCATTCCTGGTGCAGAGAGATCCAGGGTTTTGAGAAACAGTAGCCTAGCAACATAAGAAAGATACTTCATAGCAGCCTCGTTTGGATACAGTATACATTAAATTGTTGTCCATTTACAGTTCCCTTTTCAAGCACACAGGCTGTCAGCTTTTGACCATCTTATATGTTCTCAGTGGCCAGCTTCATTCTGCCTGACTCCCTTTCTGACCCACTAAAAAACCAAACAAAATCCCACAAAAAAGGAAGAAAAGTAGGAGAAAGGGAACGAATGTACAAGTCTTTAGAATATAAATTTTTCATGTGAAGAAAAACATTGCACTTTTGCCAATCTAAAACTGTTTCTAGAAAGGACAGTATCGTTCAGTGTGGTCAGCTTTGGTAATGCAACAGAAGTCATTTCTCCATAGTGGGTTGCATTGGTTTGGTGAAGGACAGCCACACGGCATGATGGGTAGAGTCTGTCTCCGAAGGTCCTACGCTGTCTCAGTGTGGACAGTATTGCTACACAGTGGAAGTTGGGTGATCTTCTTTAGGAAGAGTCCTACAGGTAATAAGAGGGAGAACATTCTGTCCAAGCCTTGCGAAGGCTGAGAAGACACTGAATGACGTCGCCCCAGCATGGCAGCAGTGCAAGCTTGGAAACCATGGGGGACGGGAGGCTCCTGTCAGAGACTAGTGCCGGAAACACTGGAGTCTGGGAGAAAGGCAGTGAGGACCCGGTAGCTCTGGGCTCTGCGGATCATGTCTCGGATCTCCATGTTTAGTTCCATCAGCTTGGTGCAGATTTCAGTCAGGCTCTGGTTAGATCCCACCAAGGCATAAGTCCCTGTTTGTCCCAGAGTTTGGTGACGGAAGTAGATATTCAGTAGTGTCTGGACCTCATCGTCAGAACTGCTTCCAAAGATGTCATTCGGCCACAGGCTTCTGTGGTGAAGAAAGAATAGCAGAGATTAGAGGCAGAGTCAGGCGCTATGAGTGTTGGTTAGCATAAAAATATGCTTTAAAACCTTTTACTGAGATGTTATCATAGCATTTCATAGATTTATCTAAAGCACATAACTCCTTGGGTTCTAGTTTATTTAGTTATCCAAATATTGCTATAATCAGTTTTAGAATGTTGGTTTTTATTGATAAAAATACCAGAATGGGATATGATGCTCTTTTAAAATTTGTTTTATATGTACATGAGCTTATATGAATTTATGTGCACCACGTGTACAGTACTCATAGAGACCAGAAGAGGGCATCAGATCCCCTAGAAGTGGAGTTACAGATGGCTGTGAGCTGCCATGTGGGTGCTGGGAACTGAACCTGGGTCCTCTGGAAGAGTGGCCAGTGCTCATAACCACTGAGTCATCTCTCCAGCTCTAAATCTGATAATCTTATTTGCTATAGCCATCTTATTCTGACGTATTTGAGGACTACCTAAAACAACCCCAAAATGTACATTAACAGTTTAGTTTGAAGTTATATAGAGGTATATTCAGAAGTGCTCTAATGTTTGGAACCAACTTCAATACATGTGACATGCACAGTCTGAGATTGTGAGGAGACAGGTAAGATATCTAGACATCTCAACCTTGGCAAGTGTGCCCTTAACCACCACAGGGTCAGGATTAAGTGTGTGTCCTATAACCATCCCAGGGAAGAACAATAGAGCCACCTGCACTCCTTGATCTGTCGCAATGCTTTGCCAAGTTCATTGTTTTTCAGGCACTCCAGCATGGACTGGATAGCTGCCTCAGTGGATGTGAAGGTTGGCTCTGACCAAGCTCCCTCGATGTAAAGTGGGTCTGCGGCGATGGCTGCAGTGGCCTCTTTTAGGTTCCTCTTCAGATCACTCAGTTCTCTGGACATATTCAGCAGCTGTTTAAAACAAATGCAATGTATTTAGGTACAGGCTGGTATGACCTCTTAACAGAAATTTGATCACAAGGGTCTGATTAGCAGAAGTTTAATATCTCTGTAAACAAGGAGAGCTAGGTATGGTGGTCCACTCCTGTAATCTCAGGACTTGGAAGAATGAGACAGGAAGATCACCAGGAGGTTGAGGCCAGACAAAATGGAACAATAATAAAACCTCTGCTGACTTACTACATGCCATATATAAAGGACTGGGTTGTTAGAAGCATTGGATCACTCTGTGCCAGTAGCTGAGATGCTTTCCTTATTGAAAAGGAATATCATTTAAAATAGTTCCATTTGGATGGGGATGTAGCTCACTGCTAGGGCTTGCTGCTTATGCAAATGGCCTGGGTTCAGTCTCAGACTTCCAGATTCCTGTTTAACTAGGAAAAACTTCATAAATAAAGAGGCAGGGTGCACAGGGAATGGAGTAGGCTAGATCCCTCTCTCAATGCCAAGTCTGAATCTAGTGCCATTGTTGGGAGGGAGAAGGAAGAGTCTATGTGCAGAGATGCAAGGACTCCTTCCCACTAAGGTGCTACACTGCCATTCGGGGGACATACTGTTTGGATTCTTAGCTTCTCAATCTGTGAGCTAAATAAACTTTCTCTGTATAAAGTGTCTGGCTTCATATGTCTTGTTATGCTCTTGAAAAGCTGACTAGTTTGTGCATGAGTGTGTGTGCTTCAGTGTTTTTCCAGCTGCAAGACTGTAATACTATATTATTACAAGGTTACTTTGAAGATTAAATGAAATTATATATTTAGTGAACTGTGGTACATATGTACTCAAGTATAATTGTCAACAGGGGCTCTGTTTTGAGACAGGGTCTTAGCGTGTCCCTGACTGCCCTGGAACTCACTGTAGACAAGACTGGCCTCTAACTCACAGATTGTCCTGGCTCTTTTCCCAAGTGTTGAGATTAAAGGTGTCCACTACCATGCCCATATTATGGGCCCTGTTTTTAGCAGTAAGGGATTGCTCACTATTTTCTCTCTGTTACAGAAAAGATGGGAGATAGATTTTTTTTTTGGTGGGGGGATGCCTTACATACCTAAGGCAGAGAGGTGTGGGGGTGCAAGCCTTTCATCCCAGCATTCAAGGCAGGAGGAACAGGTGGGTCTCTGAGTTGGAAACCAACCTGGTCCACATAGCCAGCTACACAGAGAGTCAAAACCAACTCCCTAAAACAGCCAGGGCTGGCCTTGAACCCACTAAATAGTCAACTATGACCTTCAACATCTGTTCTTCCCTCCAGGCTTACACAACACTGCTGTGGGCAAGGTCTAGAGTGCCAAGCCAGCATTCTACCAATGGAGTCACATCCCATAAGCCCCAGAAGATAGAATGCTAAGGAGGAAAAAAATGAACACAGGAAGGCAATTTGATTTTAATGCCTCAAAGACTCCTGCCCGCTCAGTGGCGGAGTCTAAATCTTTGTTTGGAGGGCGTCGCCATTGCCTCACTCCCAAGCAACACACATTCCCCTTTCTAATGGGGCACAAGTGGCCTCATTTGAATGTGTGGTTCTGCTCATTTAGTTATGATCCCTTTAAGTTGTACAGGGTTGATTTTTTGTTTATCCACAATGGGTTGAATTGTGGTCAAATTTAAAGCTTGCTCAGACCAGCTTTAGCTAATATTTTCTTACTAATCTGCCATTCATGAGACTGAGACAACAGCTATCTGTAGACAATCTGTGGTAATCAAAGACTCTGGATACCTCCATGTGAGGCTGTGCTGGCTACGTGATTCTCTCTCTCTGTTTCACTTTATAGTCCTGGAACTTACTCTGTAAACCAGGCTGTCCTTGGAAGTGCTGGGATTGAAGGTGTGGGCCAGCACCATCGCCATCAAGGGAACTCTTAAGGATAAATAACATTCTTTTTTTAAAAAAAAAAAAAATACAATTTTTAAAATTATGTATACAGTGTTCTGCCTGCAGGCCAGAAGAGGGCACTAGATCTCATTGCAGATGGTTGTGAGCCACCATGTGGTTGCTGGGAACTGAACTCAGGACCTCTGGAAGAGCAGTCAGTGCTCTTAACCTCTGATCCATCTCCCCAGCCCCGCTTCTATCTTATAGTGTCAACATTTTCTATGTTTTTGAAAAATTTATTTTTCATTACATGTATTCATGTGGGGCTCTGTGGGGATCTGTACACAGTGGGTGCAGATGCACAAAGAGGCCAGAGACATTGGATATCTCTAGAGCTGGAGTTATAAGCAGCTGTAAGCCACCAACCAGAGCTGGGTACACAGAATAGAAGCCTGGTCCTCTTCCAGAGCTGGCATGCTGTTAACTACTTAGCCAACTCGAAGCCCTGCCCCTTAAAAATATAGCTATCCTTGTGGTTGTGAGATGATGATATCTCACCACAGTTTACAATTGCATACCTCAGATTGGAATACTGAGCACTTCATGTAACTGTTGGTCGTACTTACATTTCCTTTGGAGATGTGTCTGGTTTGGTCCTCTGCTTACTTTTCAACTGCTTTTATTATTTTGTTGTAAGAGTTCCCATGTTTTAGATACCCCTCATCTATTAATATGGTCTGTAAAAAATTTCCCCAGTGCATAGATTGTTTTCTCTTGAAAAATTAAGAGAATTCCATACATGCATACAATGTGTTTTGATCTAGCCCACTCTCCACTCGACCCTCCAATTCCTTTCTCTCACCACTATATACTCCAAACTTCATAGTTTATTATTTGGTTTTTGAGACAATATTTCTCTGTGTAACCCTGGCTGTTCTGGAAGTCACTTTGTAGACCAGATTGGCCTTGAACTTAGAGATTTACCTGCCTCCCAAATTCTGGGATGAAAGCTGTGAGCCACCACTACTCTCCTAAATTTATTATTTAAAAGACTCACTGAGTCCACTCAGTCCTGCCAGTATGTGAATGGGTCACTGGATCATAGGCAGCCTCTCAGGAGCTGAATCCTTAGAGAAAACAAACTGTTTCTCTCCCTGCTGTTAGATTGTTGTGGCCACGCCCCCACCTGCAGAGGCTCAGTCATGGCTGATCCACTGAGCATTGGCTCTGTGTCTCTGGGGGCAGGTTATAGTAGCAAGTCTTTTGGTTCTTCCTGCCAAGATTTCGCTGTGTAACAGTCCTAGCTATCCTGGAATTCACTTTGGAGACCAGGCTGGCCTTGAGCTCACTGAGACCCATATGCCTTTGCCTCCCAAGTGCTGGGATTAAAGGAGTTCAGCACCATCACCTACCTATATAGTAGCAACTTCCTCAGCTAAGGAATGGTATGCTACCCTCAGTGAATATGGTAACCATGATGGTAGAGCCTTAAGAGATAGAGAAGTGATTACTGTTCTCCATAGCAGGGTACATTAGGGGTGGGGTGGGGGGTGGAAATGCAATTCAAGATGGTACAATGCAGCTGTGGAGGTCCTGGAGTGGATGGGGCTTTCTCTGGAGTTTTGCAACTATGTTGGATATGAGGATGGTAAAGGTCTCCATAACAAAGACCTGCAGATGTTGTAAGGGCTGATGTTAACCTATAAGCCTACTTGTTCCAGAACAGGTACTTCTTGGAGGCTGGAGGCTGCTGCTCATATAACCATCCACCTTTCCACCTCCTAAACAAGTTTGGTTGACCCATTTTCTCTGAATGTTCTTTATCACATGCAGGTGGGAGGTATGTAGGCAGTAAGTACATCAGGATGTCTGCTTGCCCCTGACTATACAAGGCAGTAATATGGAACCTTGTGGGTTTGCTTTTATAAGCATCTGGCCAAGGTAGCTCATGGCCATTCCCTGGGAATCCTGGGTATGGACTTAGCCAGTATTTAATAAAGCCTGCTTTAGTTGGATAGTTGAGGAATTGGTTTTTCTTCATGCAATTCTTAGGTTTAACCCCTTGTGCATCAGCTTTGGTTCCTGGTGGCGGGTACCTTCCTCACCTGGAGCCGCATCTGAGCTGACCCTCTCTGGATGATAGCCTGGGGGTGGGGAGGATGAGTTGTTTAGTCTTTCTCTGGAACTTCCCACTCTAGCCTTCCCTTGAGACAGTATGTTTGTTCATTATTTGGGTCCTTTACGCATTGGGCACTGTTAGATCATCTTGCTACAATTGCTTTTTAAATGTGGACAGTGGTGTATATTCTGCATATGTATATCTTTCCTCTTTTTTAGGTATTCATTTATTCTAGCAATAGAAACTGCCTGCATTTACTACTCTCTCTAACTACCATGCTGCTGTGTTTATGGTGAAGATGGTTGTGTTGTTGTTGTTGTTGTTTTGAGACAGGATTTCTCTGTGTAGTTTTGACTGTCTTGTAATTCACTCTGTAGATCAGGCTGGCCTTGAACTCACAGAGATCTGCCTGCTTCTCTTTTCTGAGTGCTGGGATTGAAGGCATGAGCAAGCACAGCCTGGCAAAAATGGTTCTTTTCTGAGTGTTTGGCTTTGCTGCTCACCCTCATCCTGTAAGACTCTGCTCAGGCCAGCTCTGGAAGTTCAGCCTTCCTCACTTTTAGTAAATCAGACACGTGTACTCAGCGCTTCTCCGGCACACACGGCCACCCTTTCAATTTCACACCCAGGAAAATGAACCCACTTGGGAGCAGTGTGCTCAAATAATTTTAATTTTAACCCTTAGATGCATCAAAGCATCCTGATGCTGAAACAGGGAGCAGAAGAGCACCAGACAGGGAGACATTTATTTCTTACCTAATGATAAGGGCAAGTGTGAAAGGCTACGTGCCAAAGAGAAAACACAAGGGCTTTTCTCAAAGGATGCACCATCAGGGTGATGCAAATGTGGTACTCAGGCGTTAACTATGGGGATGAGGGGAACTAACCCCAATTGTGAGGCTACCTTCCTCTTTTCACCTTAGTTCTGGCCCTGCTCTAGAAAACCATTCAGAGTTGAGAACAGAAATACATTTTTTTCTTCTCACTGGTGCTTGAATAAAATAGTAATTAAATGCAAAAATCCAAACCAACTAAGCCAGTTTGAACCATTCTAAGTGTGGTGGAGGGTAAAAGACAGACAAACAAGCAAACAAACAAACAAACAGAAAAGTCAGAACTCAAGACACCATATGGTTTTTGTGGGAGCTGGGCTGCACGACTCACCTCTGGCACGGAGCTCACTTCATGCACCTGGCCAATAAGCTTACAATAGGACTGGTAGAGCAGGAGCAGCTGGAAATGCAGCTTGTACAGCCTCTGACAGAGCTCCAGTTGCTAGAGAGGAAGGGCCCGTGGGAAGAAACAGCTGTTAAAACTCGTTCCCTCAAACTGGTAAAAAGTGACACACACATTGGTTCTTTAATCACTCAAGGAACCTTAACTATCTGTTTACTTTTAAATAAGACAAACCCAAACCCACTCTGTAACATCAGTGAGACCATTATGGTATAATGCAGAATATCGTTTCTCTGCAATGAAGTATATACCTCATTAGAATAGGCTAGAAAGGGATGGAGGGAACCACATTTCCACTGTGTTTGCCAACAAAATACCTATAAATTACAGCTGAGTGATTATATTAATTTTTATAAGCTACAAGCTTTGTTTGAACAGTCAAGAATCCTTCTTTATTAAAGGGAAAGCCGACTGGTTCTAGGTATTAAGTTTGTAAGCTGAATTACTACTTGGGAGACAACTGTGTAAGTCCCCAGCCATTAAGGGGGCAGCTGCTCCTGAAGGCAGAAATACAAGCCACACAGTGATGAGAAAGAAACCCCAAGTCATCCCACCACCAATGTTCCCAGCACTCTAGCTTACCCTGTCAGCCATGGGCTGGCTTCCATAGTGCATGGGGCACAGTGGAGGGGGAAACCCTCCAGCAGGCAGGAGCCCAGGACTCAGTAGTCTCCAGTGGAAGCGATTTACACCTGGTGTGAACCAGACATGCACCGCTCCGCTGTTGGGTTTAGAAGAGGCTAGGGAATGCAGGGCAAGCGGGACCTTGTGCGGTCTAAGGAGCTACATAGAACTCATCTCAGAACTGACAAGACTTGAAATACTCTCCCCAAATCAGGTGAAGAAGCTAAATTACAAGAGTTTTTTTTTTTTTTTTTTTTTAATTTTCTGGAGTACATTCTGTTGATATCACAGACATGTCTTGATTCTGATTTTAAGTTACTAAAATGGATATTCACATATGAATACACATATTTCATGCTAGGATTATGCTGAATGAAGTTCCCCCTTTCCCAACTAGGAGAAAACTAATTCTGTTTAGACTCTATTCTCTTCTTTGTTCCTTCCTGTCTCTTTTAAGTATTGGCAGAATAGCTTTAGAGTGGAGA
This sequence comes from Sigmodon hispidus, assembly GCA_004025045.1. NCBI lineage: Eukaryota > Metazoa > Chordata > Mammalia > Rodentia > Cricetidae > Sigmodon > Sigmodon hispidus. Next base: position 19,875 of record PVIH01000989.1, on the reverse strand, counting down.
ACTAGTTCACTAACGAAATATTCATCTTTGGTTATTTCAGTAAAATTCCTTATAATTTGAACTTTTTTAAAAATGAAAACCCTATAAAATCTGGTATGAAATGCAACTGTCAGTAATGCAAATTAATAAAAAAAAACACATTTAAAAATAATGCTGTCTTCCCAATTTAAGGTGAAACCTAGCCATAAAAAAACTCTTGACTTTCCTACATGCCAAACAATAATAGTATTTATCATTTAAAAATTTCCAGGGAGAGAATGAGAATTCATAGCAATGTAGGTTTCTGTTTTGGGGAGAAAGCATCCCAGAATGAATAAGCTGCCATATCTCAATCTACCAAAGAAAAGAAAATTAAACAGTGGGGCTGGAGAGATGGCTCAGTGGTTAAGAGCACCGTCTGCTCTTCCAGAGGACCCGGGTTCGATTCCTAGCACCCATGTGGCAGCTAACAACTGTCTGTAGTTCCAGTTCCAGGCAAACACCAAGGCAAATAAGTAAATAAATAAATAAAGTTTTTTAAAAAAAAAAAAAGAAATATATATACTCGTATATGTGTATA
>PVIH01000989.1:0-19216 GCA_004025045.1 Sigmodon hispidus | reverse complement strand
TGCTACACAGCAAGCATGGCGCAGGAAACGAAGGAGAGGAAAGAGAGTGGAGGGTCAGTGTGGCATGCGACAGAAAGCATGGCCCTCTTCCAGGAGCAGAATGCCACGGGTTAGCTTTGCTGGTCCAGATTTGGCCAGCAGTTGCCAGTGTTGTACCCGTTCAACATGCACAGCGGTCTGGTTAAAACACAAGCTTTAGTGGGCAACATCACTGGAAAACACAGCTTTTAGTCCTTGGGATTCTCTGATTAGTTGATTTAGATTTTCCCTGAGTCCACCTGGGACACTAAAATTAACTTTATTTTTTGCTTCTTGAGATTTGAATGCACTGATGTGAATAGCAAGTGAACATAAGGTATGGGGGCAGCTGAGCAACCTGAATGTGAAGACCTGTCCCCTAGTGGCTACCACAGTGTGACTTATTTAAAATTATGTATATGTGGGTATGTGTACAAGAGTGCTGGTGCTCTTGAGGACCAGAGGCATTGGATTCTCCCAAGAGCTGGAGTTACAGGCAGCTGTGAGTCACCCAGCTTGCATGCTCTCAAACACAGACTAAGAACATGTAATAGGCTGCAAGACAGGAATAAACAAATATAGAACATGTTTCCATGTATTTTATTTTCTATGGTATTTTTTTTACAGCTAACTGCCAATGCTGTAACAAGGTCTGTGGGAGGCATATGTACCACAGTAGTGTGAACACCTAATCATCACGCTCATGAACCCAAAATAGATCCTTCATTTTATCTGTTAAATAATTCCTAAGCAAAAAAATCTAAAACCGGTTATTAACTTAAGATCTCGAAAATTTTCAAAGTGGGCCATGTTCAGCTATAGCGGTCATTTCTTAAATGTCACCAATGACACTGAAAGTAGAGAACCAGTCTATGGAAAGTTTTGGTAGGCAGGAAGAAGACCCCAACTTGAAGAAAATGTTTAAAAATTTTCAAAATCTATTTAAACCAGGCCTTGTGGAACATATCTGTAGTTCCATTCTCTGGAGAGCTAAAGCAAGGTATTGGAGAATTTGGGGCCAGCCTGGGCTTATAGTGAGACCCTATCTCAGCCCCTACCCCAAATAGCAGCTTCATTAATGCCAATTATGAGTCCATATATCTTGGTTCTGAACTTTCAAATTATTTAAGCTCCAAGCTCACTTCCTTACTAATCCTTGGCAAGGAAAATTCCTAAAAAACAAAACAAACAAAAAAACCAAAAACCTTTCGGGTTGTCAGTTTAATATAGTGTGTTTAAACATGGTCCAGTAAATAACAAAACTGTCCACTCATCACTGGGGCCTACGAATACCACTGAAGGATCACTTAGACCCTCCCCCACCTCTGATTCCTGGTTCCCGTTCCCCTCACCTGTTGTCAAGGTCATATGAGAATAACGTGTGCGAGGCGACTGTAAATTTACTAAGAATTTTTTTTTTTTTTTTTTTTTTTGTGGTTCCCAGTCTTGAGTCTCTCTCAAAGTTAACTTTGACTCTCTTAAAGGCTAAGTTGGACATAAGTGGCCGGGGTCCTTACAAGTCTCTAGGTGGTTACAAGTTTTGTTCCCAGGTGCTGACACATAGTGTGCTATCAGATTAGGTACATGGGAGCAGGTTTTTTATTTTTATTTTTGGATTTTTGGATTTTTGAGACTCACTCAACCTCTGCCTCCCAAGTGCTAGCCTGCTCTACAGAGCTAGTTCCAGGACAGTCAGGGCTACACAGAGAAACCCTGTCTCAAGAAAAACAAAAAACAAAATGTAAACAAATCCTAGCAGTCACATTGCTAGCCAGTATGGGGGAGAAAATTCTTTTGGAAGACAGACAGATGGACCGTATTTGAGGCTGAGTGGGTTTCAACTGACTGGTGAACAGTCTGGTTCAACATTTAACTTGTTCAGCTTGTATAAACTCAAGGGTCCCCTCATTCCTGTACACCAATAGGAAACACAGCCACAGGGTGTTTTTGCAGAAAGATGAAACACACAAGTACTGAATGTAAATTACTGTGCTGGAACCCAGAGTCAGAAATACATTTTGGGGCTAGAGAGATGGCTCAGTGGTTAAGAATGCTGATTGTTCTTCCAGGAGACCTGGGTTCAATTTTCAGCAACCACATGACAGCTCACAACAGTCTATAACGCCAGTTCTGGAGGATCCAACACGCTAACATAGACATACATACAGGCAAAACACCAATAAAATGAAAATAAATTTTAAAAAAAGAAATACATTTTGAATGTGAGTATGTCAACTAAAGCAAAGTCTAACAAATGAGACATCTTCAGCTCACTTGGGGCCACTTTTGCAGAGCTAGAGACATCAACTGCTTTACAGGAGGGAGGCTGAAAATACAGCCTGGAGGACCTGAGTGGGCCAACTTGGTTTCCTGAGCTAAGTTTATGTGAACTTGAACCACCAGGGGGAGCCACTCCAGAACAGGGGCTGGCAGGAACCAGTCTTTAATGAGAAGTGCTGGTTGCAAACTGTGAAAAGGTTTTTGTCTTGACAGGTGAAGGCAGGAAAAAACTCCCAAACAGTATCTACATGTGAACAGAAATGATCTTGTGAGACAAAAGCAAACTGCTCACCTTGTTTTCTGCGCTATTTAACCAATGCTCTACCTTACTTAGCAAACTGTTAATACAAGCAGCAGGAAGCCCAAGCCATCATCTGACCCGAGACTCCAAAATTATTACATGCATGAGATGAAAAGCATCTTCCCCAGGCAACTAGCTGCTGTGCAAGTTCCCTGGTGACCATTGTGTCCATGAACTGGCAGGAAATCTGAAACTCCAAGCTAGCTGGGGGCAGATCTGGTTGGTTTTAGTAGTGGGCTGAAGGCATCAGATTAGATGTTGCCTTTCCCCCATTTTTTATGAACCCTACAATCAATCACTGCTCTTAGGCATTGCATGTAGCTTCACTGTTTCTGCAGATTCCTAAGAGAGCACCTTACACATTTCAGTATATGCTGGCACTCACTCTCTGGCTTTTGATTTTGTTTTCCCTATGTGTGTATTTTGCCACTAGGAGTCTACTAGGGACAAGTTGGAGAGATGGAATAAGGCGTTCACAACTTGCCACTCAGCTGCTCTCAAATGCACAAGGGAAAATTCCTTACTTCAGAGGGATGCCATTGTGCTGATTAGGGTTTTTGTTTTTCCACTTGACACAAACCAGAGTCACCTGAGAGGAAGGAACTCTCAATTGAGGAATTGCCTACAACGAATTGGCTGGTGGACATGTCTGTAGGGTGTTTTCTTGATTGATGTGTGAGGCCCAGTTCACTGTGAGTGGTGTCCTTCCTAGGCAGGAGGTTGGTCCTGAGTTGTGTAAGAAGGCAGGTGGGATGAGCCAGTGAGCAGCATCCCGCCAGGTCTTTGCTTCAGTTCCTGCCTTCAGGTTCCTGCCTTGGAATGATGGGATTACCAGATATAAAGTGAAATAAACTTTCTCTTCTCCAAGTTGCTTTCAGTCATGGTGTTCATCATAGCAAGAGAACCAAACTAAGAAGGTTGTAAAGGGCCAAATGAGGGGCTGGAGAGATGGCCCAGTGGTTAAGAGCACTGACTGCTCTTCCAGGGGACCGGGGTTCAATTCCCAGCACCCACATGGCAGCTCACAACTGTCTGTAGTTCCAGTTCCCATTTCTAGGTAAACACCAACGCAAATAAAAATAAATAAATAAAGTTTTTTTTTTTAAAAAAAGGACCAAATGAGGTCATATTCATGCAGTACCTGAAAACATTACCCCCCCCCCATTTTTACTCTTGAGTGTTTACCGTATGCCTAGAGTTTTGCATTGAACCTGACTGAATATAGGCTCCATTTAAAAATCTTTGTTTAGTAAAAGACACTGGGAAAGAGATGAAGGGCAAGTACAGCAGGATGGAACCATGCACCACACCACCATGATTCAGTTAAGGGAGGTCACGTACATAGTGGCTGACCCCTACTGTGACGTCACAGGCCACATGAGAACCTCCTTAGTGTGTGGGGGTGATAAACTCTATGATGTTCTCAGGGTGGTATGTGAGTGTGGAAGCAGAGAGAGATGGAAGTGGTCGAGGAGAATGTGACCACAAAAGACAAGTGCAAACCAAGAACCAACAGTTTAAAATAAAGACTTAGGGAGGGGAAGGAGAAGCAAAGGAACAACTTCGGGATATTTGGAGAGCAGGGTGAAGTAATGATAACCTCTGCTTCTCCATAGGGCTAGCAGGGCACTATGACCAAACGTCAGAGATTTGGTTTCTGCCTTTATTCCTAAAAAGTCTGTAATGTTTTCATGCACTTTCCCAAGCCGAGTCTTCATCACAGGGCATAACAGAGTAAATGCTTAGGTAACTATTTTTATACGCCATATACAAGCTACCCTACAAACTGGGCTAGGCTTGTGCTAACCCGGTGACTATTTTCTGGTCTGACTTTAGCCAGTGGGGTAAAGTAAACAGGATAGCTAAGCTGGATCAGGTGTGGGTCCTCTTAGATAGTCATAAAAATGTTAAATAGTAATATTTTACCTTTTAAAAAATATCCAAGCTGGGGCTGGAGAGATGGTACAGCCACTTAACACATTGGCTATGCTTCCAGAGGACCCGGGTTCAATACCCAGCACCCACATGGCAGCTCACAACTGTTTATAATTCCAGTACCAGGGGATCTGGCATTCTCACATAGACATACATGTAGGAAAACCACCAAAGCACATACAATAAAATCCTTTTAAAAATCCAAGCTAAGTATGGTGGCACACTCCTTTTTTTAAAAATATTTATTAATTTATTTTTAAATTTTATGTAAGTTGGTGTTCTGCCTACATGTATAACTGTGTAAGGGTGTCAAATCTTGGAACTACAGACAGTTGTTAGCTGCCATGTGGGTGCTGGGAATCGAACTCGGGTCCTCTGGAAGAACAGCCAGCACTCCCAACCGCTGAGCCATCTATCCAGTCCAGTGACACATTCCTTTAATCCCAGCACTCAGGAAGCAGGCCGACTTCTGTGAGTTTGAGGCCAACTAGGCAACATAGCAAGTTTTAGGAAAGTCAGTGGTACATAGGGGGATCCTATCTTCAAAAGAGAGAAAGAAAGAAAAATTGTACTTCTGGTCCTTGCTAAGAGAATATGGTATCCAGTGCAAATCAGGTTATTCAGATCAACTGAAGCACTACATCACACACACACACACACACACACACACACACACACACACACACACACACACAAGTGCTAGGGCACCCTGTGATTAACTTCACACTTGAGTAAACACTGCTATGAAGGAGTTACCTTGAAGCACCATTATGCACCTATCTAAGTAAAAGTCTCTGGAAACAGCATCACAAGCCTTTAATCCTAGCTCTCGGAAGGCAGAGGCAGGCAGTTTTCTGTGAGTTCAAGGTCAGCCTGGTCTACATAGTGAGCTCCAGGATAGCCAGGGCCACACAGAGAAACCCTGTCTCAAAAACAAAATCCTGGAAACTACAGAGTAAAATACAAATGTGTTTTCCAAAAAGAACAGAAACTGCCTTTAATAAACTTGTCTAGACATTTCTCAGCCTTATAGTTGCTATTTTTCTGATCCTTATTCACTTATCTTGGGACTTATGGAGGATGAGGGTAGTGGATGTGTTTCTTAGGACTCTGAACTTGCTTGGTGACAATGACCAAATTGGTCTTGAATTATTGGTGTTAGCTTGAAAAATTTCACCCCAAATCTTACTAAGCTCACTCTTTATACATTAATAAGATATCCCCTCCCCTCCTTTTTTTTTTTTTCTGAGACAGAAGTTTTCTGTGTAACAGTTCTGGATGTCCTAGAATTTGCTTTGTAGATCAGGCTGGCCTCGAACTCACAAATATCATTCTGCCTCTGCCTCCAGAGTGCTGGGATTAAAGGTGTGCACCACCATGCCCAGCTAAAGCCTCTTGGGAGGGTGTGTAATGATGCCACACCGGGTGACACTTCCTCCACACTGACTAGGCAGTGATCTAGCTTTCCTCTCTAGTTTGTCTGTGTGGGTCACGGAGAGTGGCACTGCTGAGTCTACTGTCTAACTTGTGGGTTGTTTACCATTGCTGTGAAAACGCCAAGCCCTCCCAGCCAGACTTCTGCCAATGTCTGTAGAAGCTTCTCAAGGCTTGCCTTTAAATCTGCACTCCGGTCCTACAGCCTCTCTTTAGTTCTTCTTCTTCTTCTTCTTTTTTTTTTTTTTTTAAAAAAAAACTTTATTTATTTGCCTTGGTGTTTGCCTAGAACTGGAACTACAGACAGTTGTTAGCTGCCATGTGGGTGCTGGGAATCGAACCCGGGTCCTCTGGAAGAGCAGATGGTGCTCTTAACCGCTGAGCCATCTCTCCAGCCCCTCTCTTTAGTTCTTAGAGCATCGAGTTCCCTTCTCCCTCAGGCCCTTTACACAGCTTTTCGTCCTTCCCCTCCCCCAGGCACCTCTAATACACATCTGAGATCTCTTTCTGTCTCACACATCAACCAAGAAGCTTTCCCAGAGATGCCTGCTGTGTGCGCTCACAGTCCATGTTTTTCTTTTCTGGTCTTAGGGCCACTTACCCCAGGCTATGCCCCATGATGTCTTGATTGACATCTCTCTCCCTGACAACTTCAGGATAGCTGAGATTTGGTCATAACCCGATGAGCCAAATGGGAGACCCTTCACACCTAACTACAGCATGAGTCATTGTATCTCACTCTTCTCTCCCATTTCCTTCATAATATAACATGTATGTAATTAGCCGCTAGTCTATGGCATGTGCTTATGCTATTTTAAATTGGAAAATCTGTTTTGCAGTGTTTGGTTTAAAAAACAAAAATCAATGGACAGATTTCCTTTACTTCAATGAACTTGATGGTTTCAGAGAAGGGAGGAATGATGACATAGGATTTTATATTCCAGATTAAGAAGGGCTTATTAGGAAGTGATTAGCATGGTTAAATAGCACCTGGCAAAAAGGTTAATTTTATTTCTCTATTTTCTCAGTAAGGAGAAACAGAAGTCCCCCAGGCCCATCGACACACAGCCATGCATTGGATGCAGGCCTTCCTCTACACAGCCATGCACTGGATGCAGGCCTTGCTCTACTGCGCTCATGTGAATGTGGGAGATGGCTCCTTCTACCTCTTCCTCTATCAGGTTCCATGCTGCTTGTGAGGATCAAGTCCAACACAGAGCCAGAGCACAGGAGAGAGAGACAGAGTCATGGCAGCGTTACCTTTTCTTCTGAGTCCCCGGGCTGACAGGTAATCACTCCATCTCTTGATCCGCCTGCAAATGCTGCCTTGCAGTTAGCAAGCCACTGTTATTGGAAAAAGAGAGATAGGACATGGGTAGATCACAGATGTCCCCAAAACACTTAAGATATGGTGTCTGTCAGAAAAACTTGATCATGCTTCTAACAAGGTTAATTATAATTCTGCTGGAATGACTTAGGAAAGGGTCCTATTTGAAAGGTTAAAAATGAGCTGAAACTAAAATACCTGCAAAGGTTCAGTAACAACCATTTAAAAACACAATTTATTTGTAAAAGAAAAATAATTCTCTTTTAGATTTACTTATTTTTATTTTCGTGCATATGTTTGCCTGCATATATGTATGTGCATGCCTGTGGGCCAGAAGAGGGTGTTAGATCCCTTGGAATTAGAGTTACAGATGGTTGTGAGCCATCATGTGGGTGCTGGAAATCAAACCAGTGCTCTAAACTGCTACACCATCTCTCCTATCCCTTAAAATATCATTTCATGACCAGATGTGGTTGCACATGTTTTTAATCCTCTTTGAATTTGGGACCAGTCTGTCTACATAGCAAGCTCCAGGCCATCCAGGGCTACATAGTGAGACCTCACCTCAGAAAATCCTCCCCAGAAACATAATTTCAAGAATGTAATATATTGCACCTTGGAGAAAATTCCTGATTTATGTATAAATGAAAATGAACATATTATGGTTAGAAATATTTCATATGGCTGAGATTAAGGGATCATCTCACATGTGGGATGATTCTGGTTCTACTGCGTCTCACATCTCTGTTATGATCAGGAGGCTGCCATGGCCAGGTCTCTGCCACTGAAGAATGAATGACTATTACAGCAATGGCCTAGCCACTGTGAGAGAGCTCTACTTGGGCTTAAGAATCTAGGATAGTAACACAAATGTGAAGGGGACCTTCCATTTGAGCCCTGAAATCCACCTCTGACACTGACACGGTAGTCCACTGTACCAGCCCGAAAGAAAGAATTGCTTTTACCAGCTGAGAAGCTGGAAAATAAAGTGTGCTGATATATTATATGTTTAATAAATATAGCCTGGAATATCAGAGGACAGAGTCGCCCACAGAGCCAAGCCATGAAGGTTAGGGAGTCGTGACCCAGGCCTTTAATCCCACCACTCAGGAGGCAGAGATCTGTCTGGATCTCTGTGAGTTCAAGGCCTAACAGAGCCAGGTGGTGGTGGCACCCACCTTTAATTATAGCACTAGGAAAGTTGAACCAAGAAGTGAGATAGCTGGGGGAGAAAGAGAAGGCTGGAAGTGACCGGAGCTCTCCCCTTGGCTGGCCAGTTCCAGCTGAAGACAGAGAAGCTTGGAGTGGACAGATTGGTGGAGACAGGCCTGGGGAGCTGGCTGGGTGAGAAGTGGCTGTGGTTTGTTTCTCTATCTCTCTGGTATTTCAGCTTTTACTATAATACTAAATAGAATTTGTGCAATAGTAGAGACTCACAGGAATATGAGGCAGGGGAGTTATGGTACAGTTTCAGAAAGCTCCTGAGAGATAATAAAGCAAGAAAAAATCTACAGCTCAGTAAACTGTCAGACATACAAAATGAACTCAGGAAATGATGGCTTCCATGACTGTCATAACTCACAACCTCACAGTAATTTGCAAGTGAGCTATTAGCAGATGGGCAATGAGAGGGAGGAACTGAGCTTTGATTTGAACTCAAGTCCTTTTGTCTTCAAAATCCATGTTCTTTCTTACAGTGCCTGGCAAATTTTATAGGAGCTCATAGATGCAAGCAGGTGTCACATGCATTCACCTTGTCATATCTTTATACTGACTCTCCGAGTTCTCTGGGCCTCTGTTTGTCAGAAAGAAGGTGGTTCACATGGATGGCTTCTAGATCGATGACGGACGGGGAAAATGGAAAGAGTAATGGCTAGGGCCAATTGAAGCCAAGAGGACAGGCAGGGAAGAAAAGCTACTCAGAGTGGTCAGGAGCTGGAAGGGGGTGACACCCACCATGCATAGATCTGAGAGAAGCTAACTCTGGGAGGAGATGGGCTGGTGTCAACTTGACACAAACCTAGACGTATCTGGAAAGAGGGAGTCTCAATAGAGAAAGCCACTCCATCAGACTGGCCTGTAGGTGGGTCTATGGGTAATTTCCTTAAGACTGATGTGGGAGGTCCCAGCCCACTGTGGGTGGTGTCATCCCTGAGCAGGTGGTTCTGGGTGAGATGAGAAAGCATGCTAAGCAAGCCATGAAATGCAAGTCAGTAAATAGCATTCCTCCGTGGCTTATACTTCGGTTCTTGCTTCTAGGTTCCTGCTTGATTTTCCCTCCTGATGGACTGTAATCTCTAAAATCTCCTAATCCAAGCTACGTTTGGTCATGGCCTTTATCCTGGAATAAAAACCAAACTAGGACAGCAGATAAATTCAAATTTTGGATAAAACAAAATTGTTCTAATGCATATCACGGAATGTACCGAGCATATAAAAAGACATGTGCTGGTTTCTTGCTGGGGACCCTACGGGGATAAAGTTGAAAGCTGAACAATGATCTTTCATTGGTTCTATCTGACCAAGGTCATATGCATTTGATGATAACTAGTGTTACATGCTGTCCTATTGCTATTAAATAGGAATTGCAGGCCCGACAGAGTCCATTCAGGTTATTCACAACACCCTTCGGCACCTCTCATGGCTGAACTGCCATGCCTGGGAACATGGGCTTACCGAGAGAGTAGCTTCTTTTCTGTTGTTATATGTGTCCAGATACTCCTGCAGTTCCAACACACTGAATTTCAGCTTGTCTAGGAGGCCACAGGAAAGGAGCTAAAGACAGGAAAATATACTTTAAAAACTGATAGAAACACCATCAGCAGGGCCTAGCTACACAAACAGAAAAGATGTAGAAGTAGGTAGCTAATTTGGCTTGACTTTGGCTACAGCCAGAACTGGATACAAGCTTAGATTGCAAGCTTTCCATTAGAAACCTACATTAAGATATGACATTCATTTTATGCATGAATCTATTATTATTATAGTAACATTTCATGTTTTATTATGGAAGAAAGACCTCTGAAGAGATCTGAAAACTTATTTTGTACTTAATTTTCATTTTAAATGATTTAAGATGGAATTATTTTTCCTATTGTATTCCTTGCCAAGAGGCCAATCGGGCTATTTGTTGAAAAGACTGACTTTGGAGAGATGAAATTTCAAGGCATTTCAAGGGCCCCTGCTTGTATGCCTAAGAATTTGGGAGGCTTTGTCTAGAAAAAAAATTCAAGGCTTCATTAGGTTATAAATGCTCGTAGTTACTGAGCCCAGGTGATGGTTCTGGATGTGAGGTAGGAAGAAATGAAGGTCAGGTAATCCCTACCCTAAAAGTGCTGGCCAGTGGTGCAAAGTTCTCTTCATAAAATCATGACCTGATAGTCAGTCAGAGACTTCAGGTGACTGTGAGGATCATACAGTCATATGCACAGTTGGCAAAGTCAGAGTCACTCAGGAGAGGGTCTGAGGACAGAGAAGGAACACAGAGGTAGACTGTTCCTAATCCTCTGAAATACTTTGGCCTGGGATGGCAATGCTCACTTTAGGGGGAATGTTACAACCCTACCTTGCTCACAGCTTTGGAGGTGTCTTTGAAATGGGCCAATAAGATGATCTCAGTTTGATCCCTGGGACCCATGGTGGAAGGAGAGAACTAAGTCCCCCAAGACGGCCTCTGACCTCCATCCATGAGCATGTGTGCAACCTCATGCACATATACACACACCTCACTATAATAATAAATCCCTCACAAACATGCTACCTCACCAGAGCAGGGCACTGATAACTCACAGTCTCAGCATCCACGAACAGTGTAGGGCATTCAGAACAAGAAGTGAGCATCTGGGAAGAGCTGACGAATTTGGACCCGATTCCTCGAAGGTTATCTCCAAGGTAACTAGCTGCATCACAGGTCAGGAAGCAGAACCTCTTTTGAATATTCTGCAAGGCAGGAGAAGGATCATTCACAAGCTCAACTGGAAAATAACCACTTTTTTTTTGTGTGTATAGGACAGAACTTTAAAATAATTTGGGGCTTGATGGTACAAACCTATAATCACGTACTTGGGAGGCAGAGGATCAGGAATTCGAGGTCAGCCTGTGTTACACAAGGAGATGTCTCAAAAAAAAAAAAAAAAAAAAAAAAAAAAAAGAAGGAAAAATGGGGTCAGAGAACCGGCTTGGCAGCTGAGAGCATGCATGCTGCTCTTGCAGAGAACCAAGTTCGATTCCTAGTACACATGTTGGGACGTTCACAACCTCTTATAACTCCAGATCTAGGGGGTGTAGAGAGTACATACTTCAATATAATAAAAACTGTATGACAAACCCACAGGCAACTGAACCTCTGAAACTGTAAGCCAGCCCCAATTAAATATTTTCCTTTATAAGAGTTGTCATAATTATGGTGTCTCTTCACAGCAATAAAAACTCTAACGAAAACAGTACTATGTATTTAATCCCCCCTAAATAATAAGCTAAATGTTAAAAAGGGAAAAAGTTGTCTCATTTTGTAGTCCCAGAGTAGCCTATGTAGTCCAGGCTATCCCCAACTTGCAACAATCTCCTGCCTCTGTCTCTGCTTCCCAAGGGCTGGGATTACAGTCTCGAGCCTCCTTGCTTGGTGTTAATAAAAACATTTTTAAGCATTATGGAATGTTCAGAGTGTGTACTAAGAAAGAGGAGAGAGTCTCAGACACCAGAATCGCCCAGCTGAAGACACTCTACATGGTTCTGGTGACCTGTGTGCTGGCTAGTGTTTTGTCTACTTGACACTATAGTCATCCAGGACGAGAAGACCTCCACTGAGAAAACGCCCCCACTCGATTGGCCACTAGGCAAGGGTATGGGGGCATCGTCATGATTAACTACTGCTGATGAAGCTCCAGACCTCTGTGGGTGGTGCGGACCCCGGGCAGTTGTCTTGGGTTACACGACAGGGCAAGCTATGGTAGTCACAGGGAGAAGCCCATTAGCAGTGGCAGCCCACCTGAAATCACTTGAGTTTCACCTTTTCATAATAAATAGTAGGCATGTCCAGAGGAGAAAATAACAACATAACCTTACAGCCACAAGGACTCCTTCTGAAACCCACAGCCACTGGCTGTTCGGGATGCTCTCCAATGAAACCTACAGTCATTGGCTGTCTTTGGGATGCTCCCCAATGAAACCCACAGTCATTGGCTGTCTTTGGGAGCTCCCCAATGAAACCCACAGTCATTGGCTATCTTTGGGATGTTCTCCAATGAAACCCACGGTCATTGGCTGTCTTTGGGATGCGTCCCTGCCCAACCCCCCCCCCCCAACCCATACCTTAAACAGAGAGGAGAACACATGAAATGTGTACACAGCACAGGAGCCGTCTGAGTCACACATGAGCTGGCTAATGTGGCTTCGCCAGGCCTCCTCGGCGTCATCACAGGCGGCGGGCTGAAAGGCAGCAAGGATGGCCGAGAAGAAGGGCGAGGGAGGGGGAGACACACCCCTGTCCCCTTCTCCAAAGCTGGAAAACATGAAGATCACTACATCAAGAAGTAGCCAGCTGTACAAACTCTACACCTGAGTGTCAGTCTGTCATCCCCTCTGGGGAATTGGCTTTCACCAAGGTCCCTGAGATCTTTTGGTTGCAAGGAAATAGACTTTTTAACCTCTCGGATTTCTGTAATTCTTCTTTTTATGGTGTGTGTGGTTGGATGGTGGTGGTTTGAAGCAAGGTCTCACTATATAGTTTTGGGCTGGCTTGGAACTCACTATGTAGACTAGGCTAGCCTTAAAATCACAGAGATTCACCTGCCTCTGGCTCCTGAATGATGGCTGATTCCTCCATTCCTAATTCTTTTGCACAGGTTTATATCTCTTCTATCCCTTAGCAAGCACCTGCTGTCCCAGGGGCTAGGCCTCAAACCAAGGCCTGTTTCCAGCTCTCCATTACCATTTCCCTACACTTCACATTCAGGTAAACTCTAGCTTGACTTCGGATTCTCCAAATTTGTCCCTGATGCAAACAATGAATGACATGTGTAAATGCTCAGAATACTTGGAATGGGGAGGGCAGGACAGAGATGAAGGAGGAGAATTTGGAGCTAGGAAAACTAGACTGGAAGAAAGGATAGATGTGAAAAGTCCAGGTCTTTTCAGGGTGTTCCTTCGGCCTTTTCTTTTGATGCTTAGATATTCCCTGGCTAGCCACAGGCTTTTCCTTACATTCAACATCCACAGGTAAAGTATAGCATCTCAAATCTCTTATAAAGTCGGTCTAGATAGCATTATAATTTGTGACTTATCGTAGATGTTGAATTGATGCAAGGTATGATGTTTTTATCTGTCTCACATTCTCTTTGTGTTCACATAAGTCATTGCTTTTAGAGGCACCAGCCACCAGGCTGCCAGGCCCTCAGTTAAAGAGCAGTAATTTAGCTCATAAAGAGCCTCTTGTTTGTGTCTTTCAAATCTGAATGGAAGGAATTCATTTTCAAGCTTTGTTCATATCTTATTCATCTTCAAAGCTTCATGTCCCCAGGGCCTTTTTTTTTTTTTTAAGCTTTTTATATGCTCTCTGGCCCTATAAATTCCTGCATTGGCATCCTTTCTTGGTCCCATGGAAAGCCCTACATGGGTCTGGATGATTAACAGGTTCAGTGAGGCCCTGCCAGATTCCATGTTAGGAAATCTCTACAGTAGGAGGATGTGTAGCTTTATACTCAAACCAGTGAGCATGAATGCCAGTGTGCCACCCATACCCAGCCACCCATTTCATCAAGGGCTGCCTTGCCTTGCAAGGGTATACTGGTCCAGGCCCCGATTGCCCTTCTCTTCTGCCTCAGTTGTATCCAGGCTGAAGCTGTCACTGCATTCAAAGGCTGCTGGAAGCTCATTGATGGAACTTGAAAGATCATCTTCATGCACCGTGGTGTCCTCCTCAGGGACAGCTTCAGTCTGTAGTGACAGAATATTAAACCCCAATGTATAAGAATATATATAGTAGAAAACAGGGCTCCCTGAGACAGAAATACAATCTTGAGAGGGATAGAAATGGGAACATTTGTTTTCTTTTTTTTTCAATATTTATTTTTACTTTATGTGAATTGGTGTTTTGCCTGCATGTATAACTGTGTAAGGGTGTCAGATCTTAGGATTATAGACAGTTGTTAGTTGCCATGTGGATGCTGGGAATTGAACTCAGGTCCTCTGGAAGAACAGTCAGTGCTCTTAACTGCTGAGCCATCTCTCCAGCCCGGGGACATTTATTTTCTAGAACTGCATTCAAAAATTCTGTGAAGCATCCTTTCTCTATCATCATCCTTCTGGTCTCTTCCATAATCATCCCTAAGGGGCTCGGCTGATTCCTAATTTGAGCTGTGTTTGTAGTGTACAAATGCTAACTTGGATATGGTCAGAGAAACACCTCCCTTCCCTTGCCCAGCTTCCATGGTGACAGATTAGCAGCCTCTGCCTCATGTGCAAAATACTTGCTCATTGTCAGATTGGCCATAGGGGTGAGATCTGGAAGACAAGTTTTTGCCTTTGTTTTCATAAGAACTCAGCACCCCTGAAATAGCTGATGTATATGTGTGTGAATCCTTGAACTGATCCCTGGAGGTCCACCTCCTGGGACCACTATAGTTTTCAAAACCAGAAAGAAGCCAGACACAGATAAACTTTGATTTTATAGCTCCAGCCTAAGAGACAGGCACATCCTGGCCTATTCTCCAATAGGAAATCCCTCTTCCAATAAAGGCTAGAATGTGAACATAGAAGCATCGGTGCCTGGCACAACAGATGGACTGAGAAGAGTCTGTAGTATGCTCTGGAGTTGGGCTTTGTCATACCCACCACTCACCTGCATGTACATTTTCCTCTTACTATCCTTTCACGGCAGTGGCTAACAGTGTGGCCCATAAACAATAACGAGTAACCACTCCAGAGCAGGCAGATCTTGGATTAGTGGGAGGCAGGGAAGAGACACAGAAAATCAAATGGAAAAAGAGGCTGGGCTTGAGCAGAGGCCAGAGAGGAAGTCAACTGTGGGACAGACTGTTCTTCAAAAGGAAGGAAGGCAATTGGACCACACATCAGAGAAGCAGAGGAAGGAAATACATGTACGTGCTGTTTCTGTGAGTCATCTTAAAACAAAAATAAAATCAAGGAGAACTAGAAATATCAGGAAGGAGACCCTTACTGTGGGTTAACACCTGCCTATTGGTTTATAGTATTCTGAATTTAGGATTAATGAGGAGAAATTAGCCAGAATGTCAGAGCTGTATTAAAGATGGGATAGGTCATGTCTGTGGAGGTGTTCAGCTCTTATGGATGAATTTTTGTTTTCTCTAGAATCATAAGTATATCAAATATAGACATTTTGGTCATGAGAAAATAAATAAGTCTTTAAAAATAATATCTAATGTTTTCTTGATAGAATTAGATTATTTTTCTTAAGCAAGATCATTTAATCAATCAATCTAACTGTAGAACAAGTTTTTTTGCTTTTTTTGGGGGGGTTATTTTTGGAGAAAAAAGAACATTTTTATCTTCAAGAATCCCAATTGTAGTCCTTAGTTTCTCTTTTGAGTTGGGGCAATCTTAGAAATAATTTTATTTAAGTTCTAACATTTTTAGACAATTGCACCTAAGTAGTTGCTGTGGTTTAAAGCATTTAGAGGTTTCTTGATTTCAGACCTGTTTTTATTATATTGTAATATTATATAGAAAGTATTATAATTTTTCTTTAAAAGTAACACACACACACACACACACACACACACACACACACACACACACAGAGAGAGAGTTTTTAAAGTTTGAACCATAGCTTGGGGAATGATGAATCCTATTCTATCATAGACTATTTTGGTATTTTTATATTTATGGTTGTGAGCCAAGCCTTTAACGGCTGAGCTATCCCTCCAGCCCAGGTATTTTTAATTATAAAGAAACACAATTTTACACTAAAGGGCATATGCATGGTTATAACATGCAAGTAGATGGTTTTATGGACAGGATATTTTCTATGGGCTTTGATAAAATAAACCTTAAGCAAAATATCCACAAACTCTTCTGTTTTAAAGCCAATCTTTTAAGATAAGAAAATTATGTATATTAGGTAACTCTTCTCCTTGGGGAGTCTAGCTACGAGAGTTTTATGCAAATCTGGCATAATTCTGTGTGACTGACATTAAATATTCCTATTGTGTGCCAAAAGGCAAGCACTGAATCAATGAGCAAATTGTATAATTGGCCCCTACACAAGAAAAAATCCCCCCCTCATGCAGGCATACTCCTACACTCACTGAGTGTATTGTTTTATAAAAGTTGCAACAATATCTCTCCACCACTTCATTTTGCCATCTTTCAGAAGTCAAGAATTTTATTTTATAAAGGCCTCAGGCCAAATCTCTCAACCAAAGAGAGACTACTCAAGTCTGTGAGCCAAAAAATAAAAATAATAATAAAAAAATAATCTTCAAAGCACCAGGATAGGGGCACAAACCTCAGTCATTTCACTTTGAATCTCTTCCTCTAAGAATTCATTTTTGTTTGTTTTTGTTTTTCCTCTAAGAATTCTTAACTAAAGTTTTTTTTTTCTTTTCCCCACCCACTTAATGAAACTACATAAATAAAAGTTCCTCAGATCTCTTCACCTTTGACCCTTCTGAAATCTGCAGGTTATTTATATCAGGCAAAGAAGCCTCAAAGCTTGCCATTCTGCTGTTGAAGGAAGGGGGGTCCGCGGGAGTGGAGTCGCAGGCAGTGGTGAGCAGTTCGATTGGGTTGGTCTCCTCGGAGGGAGAGAGATTCATGATCTGTTCAGAGAGCAATGGAAAGAAAATGTAACACAGAGTTCCTGTCAAGAGAACACAAACCACTACTGAGCCGCTGCTGGCTGACTGGTAGGATTTTTCCAAGTTCTATATGTCATTGTTATAGGACTGCCAGCAAAGCAGTGGGCAATCCCGTCTGAATGTGACCTCACGCCAACATCCACCACCTTAGAGGAGAGGTCACTTAGAACCCACCCGAGAGTTCAAATTTCAGCTCAGCAGCCATAGAAAGTGTATTTAGCAGGAAACCAAATTCCTGAATTACAAAAAACCAAAACCAAACAAAATCCAAGGCTTCCCATTTCTCCAGTGGGAAAGTCTCTACTTACAAGGTCTGAATGTTCCAGGATCTGGCTGGCTGTGAGGTCTTCCTCCTCCGATGACTCATCTGAATCCTCATGGTTCATTTGATTCAGACTGGGAGTACTTCTTGAGAGTTGACGCTCCTCCAGGATCTGCATATCGCACTTGTCCAGGCTGTCCAGGGAACGCCTGCGCACTCCCCAGTTGAAGTTGTCCATACTCTCCCCCTGAAATCACACCACAGTGGGCTTTTCATGCCCCGCACACAAGCCTTCACATAGTCAGCCCCAGCATAGAAATGAACGTGGTCAGCGACATCTCAAGCCCTCATTTGCTTTGGTACCCAGACTTCAATTTACCAACGTGAGGAGACAAGAAGGCAGACCTTTTCTGTAAATGTGAGTTATCTCATAGGGAGCAGTGGTGGCACTCTTCTTGTGTGTATGTGTGTGAGTGTGTGTATTTTATTTACATTATATATATATGTATATATATATATAAAAACAAGGTCTCATTATGTAGCCTTGTTTGACCTGGAACTCACTTTTTTTTTTTTATAGATTTATTTATTTTTTTTAAACTTTATTTATTATTTATTAGCCTTGGTGATTGCCTGGAACTGGAACTACGGACAGTTGTTAGCTGCCATGTGGGTGCTTGGGAATCGAACCCGGGTCCTCTGGAAGAGCAGCCGGTGCTCTTAACCGCTGAGCCATCTCCCCAGCCCTGGAACTCACTTTTATAGACCAGACTGGCCTCAAACTCACAGAGATCCACTTGTCTCTTTCTTTCTCCCAAGTGTTGGGATCAAAGGTATGTACAACCACACCAGCAGGTAAAGTGTGTGTGTATATGTGTGTGTATGTGTGTAGCCAATTTTGGTAAACCCTAGAAAATTATTGTTTTTCAAAAATCTGTCCAAAAGGGAGACTATTAAGATTAAAATAACTTTAAAATTAGTGTTCACTCCCTTCTCCCACCAGCTGCTGTTTAGTAGAGTTTTTAGAAGGAGAAACAAATTTGCTTGAAGCACATTCCAGAATTCCTAGGCTACTAAATAGAAGAGCATTAGGTAAACATCTCAGACTGTATGGCACAGCAGATTCCAAAGGTAAAAATGCAGTGTTAAAGGCTTGTAAGAGCCAGACAAATTTTGACTGGCCATGCACTACATGGAAGCTTCATCTTGGCTTTTTCTTAAAGCTCATCTTTAAGTCATCCTAACCTGGGAAGTGGTTAAATTTCTTGCCTTTGCATCAGAGATTTCCTACCGGCTTACTGAGAACTGGCCTGGCTAGACCAGAGAGTGTTAAAGCCTGGAGTTCTATTTCAGATCTTCTCTACAAAGCACCAGGTATTAAATATGCTATTTTCCTAATGGAGCTTTTGTTTTTTTCCCTGCAGAAATGAATATGGGGTTTGGTTTTCTGTCTCATAAAACTGGACTAAAGGGAGATATCCAAACTGATGATAAACACGTTTACATCTAATGGAGAATGTCATCTGACTGGCAACCTGAGGGTTTCTGAAGTAGAGCAATGCTTCTGACAAGATGTCTGCGGCTAGTGTAAGAGCCGAGTGTGAGTGAGTGCTAAGTTCAATGAAAGGGAGGCTGACTTTTCCTCTGCTTCACCTCTCCTCAGTGTCACAGACCTCTCCTCAGTGTCACAGACCTGTCCCGAGTGTCACAGACCTCTCCTCAGTGTCACAGACCTCTCCCCAGTGTCACAGACCTCAGTGTCATAGACCTCAGTGTCACAGACCTCTCCTCAGTGTCACAGACCTCTCCCCAGTGTCACAGAC
>PVIH01000988.1:197129-273185 GCA_004025045.1 Sigmodon hispidus | reverse complement strand
CCTCCTCCTCCTCCTCTGCCCTCGTCTCCCTTCCCAGCTCTTTTCACAGGCTGCCATTAGTCCCGTCTGTAATTAAACGGTAAACTTGTAAAAGTTTCCCATCACCCTAGGCAGAGTCGAGTGTCCTCTGGACCTCTTTGCTAGCCAATCACTGTGGACTGAATGTATAGACAGAGAGTTCCTGTGTGCAACCGTACCCACCGCTGCCCATCTTCCTGGGAATCAAGGTCTAGGGCAAGCTGGCCGTGTGGATCCAGAGATAGATCTGCATCCCTGGGGACTCTCTCCACAGGCTCCGCGGGCGGGTCCCAGGGGGCAGCGTTGTTCCCTTGCTGACCCTCTCTCTTCTCCACTGTCTTTTCTCCTGCTCTAGTCTTTACAGCTCTAATTTTGGTCCTTTCAGAGGACTTTATGCTGGGGCATAAAGAACGGTGGCAGGATGTGGGGACATCCTGTTTACTTAAAGTTTGGTCGCTAAGGTCTGGCTGTGATAAGAGAAAGGCTGACCCTGGAGAAGCTGTTTCTGGTGGTTTGGGGGCTCCTCGTAGGGCACCTGAGGTTTCTGCAAGTTACAACATTACGGAAGCTTCTAGACCCCAGGGGAAGCCATACAGACAGTGTTGGGAGTGAACAGACCACATAATCAAGGCCAGGCAGTATGTGCCCAGTGTTCTACTGGGACAAAGGCTGAGACATGCCACATAATGTCAGACATGCGTCATTATCAGGCTCAGTGCAAACAACCCCATAGAGGGCTAGAAGGAATGGGGCTGCTGACCTCGCTTTTCTTAGATGCTTTTCTCATGAGTGGCCAGGCAGGAAAGGAGCTGCTTCCATACTCACAGCACCCAAACAGGCCAACCTAAAAATCAGGCTCTGTGCTTCGCTCTGACTTCCAAGCACAGAGAGGAAGCTGTGTCTCTGGTGAGCATGCTTTAAATAACAGGGTCTTATGTCCCGTTATCCCAGGACAAAAGGAAGGCTCAGGATCAAACAGTGGTATGAAGCCCAGCTCATGTGTCCCTTTAATTTTGCATGCCTAGGGTTCTTTCTGAACCTCTTCCAACTGCTAACCGTTCCAGCCATGTATCAGCACACCTGAGGACTAGACCCACAGCAGAAGATGGAGGTGTTCTTGGTAACTCTTTCCAGTCTCAGAGTCATCAGAGCAATATTATCATCGCTCATTTGTCTCTGTGGTTGAACTCGACTTGGCTTTTTACAAACTTGATCTTATCACTTCAAGACTTCAAGCTACTTCTGGGTTCAGAGTGAGTAGCTTCTGAGAAATTGCTCAGTCAGCTCAGGACTCTGCCTTCTGACTCTGTTGATCAGAATAGGAATTCAAGTTCCAAGGGGTCTCTGGTATCATCGAGGCCCTGAGGAAAACAGCTCTCTTGTATTATTGGTACCTCTGTGCCACAGAGCAAGTCATAAGGGTCTGAGGAGAGTTCAGGTGTGATCCTAGACCAACAAAGCCAACAGAAGACTTCTAGAGGTGAGTTGGGTGCTGATTGTGAAAGGTAATGAGGAACATCAGGACAGGGGAAAGCACCGTACAAAGGTCACAGCATCTATAAAGGCCCAGGGGGTGGAAGGGATTGCTCTACTTGCAAGCTCTCACCAGGTTTATCTGAAGCATCCTAAATAGTTCCCCATTCCAGCCTGTGTTCTCCATTCCCACCTCCCTTGACAGCCTGGCTTTCCATGACTGTATGTCAGGACTATCCCCTAAGTCAGTGATCAGTATGATTCACAAGGCCATCCTGGAACCAGCCTTCCCCTAACAAGAATCATGTAAAGTAGCTCCCCAGAAGAATGTCAAGATGTTACTATCAGACAAGGGACCAAAGATTGTGGCAGACATTTATTTGAGTCTCTTTGGTCACTCTTTAGCAGCTCATGGTCTCCTAAGGGCACTTTGAATTGGCCTGCTGCCAGTTCCTTCTGTGTATGTGGCCTCTTTAACGACAGGGTGGATGCTGGTCCTGATGTCTGAGGCTCATTTCCTCTAGCTGGGAATGTCAGAATTCATGAGATCTAAAGTTAGGACCCACCACCCACCTCGAAATGTTTAAGTACCAGGATGAATGTGGCCAGGCATCAATTGACAAACACTTACGGTGGCCACCCCTATTTTTAGCTCAGATACTTATAGAATGACACATGGTGACTAGTCCACAACTGGGAATCACACACCCTGATTCTGCCCAAATAAGGTGGCAGGGAATGTTAGCCCCCAGTGAGGGTGGACCCAACAGGTGGAGCGCACAAAGAGGCCTGGATGCCAGGGATGGGCTTTTAGTGGGTCAAATTCCAACAGAGATGGGCAAGTCCAAACTATGCCTTTGGGATCACTCTTTCTTGGCCCTCCTGGGGCAGCTCTGTCCTCTTGCTTGAGAAGAGTCTAAGCTGCTTGGTAGGGCCAGCTACTCTTGTCCTGTCTCCCTTTCCAGTGCTGACAATGAGATATGGGACCTCATGCATACTAAGTGTTCTGCCACCCACTACCCACACCTCTATTTCAAGAGCCGCTTACTCCTGCAGTAGTGGAAGTCACCTGCAGAATAAGCCCCAGGCTGAAGGGCTGCAGAGAGTCTGTTGTGTTCATGCCCTCATCAAATTCATCTGAAGTTACTTTGATAAGGGACGAGCATTGGCCCAATAGGGTGTGGAGAGACCACTAGGTGTCTTGATGTAAGTTCCTCTGAAAGAGATCTCTTATATGCAAGGTGCCACATAACCAGTCTTGGAGGTTGTGTGGACCACTTTTCTGAAAAGCTTCAGAGTCCCAGCAAGTCTGCCTAGAAGGCAGCAGCAGAGGCTGTACTCAGCCTTTGTACCCAGCTCATCCGGGACAGTGTAGACAGGTGCACGGAGGTGACCTTTGCCTCAGGGACAGCAGTCACAACACTTACATTCAGGCCTATCCCCTTTGGGCTGCATGAGGGTCTTAGAGCCTGTGTGCCAGTCTTGTGCCCTGCCTCAGCGTGTCAAGCATGTGGGCAGAGGCTTCTGCTGGCTTCACCTGGGCTTCCTCTTGGGGTCTCACACATCCCAGTGCAGAGCAAGATATCTTGCATGAAGTACTCGGGCTGTGCTGGAAGGCTAGCCCTGCTGGGGTCGTTCATCCTCCAGCTACTTTGCAGAGCCTGGGGCTTGCTGAGGGTCTACAGCCCAAGAGGGACTCCCCCAGCTCGTGACCCAGCAGAGGGCAGGTCGCCCTGGTGAATAGATCCTCACTTGGGGCTCATTAGAGAGCAGGGTTAGCCCTCTCAGGGAAACAGCAAGAGCAAAGGAGCTAGGGCAGATCGGGAGGCTTTTTCTCCCTGAGGAGGGGAAAGGCTGCCGCCGAGTGGCCAGAGGGCCGGTTAGCAGGGATAGTTGCTCTGGTGATCCACAAAGTTTGTCTCCAGCAACTATTCTCTCAGCGTTAATGCAGGGCATGCAGACCTAAGGGAGAAAGTCCCCAAACTGTAAACTCCAGAGATTAGGGGGAAGTCCCAAGGCTTAGAGGATATCTGGGCATAGTACAGTGAGGGTGGTGTCTCGGGAACCCGAAAAGAGCTGAGGCGACTAAGAGGTCTTGGGACCGAGCAGAAGGAGCCCAGTGTTCAGGGCAATGTGAACCTGGATACTGTCTCCGACTAGGACAGGAACTAGGGAAGCAGGACCAGGCTGCTGTCTGGGATGCTGGGGCAGTGCTGGGGGCTCTGACACTGGAGTTTCCCTCCTTTCTTTCTTCACCCTTCCCTGGTGGTCTGAGCTACCCATCACAGTCTGGATCCTGCGGCTGGGGCTGTTGGCTTTGTATCTGGCTTTCTTGTCTATGTCCTTAGCAACTTGTAAGTTTCATCTGGGGCTGGTGTAGAGTGTTTATGACAAATGATCTCCTTAAGAGCTATGGTCACTAAGGGGAAGACCAAAGATGGGAACCAGGAGGCCAATTATTGGGCAGCAAAGGCAGACTGACCTCAAGAGGCCTGTCCTGCCTCTTGCCTCCTGCCCAGTACAAACAGAAACAGGCCTCTGTCAGCAGAGGGTGCGTCTTGATGTGAACATGGAGCACAGTGGCTCTGAGGCTAGAGCATCTGCCTGAAATTGTGTTCTCATCCATAGCCCTTCAGTGCATTTCTAGGTCTGTCACAGGTGGGTTCGTAGGTGGTTCACTCCAGCAAACTTAATTTAAGGAAAAGATGATGTTTATTTGGGGCTTCGTGCATTAGAGGAAATCAAGGTCATGATAGGCAATGATAAGTGTGTGCATGTATAGGTGTGTGTGTGTGTGCACACGCGCGCGTGCGCGCACACTTGAGTTCTGTAGGAAAGAGACATTTGCGTGTCTCCAAAAGGAACTGTGTCCAGAACAAGGCTGTGAACTTTTGCTTCAGAATCTCCAGTCTTCATTCACACATCAAGTAGGTGAGATAAAACTTCAAAAGGCTGGGGAGATTCTTGGTGGTCAAGGTCACGCACTGCCCTTCCAGAGGACTTGAATTCTCAGCACCGAAACCAGGCAGCTCATAAGTGCCTAGACCCCCAGCTACAGGGGATCTGACATCTTCTACTCAAGTCCTTAGCCATGTGGGATTACACAGGCATGCATCTTCACACAGTCACATACCTAGACCCAATTAAGAGTGAAGCCAGTTTTTAAAAATAAATTCTGGACTGTTAAGATGATCCCTCCCCACTGGACAGAGAACACAGTTGTCCTTTGTGTACTTCTGGCTTAATACTCTGTGCTGAGTGTCACGGAGGGTAGCCAGTGGTCACGGGGGAATGGAAAAGATCTCTGCTGATTGAACAAGCAAATCTCTGTCCCTTTTACCCCTAGGAAATCAGGGCTCAGGTGCCAGCCACAGGGGACCCGTGGAGGTGCGTGTGTGCAGGTTGATGCCCACTTGGCCGTGGGCCTGGATGGTACAGAATTATGCCCCCATTGTTGTTAGCTTTATTCTCTGGCATTTCAATCATCAGAAATCTATCATAACCTAAAATGCTTAATGGGAAAAATTCTGAAATAAACACCTCATGCTTTCTAATAACTTTTAGTGGGAGATCACTAAGACATATTCTGTGGGCTTATAACTAGCTGAGAATAGCGTGATCCCAGACCACAGCAGCAATATGTAAATGTTGAGTTAGTATTGACTTGGCCAGTTAGGTTGGGGAAGCACAGGACTGCTGAGGTCCCGGAAGTGGCAACTCACCTAGGTGTGGCGAGCCAGGGAAGAAATATAATGACAAGACCAAAGAGCAGAGAGGAAGCGGGAGGGACCAGAAGAGGGTGAGGCTCACTGGCAGAGGGTGCCTGTGTAGACTAGAGAGGGTGTTGAGAGTGACCGGGGTGTAGGCTGAGGTCAGCATGAGGGTTCCAGAAACTGCTCAGGAATTGTGTGCTGAGCCCGACAGGATTTTGTCTGCAATTGGGCTTTGAGAGAAGCTTGAGCACCTCAGTGAAGCCCCAAGACTCTGACTCTGTGGCAGTCAGAGACCCACTGGATTCTTGAGGGTGCTAGTTCAGAAGTGGGTAAAGGGGAATCAGGTTTGGCCCACAACCTCCCAGCCAGCGCTCTGCCCTCTGTCCCCACCAGTGCTGGGCATGTGTGTGTGTGTGTGTGTGTGTGTGTGTGTGTGTGTGTGTGTGTGTGTGTGTACTGGGGGTGTGCATATTTATGTGCAGGCCGACATGGTACAGGAAGTGAATTGTGATATCATCTGGAGCTTGAGCATATGAGACCTCAAAGCCCTCCGCCACAGTGACACACTTCCTTCTACAAGGCCAGTGCTTCTAACAGTGCCACTGTCTTTGGGGACCATTTTCTTTTAACCCACCACACAAGGTTTCTTCCTGAACCTAGAGCTTTGCTGGTAGTCAGTAAGCCCCAATGGCCATTGCTGTCTCTGTCCTACCGTAACACCTTGTTTACAGGGACCTGTGTGGCCGTATCTCCCTCCCCTTTAAAATGTAGGGACCGAATGCAGCTTCCCATGCTTGTGTAGCGATTGTTCCTACCCCGACACATTCCCCATCCCCAGGGATTTCTAACAAGGCTTGGGTGTCTTTCTTTGCAGGTGTTGGAGGAGCCCAAGTCCTGGCAAAGGACAAGTCTGCTGGGACTGAGATTGGTAGGTGGCCTCCCTGCTGTTCTGTTCACAGAGTTGGGTGGGGCAAGAACCTGCAAAGAATGCAAGTAGATGGTGGTTTCGTTCTTCCTAGTGAGCACATATCTGGCCTACAGGCCCACTGGGTGGTCAAAATAGCTTTATTCCTCGGAACACAAGCCATCAGGCCACCTCTGTGTGCTGTCTGTCTCTGTTCAGCTGCCTTAGTTCCCTCAATACTTTATCCTTCAATACTTTATACAGGCCTTCAACAGCAGGTTCAGCCATTCTCCCAGGTCTTCACCTGCCCCCTTCCAATAGTGCCCATCCTTCCACACTGAGGATTGCTTTTATTAGCAAGGAGCAATCCACGCACCCCCACCTCTAAAAAGGCCCTCAGTCCCAGGGCTCTCACAGCAGTCCAGACCACCTGTCATGTGACATTAGTGTGAGCCCTGTACCTGATTTTCTCTGAGACAGAGCAGGTCCTTCCCTATTAGCTTTCAGATTTACCCCATAGCAGCAATTTCCATATCAATTAACAGATAAGTGGGGTAGGGTGGCAGGAAGGCAGAGGGGTAAGCCGCCTGCCACCAGAGCACAGGTGGTCAGGTCCTGCTGAACTTGAATGATCTTTGAAGATGGGAAGTTCTGAGAGCTGAAGAGACCGGGGATGAGGCTCTGGGGATGGAGGAGGGGGTGGGAATGGAGAATGGAGAACAAGGCTAGCATAGCTGATTGATATTGAGATGTTAAGATCCAGGAACATGAGCCTGAACTTCATGGAGAGCCATGAAAGGCCCTGGAGACCAGTAGCTGAATCTGGAGTTCATTTCTTCCTTGTGCTTCAGATTTCAAATATGCTATCATTGGGACGGCCTTGGGAGTAGCCATTTCTGCAGGCTTCCTTGCGCTGAAGATCTGCCTGATCCGGAGACATTTGTCTGATAATGACTCTGCAGAGATGAAGAACACACCTCAGGGTAAGAGACCCATGACAAAGAGAATGTGTACTGCTCTGCAGAAGAAAGGATTGTTTGTTGGTCTTTTGTGTTACTATGACAAAATACCTGAGACAATCAACTTAAAGAGGAAAAGGTCTGGGGCTCACAGTTTGGGGATTTTAGTCCATGCTCTATCGGTCTTGGTTTGGAACTTGTGGGATATGATATACCATGAGTATGTGGAGGAGGAAGCTGGCTCCTCTCTGATAGAAAAAATTTTGACTCTGCAGTTTCCCTCAGGGCATACCCCCAAGGCCTAAGATCTCCCAGTCAGTCCCACCTTTTAAAGGTTGACCCACTTCCCAATAGCACTATGGGTGGGGAATAAGTCTTTAACACATGGGCCTTTGGAGAACATTCTGGACGTGAGCTATACAGCAGATGGTGTCCTCTGAAGCTACTTAATGTGAAGCACAGGAGGAAACTTCTTGGCAAAGTAGAGCCATGAGTCCACAACCCAGGGCCTCCCACAGAAAGTAAACGGGGTGTCTCTGCATCTGCCTCCCCACTGGGTCGCCCTGCCTATCTCTCTGCCACTATGCATTTCTGTATTTCATCTCTTTTGGTAGTCTGAGAATTAAACTTTCTGGGAAAAGATGGAAAGATTGAAGTTAGTTTTAAAATGAGACTTCTATTTTCTTGTCTCGTGGATATGATCAGGTAAAATCAATCCCAGGAGGCCCTGATGTGGTTTTGAGATCAGCTGATTGATGGGCCAGTCATATGCAGAGCAGGGCAGAGTGATTGCATATGATCCAGATGTGGCTGGGACTCTGGGATGGTGAAGATGATGATGGTGCAATTTTCTGTAGGGTGGTTCTGAGGATTCGGAGGAAGGAGACACCCTTCTCTTCAAACATATGACAAGACCTGTAAAGATAAGGTGGTGTGGACCATAAAGGAACTTCTGGAAATGGGCCTCACTGGTCACAACACTGGCTTAGCTTTGATTTTGTTTTCCTACCATAAGAGAGGAGGGTGCTGTCTCTCCAACCTCAAGTCTTTGACCTCCACTTGCCTGAGAACTCCAACCCCTTTGAAAGATTTAGGCTGCAAGTGGGAGTGGGGGCAGATGTGGGCCCTGGGCAGTGTGGGGAGCACTCAGTCACACCTGCGTACCAAGGGGCTCAGGGCTGGCCATGGACAGAGTTTCCAAAAGCACTAAGATGTGCCCTGAACCGCTTTCCAGTGAGTGGTCCACCCAGAGAGTGCTTCCACTTGGCTGGCTTTGGCCTGCATGTGACAGCTAGGCAAATGATTCACAGCGCTCCTTGCTAATGCTCTATTCTCTCTCTTTAGATACCATCTCGCAGAACAGGAGAAGCCCTAGGTAAGGTCGATGCAGACTAGTCACTGTATACCACCCTCCACCCCACCCTCTGACCCCACCTCAGCTCATCAGTCATCACAGAGGACTGAACTCTACCCTACAGGTCCTGCCTGCTATTCTTTCCCTCTTTGGACCAGTGTGGGTCATGTACAGCTTGGATTAGATTCCTCCCCAACACCCTGCTCAGAACCATCCATGTAAAACACTTGGAATAAAGTTCACAGCTCCTCCATGACCAAAGGCTGTCCCAGGTTAAATTCACTCACTGACATCCAGCAGCTTTGCTTTTCTGCATGATGCCCATGTCTTCTTTGATCAGCCTGCCTGGGAGCTTTGCATTCTCTATTTTCTAACAGATAGTCTTTGCTCAGAAAGTTGCAAGCCTTTCATTTCCTTCACACCTGTGCCTCAATGTAGCACCCCTCTCTGCTCTTCTTTTTACTTTTAGTGTGTGCATGTAAATGTGTTCATGTATGCCAGACTTGTACACATGTATGTGCACACATGAGGATGCCAGAGGCTGATGCTGTATCTTCCTCAATCTTGTTCACCTTATTTTTTGAGATGAGGTCTCCTACTGAGCCCTTGATGGTTTGGTTAGGCTGCCTGGAAGCAAGGTGCAGAAATTTCTCTGTGGCTCCCTTCCCAGTACTGGGTTACAGGTATGTGCCCAGCCTTTGCATGAGTGCTGGGGATCAAACATGTTTCATAATTGCTTCAAGAAAGTATTGACTGAGCTATCTCCTTAGCCCTAACTTTATTTTTCTCTACACTTCATTTTCACAGATACATGACATACCACATGCCATTTAACATTTAATTCTGTGCCTTTTTTTGTTTCCCTCCATAAAATGTAATCTTCTTGAGAGCAGGTCTTTCTTTTCATCTCTGTAGCTCCAGCAGATAGCCCAGTGCCTAGAACAAAGTGTGAGCCTGTGTCCGTCGTGAATGAATGAATGAATGAATGGGCATGCAGGCATGAGATAAGTTCTGGATGACAAGAGAGAGAAGACAAGTTCCCTCCAGCTACAGGAGTCATAGGTGACAGCTCCCTGAGATGGCAAGACAGGAAAGGCCTGTGCCACCCTGTGATGCACGTTGGTGATGTGGAAGACTGCACACCTAGTGTGAGGGCGCAGGTAGGAACCCAAACAAGCACAGGAGCCCTAGAAAATGAGAGCACCAGCAGGCCATTTGGCCAGTGAGGGAGCCACATGGTGAGAACAAATACTTTCGTCTATAGAGCTGGGAGGAGGACATTGAAGAGGAAAAAGGTTTCAGATCCTTGGGACATAAGAGTCTTTGGTTAAGTAAATGACTTTGAACCTTGTCCTGAAAATTCCTGTCCAGCACAGAGCATTGGCTAGGGAAGAAGGTGCTGGGACCATCACAATTATCGTCTTAGAGCTAGGAGAAGGATCTGTGCAGATGGTAACCTTCTGGAAGTCCCTTCAGAGCTCAGGCTCTCCTGGGTACCCTCTGAACCACAGCCAAGAGGCTGCAGAAAGAAGGCAAGAGTGGGGAAGTTCTGAGTTCTTTGAGGCATGGGGCTGTAGGAGGCGAGAGGCCTGCAATTGCAGTCTTAAAATGGGCCAAGGGCAGCAAAGGGAGCTGGATGACTGGCAGAGAGAGGTGGGCAAGTCCAGGATGCTCAGGCAACCTGAGATCCCAGGAAGCAGCTGAGCACAGGACCCAGGGCTACCGCACAGCCTAGTCTTATCTTCTGCTCAGCACTAGACCTTACTGACAACATCTTCCTCTGCTCCAAGCCTTGTCCACAGTGTCTTCCCTAATAGGAAGGAAGGCTGTCATTGCCCTAGTGGCATTTGTGACTCTTCTGCTTACCATGCTGGGAATTCTGGCGTTCCTATAGGACTCTGGGAAGTGCTCAACAGATGATCCTTTGCCCATGCTCACAGTGAAGCTGTGGTCATTTGCTCAGAGTTGAGAGAACTGGGCTTTTACTGATGGAGGGTCTGATTGTTCTACGGCCTTCATTTTGACAATGGCCAACCTGTTAGGCAATTTAGTCTATTTAACAAAAACAAAATCCAAAACGCCACTCACCCTGTGTGTGTGTCTGATGGTTTGCTTCTCACACTGCTTCGTAGGGGCTGGGAGAACAAAGCCTGTATTTGGGGAGCAG
Source organism: Sigmodon hispidus (assembly GCA_004025045.1). Classification (NCBI taxonomy): domain Eukaryota; kingdom Metazoa; phylum Chordata; class Mammalia; order Rodentia; family Cricetidae; genus Sigmodon; species Sigmodon hispidus. The sequence continues at coordinate 262,597 of PVIH01000988.1, read as the reverse complement.
ATGCTGAGGGATATAATCTCAGAGTCCTGGTTGATCCTGCCCTTCTCCCTTACCACATGATATAGCAGGATCCACATCCCTGCTAACATCTCCTGGTTATCTGTACAGCTCATAGGGTGAATCCAAAATGGTAACTCAGCAGCTGCCTGGGATGTCTACCCTAGATCTGCAGTCACTGCCCATCTTCTTTCTGGTCTCCTTTATTGAGAAAAGAATCTTGAAACCCACAGACAAGTTTAAAGGTTGAAAGTAAAATTCATATGCTCCTTGTACCCTTTTTTCTTTCTCCCCACAGCAATGTTTATTTTAAATTGCCTAAGCTCAAAATAGTATAATGTTCCATTTTCTTTTCTTTTTGGGGGTGGTTGGTGGTGGTGGTGGAATCAAGAATACCTGGAGGGGCGGCGTTGCCTATCTTGTGCTGTCCAATGCCAGGAGACGCATAACCAACACAGCCAGGCTCCGTGTTGGTGATGCTTCTTTTGGCAGCTTGACTAGTGAAGTGTAGCTATTACACTGTTCTTTGTCAGTAGCCAATATGTTAAAGGCTGGTACTCTGTGAACATAGTTTGTCCCCCAGCAATTTTCACCCAGTGATTTCACCTATTCATAACCCGTATCTAAGCCAGCTGTTGTCATTGGCGGTTACGTAAATATTGTATGTCCAATCCTGGCACCTCATCTTCATTTAACACCTGTTATTCTTTTGGGTGGAATTGAGAAGGACTTTTTATACTTTGCTCCTTTTTACTTTTTACTGATTATTGTTATGCTAGACTTCAGTGCTTTTTAATCTATCTTTGTCATAATTCTTTGTTGCCCAAAGTATCTCAAGCTGAGTAAATGTAAGACATTTCTTTTTTAAAAAAAATTTATAAATTCTTCGTGTGTTTCACATCATGCATCTTGACCCCATTCTCCTCATCCTTTCTTATTAGCCCTCTACCCCTGCAACCTCCCCTCTCATGGTAAAATAGCATAAAATTTTAAAAAAGGAAAAATCTTGTTTCCTTTGGTTCATCTATCTTTACCTGAAAGTGTTCATTGCAAAGTGTCATTGATCTGGCTTGAGGACTTTGGTTTCTGCTACACTATTGATTCTGGGCCCTCAGTGATTCTTGTCTGAATATGTTGTTGTTGCCCTGTGTCATGGAGATTCTGAATCTTTGGATCTGTAGGACTGACCTGTTCATGTGCCCCAGCAGATCATAGATGGGGTGGACATTGTTAGGGCAGGCCAACTCATGACCCTGGCTCTGGGCAGGGGTGGGTGCAGGGTCTGTCATCCCTCCAGCTTCCTCAGAAGAATTCTCATGAGGGTGAGTTCTGCAGTATTGCCCCTGCCAGTTTACCCTATTCAGAAAGAAGAAAGGGCACAGGATATACACACTGCACTCACACACACACACACACACACACACTCACACATACACATTAACACACACACATACACACATTCACACACATACACACACATATACACACAGGCATATATGCACTACATCCACAGATGCACAAAGCGACATGCACACACACACAGACACATACATGTACACAGAGAATACATACATACACACATTCACAAACAAACACACACAGACAGCACTCACACAGTATCTCAGGTTCCTGTCTTACAGCTCTGATCCAGAGTTATCTCTCACACCTTCCTGTGAGTTTCTTTCTGTTTTAATGGGGGTTGATTTTTAAATATCTAAATCTGGACAGACTGTCACATTCATGGCCACCAGCATGTAACTTTTCCTAGGTTCTTCCAGTGAATATATGTAAAAGGCAAAGCCAGTCCTCTGGGGTTTGTCAGAGCTTCTCCCTCTGTGTTTCTGTCTTGCATCCTGACATGAACCCTGTTTCTCGACCATAACAGGAACTTTATCCTTTCCTTGATTTTAATGACCACACATGATGCTTCCTAAATCACAGCAGAGTCTTGACAGCCTACCCAGCAAGCACAAAGACATCTTTGCAGCACTTTTTGCCTGCAGAGTTTTGCTTTTTATGTGTATATAGCAAAGGTGATATGTTCAACTTAAATAATTTTCTCTATGTGGTTAATGCTACCCATTTGATACAAAATTAAAGATACAGGTCTCAAGGCCTAGGGCAGTTTTTATTTTAAAACCCTTAATTTTATTTTTGAACGGCTAAAACAGAAACAAAGCCCAAGATGAGATTGTCCAAACACAGACAATTCTTTGACATATGTTGATACATCTCTGCTTTGAGATCAACATCTGACATCTCAGTGGTTCCTGGCTAACTAAACCCCTGCCCTTGACCATTTCACACACAGAATACATGTATTAAATTTTAAACTTTTGCATATAATCAGTTTTAATTTTATAATCTATTCATGATATTTTATATTTATAATATTACTTTATATTTATCCAGATATGTTTTGTGGTGTATTAATTTTTTTGTCCATGTTCCTGTAACCATGGACTCTCTTTGTTTTTTAAGACCACATTCCTATGAATTTATATCTTTTTTGTTTTATAAAGACTCTTAACATGTATCATCTTGGGTGTTTTGAAGAAAGCTCTTGGGTTTCATTTATAAGCTTCTTACCTTTCTTGGTAAGTTTAGTCCTAAGTGTTTTGGATATCTTGAGTGTTTATGGTCTTTCCCCTTACTCCTCTAGCTTGGCCATTGAGAATGTATTACACTACATTGTGTCATTTGGCTTGCTTTTTGGGGGTTCTCTTTTTGAGTTTTCACGGCACCCCCTCATCTACCCAAAAGCATCCTTTCTTTTCCAGGTCTTATGATGCTAATTGTTCCCTCTTCTCTGATACATCTTCAATTGCCACTGTATATGATAGGAGACAGTACTACATGCCTTGTGCCTGATCTTGGTGGGAAATCCACTCAGCATCCACTGAACAGGAAACTGGGTTTAGAGTGGGTTGTCAGGGAAGGACTTTACCTAGGACATTTAGTGGGCCACTTCCTCATCAGTGAGACATTTCCAACAAAATCCAAGACCTAATCCTATTTTCAAAACTCAGTAATAAATGCTCCAAGGTTCTCCTTGGTTCACCAGACATAGAAGCACATATTGATTTTATTTAACTGCTTGTTTTTTCTTTTCTTATTGACCTACATGTGATTTTTTTTTTTTTTTTGGAGACTATGGTAAAATATTTTAGCCTAACATAATTGTATTATGTCTAAACTTTTTTGTTCTTTATCTTCATGCCAACACATGGCTGGGCAGGCTAATTCTGTGACCACCCAGCCAGCTTATGTTGCCCCTCCTCTGCCTAGCCTGTCTATTATTGCAGGTGTCTGGCTCCCAGGAGGCTGCTGACACCCACATATCCACAGAGTCATGACTCCTGAGACTTGGCGCAGGAGGCTCTTCCCTAGTTCAGGGCTGCTGTGGGAAAGAGGCCGTCATTCTCCCTGTCTGTCTGGGTCATCAGTATCTTAAGCACTTGTGCTGAGTTCACACACACAACAATCCTCTCCTCAACCTGAATAGGCTTTTTAACTTGTGGCTGGTTAAAAGCAAACCAAAGGAATGAACTTCATCCTCAGCTTCCGCCTGTCTAGACCGGCCCCACAGATGACATGTTCTTTTGTGCCATTATCCTTTAGGGGGAGACACACTAACATTTGACAGCAGCATTGGATGCCTTCTGTTAGATTTCCTTCTTCAGCTGTCCCCACTTCCTTCACCAGATCTTTTTCTAATGTAATTTTATTACTGTATATTAATTTTTCAAAATAATGGGTTTCTTCTTGACATTTTCAGGAAGGTGCATATTGTACTTTGATCAGATCTCTCTCTCTGTCTCTCTCTCTGTCTCTCTCTCTGTCTCTCTCTCTCTGTCTCTCTCTCTCTCTGTCTCTCTCTCTCTCACACACACATACACACACACACACACACACACACACACACACACTCAGTATCCTAGCTTCTTTTCTATTGCTGTAGTGAAGAACATGACTGAAACAGCATGGGGAGAAAAGGGCTCATTTCATCTTACAGCTTACAGTTCATTACAGAGGGATGCCGGGCAGGAACTTGAGGCAGGAGCCTGGAGGCAGGACCTGAAGCAGAGGCCACAGAGGAAGGCTACTGACTGGCTTGCTCTCCAGGCTCATCCCAGCACTACCTGCAGAGAGGTGGCACCTCTCATATCAAGAAAATGCTCCACCCACTTGTTTGCAGGGTGGGGTATTTTCTCATCTGAGGTTCCCTCTTCTCAGATGACCCTTGTTTATGTTAAATTGACCAGAAACTAAGTGTCACACTCCATTGCTCTTTTGGCTGCCCTATACCATTCTGGTGTCCAGCTTGCTCACTATCACTGTTGGTTGTACCTGCCATGAAGTACTGTAAACTTGAACCTCATGTGTGTCTTTAGCCCTCAGATGCAGGCTAGGTAAAGATGTACTGTCTCTTTCATGGTTGTTGGTTTGACTTGCCCCATGCACTCTCCATTCTGCTGTCTTTGTGCTATGGCTCCGCCTGTGCCTATGCTGAGATGCCCAGCTGATAGCATTTGCAATTAGGGAGCAGTCAGTGCAGCAAGATTGTGGCATTCTACTGTCACTATGGGTAGTGCTTATGGGAAACTATAGTGTCAGTGTGAATTCCATCTCCTTCATGCAGATGTTGGCAATCTCCAGAAAATTGGAGCCCGTAGCCCAGAGCTTTGTACCCCACCTCCAGCTCCAGGTGCTGGCATCAGGCCTGGTTTAATGACTTCATGTTTTCTTCTATTTTTCTTTTTTGAAAAATATCATGGACTATGTCTTTCCTCTTGTCTCAGTTTACACAGATGCTAACAACTTGTGATTCGGAGCTGAGGGTATTATATTTTATTACATTCCCCTAGGCTTCCCTACCTTTTTCCTCTTAGCATCTGCCCAGATCTGCACATGTTCCTCATATACACTTCCTCAGATAGTCTGACTAACCCTGAGGAATGAGTCCTGACACTACTGTATTGACCTGGTTGAAGTCATGTGGCCTTGGGTTTGGCAAGGCAGGAACAGCCTCATGGCTGCTATCTGGCTTCAGTACTGGCTGCAGATATCTTTCTGTGTGATTTGAGGAGCGGCCCCACGGTGCTAATATCTTCTGGTGAGCTCCTGGCACCTGCCACCAACACACAAAGCGAACCATAAGGACACAGTCACTCTAACCGTGAGTCTTCTCGTGTTTCTTTCCCTTTCTAGAGATGCCCAAGCGATTGAGCTGTTGTGAGCAGTCAGCTACATCAGGAGAGGCCTTAGGTGTTTTGAGTCTGAACATCCAAAGTTGATGATGGATTATTACATGGAATCAGCATAGAAGCAAGTTACTTAAAAAAAACTACCATTGTCAGAACCTCTGTCCAGAGGGAAGATGTCACTCATGTTGTGCAAGAGTGTCTGCACAGGGGGGTATGTGACTTAGCAGCAGGGAAAAAAAAACCAAATCCATATTCCTCTGCGCACATGGAGGAGCTGGGTAAGCTTCTGCAAAAGCATTAATGTGGATATCAATGGAATGCCACCTTAACACAGCTCCTGAAAATGGGAACAAAGCCAAGACAGCTTCCTTCCTCAGCACCATGAGGATATAACCATCTAGACTCAGACCTCACAGTCTTAGCTGCCAGAGGTTTTCATTCGGGGAGTATGGAGCTGACAAGCCAGTGCTATCAATGGACGACTGACCTGGAGGAGAGGATGGTTCAAGCTGGAACGAGATGATGGCTGTGGACAGCCTGGGGAAGGGACTTGGAGCTGCAGCTCTTCAAATGAAGGGCATGGGGCAGGGTCAAGAGCAAGCCGGAACCATTCCTCACAGAGAGCTACAATAATGTAGGCCGGCATTGTTACCCTCATAGAATGGTTTTGTGGTGATTGTTGCAGTATACAAAGTGCCTGCCTGAGAGGGCTCAGGAAACCCATGACATGACCTGCTACTCTTCTCGTCAAGATTCGAAACACAGGCTCTGTAAACATTCCCTCACTTGAGTCATTTCTGTCTTGGAAGACTCTGCTTTTCCATTCTTCGAGAAGACAGGTGCCGTGTGGACTGGGTCTACTCAGATGGGGTTCTCATCATGTTCTGATGAAAGAGGAGCTATTTTTTTTCAAAACAAAGTCTGTGTTATAATAATATGTGGAGTCCCAGAGTGTCTTTGTCTGACTTGATAACAGTGTTACTCATCAGCAGCTTTTGCTAACTGATCATCTAAAGCAGTTACGTGATACTCAGAAGCAATCTTATGTGTGAGAGATGGAATAAATCATCTTGTACTAGAGCTGGTAATTGATTTGTCTCTTTTAGCAGCATTTTAATTAGAACACCTGGTCTGTGAATGGCAGAATCACCTGTGAGTGAAGGTGAATGGCTTTGGGTTCTTAATCCTTGTTTTATGTTTTCTACACATGCTGTAGGGTCCTCCCAACCATTGCACCTTGTGATATATTTTCCAGACATGAGTTTGGCTTTTCTTCTTGCCCCACATAGAGAACAGTCATGTGACACTTGATTAGGCAAAACTCTGAGGAAGGCATCACCCCATGCTTCCACCCTTGGGTGGATACCACACAGCTGGCTTTACACAAGGCTGTAAGTGTTGGTTTCGTGCGTGAGAAGAGATACACACTACCAAGGTCACACGGGAGTTTATTTAAGAGAGTTAAATGTGAAACTCTTAAACATCTTAAAATAATATTCTACCACACTGATACACAGACAAACATATTTAAGAGAGTTTATTTAAGAGAGTTAAACAGTGCTGTGAAACTCTGAGGAGCAGAGTTCAAACCCCAGAGAGCACAAAAAGCCAGCTTTGGCTGTACAGCTTTATTTGCACACAGTCAAGTCATCCTGCACTGGGGATGGACACAGAAGGGCTGCTGGGCTGGGGAATAGAACATGCTATGGCCTCTTGTGGCCTCTGCACAGGCACACACAAGTGCATCACATGCACATACACAAGAGTCCGCCTTAGCAGAGCTGCAAAGGACGGGAGGGTGTGATGTCAATCCTGTGTCTCTCACAGGCAAAAGCTAGTGAAGACAGAGGAGCAGGATGTTTAAAATGTCTACTCCTCAAAGTATCCCACATCGAAAGAGCAAACTATCACTAAAGTGAGACGGCAGAGTCAGATGGATGGCGAGGATTTTACAGCATTCAGGAACTCAGCATTTTCTCTCCAGACAATCTGCTGTGAAAGATGGACTCCAGAGCGGGGGGGGGGGGTGGTTTAGACACGTTTTCTTTATAGCTCAGATTGGCCTGGAACTCATTGTGAGGTCCAGGCTGGCTTTGTGGTTGTGATGACCCTCCTGCCTGAGTCTCAGTGTTGGAATTATAAATGTACATACAGCTGAAATTCGTCAGAGATGTAAGGGAATGGTGGGGAAGGGGCCAGCAGCACTCACACTCACTGATGGGCATCTGGAAAGAGCAACACCAAACCCATTCTTTGAGGTTCCTGGGACTTCAGTGTGGGAGCTGGTACCATGTGACATGGTATCCAACCAACAGGGCGCGGGGAAGAGCTGTTATGAGGAGCAGAAGGCAGACTGCTGTGGAAGGAACTGTGGAGGACTGATGCATACTCGGTGGCAGACAGCGAGATTCAGGGCTGAGTTTGTGTGGTGCCAATTAGAGATGCTGAGAACAACACAGAAAGTGTATGGGAAGCTTACAAACAACTACAGTCCAGAAAAGGTGGGGAGACTACAGTCCAGAAAAGGTGGGGAGACAGGAAGGAGGGAAGAGAAGCAAACACACATTTTTGTCATCAAAAGGAAGTAGAAGTGGATGTAGTGGCGCATTCCTGAAATCCTAGAATTTAGGAGGTAGAGGCAGGAGAATTAGGAGGCAGCAACATCCTCTGCTACATGGTGACTTGACAGTCAGCTTGGGCGCTATAAGATGTTGTCTCACAAATTGAAACACACCAACAAATTATGTGCAAATTGGTTAAGTTTGTGAAATTCACCTACAAAAACATTTAGTTTTAATTTGAAATTGAGCAACATGTTATTTTCTATGAACTCATCTAAGATTAAAGTTATATAAAAATTATAATGTGATTGCAAATAAGAAAATGAAACTCAGCACATATCAGGCCTGGGATGGGTACATTACACAATATATATGGACACATAGACACAAGGACACACAGACACACAGCACACACACAGAGGCACAGAACACAGAAAGACACACAGACGTACAACACACAGAGACAGAGAATGCATACAGACACATAAAAGACACGCTAACACAAGACACACAACACACATACACAAAACATTTGCACACACACACAGGTGCACAATACAACAAAGACCCACAGTGACATACAACACACATAGGCACATACATAACACACACATACACAGCACACGCACACAATACACACATACACAATACATACAAACACCCACACAGACACCCAAATACACACAATATGCATGCACACCACACATACATACACACAACAAACACAAACACACATAAAACACACAGATACATATACAAAGATACACAAACAACACACTCATACATACATATAAACATGGCACACATAAACATGCACAGGTACATCCACATCCACACAATACACACAGTGCACATATAGACATATACACAGAGACACAGAAAGCACTAAGATGCAATTGGTTGTTTTTACTCTTTGGGGGGCCTGCAACCCAGCTCTCAATAAATCACATGAAGACTCATTATTATTTTCAAAAGCCTAGCCTTAGCTTGGCTTACTTTTAACCAACTTTTCTTCAGCAAATCCAACCGCTGTTCACCACTACAACCAGCAAGCCAACTTCTCTTTTATTTATTTATTTATTTATTTATTTATTTATTTATTTATTTATTTATTTTTGTCTTTTATTATTATTATTATTATGAACAAAGAAGTCACACTTTCTATCCTTGTATATCCTTATTCAAGGTCCCTTCCCCCTCCCACCACATCAGGTCATTTTTTCTTCTCCACAACTCCCCATCCCCTCCCTGGGCAGGCTGCAGACAGTCCCATGGTCCCACTGACCCAATAATGCTTAGTTCAGTCTCCACTCCTGGCAGATCCAGCTTTCTCCCCCCCACCTCAAGAGTGAGTCAGGTGTTCGCCAGCTTTTCTTAAATTATCCTATCTACCTTTGCCTCTGGGCTTTTTCCTTTCTCTTCCTTATATAATCTTACTTTCACTCTTACTCCATGACTGGCTGGGTGGCTGGGTGGCTGGGTGGCTGGGTGGCTCTAGCATTCTCCTCTTCTTGTTCTTTCTCCTCCTTCTTTTTTCCCAAATTTTCCTTCTATTTATTCTCTCTGCCTGCCAGCCCCACCTTTCTTTCTTCTGCCTTTCCATTGGCTGTTCAACTCTTTATTAGACCAATCACATGTTTTAGACATGACAATAACACAGCTTCACGGGGTTTTAAAAATGCAATATAAATGAATGCAATGCATCATTGTGTCATTAAGCAAATGTTCCACAGCATAAACAAGTATAACACATCTTAAAATAATATTTCACCACACTGATACACAGATAAACATATACACAACACACACTAACATACAAGCATACAGCAAACAATTTACACAATATAGACACAAAGCACACAGATTCAAAACACACACACACACACACACACACACACAGAGTGACAGGCACACACACTGTAAATGCTAGAACAAAATGTCTGTTTACTTGGAAGTTGAAGGACACTAAAGAGTCATGTAGGATTCTTACCCTGGGCACAACCGAGCTATGTCTCATTCTAGCCTATAACCAGTGCTGCAATATATTCTGTACAAAGGGCAGTAAAAGAGCCTTTAAAAGGCATCAAGGGGCCACTCAGAGCTGCTGAAACCAGGGAAAGCACAAGATGAAGCCTCAGATGCACCCAGTGTTTTCCCAAAGGCACACCCCAGCTTACGCTGCACACAAGGTGGGTGTAGGTCTTGATGTCTTGTTGTCCCAGTTCTTAGGATTTGTGGAACAACCCAGAAAGGAAGCCAACTTAAGGATGGAGTAGGTCTGCTTTAACATTTCCTTTAGTTTCTGGTTGACCCCCAGCTTCAGTACATAGGTGAAATAGCCAGGTCTCAGAGACAAATCACTCAGGACGTTAAAAAGAGTTGAGCAGAGAGGTCAGTGACTGGCCCACAACTGACAGGAAGGAAAGCGTGAGTTCAAATCCTACCAAATTAATGGATTCAGTGTGATGGTTATTTCTTAGTGTTTGTTAAAGTACCTAGATATTTGGTTCAGCTATTTTGAATAATCCAATGGTTTTTTAGTAGGTCACAGATTTCTTTTTTTAATTAGTCGTCTTCGTACAGCAGATTTCACTCCACAGTGTACCTCATCTAATAAGTTGAAGGCCTGAATACAGCTAAAGAATGATCACTCTTGATCAAGAAGTTCCATAGTAGACACTTCAGACATGAGCTACACATCAGCTCTTCAGTCCCTAGTTTGCTGCCCACCCTGTGGATTTACTACTCACTTAACTGCAGTTTTTGTTTAAGCCAACCCCTCTTTCTACACACAAACCCCAATGTTTCTGTAGGGTCTTGACAAACTTCTATTCAAAGCAGGAACTGACTGGAAACAAAACTCAAATTGACCAACAAAGCATATGATCAGAATCATGGCAAATTCCCAAGGATTCAACGTGCCAGACCAATAACCTGTGTCAAGGTATTAACTTGTAAAGGTAACGGACAGAGTGATGCTACATGGAATTTGATGCCATTGGAGAAGTATTGTCTACAAGAGAAAGGCACACACTCTGTCATGCATGGCAATATTGGGGTCCGGATACAGGAGGGAAAATTTAAGTGACTTCATTCAAAAGGAAGTTGGAAATAATACAGTTGCTACAGGGGAACTGAATATGGAAACAAAGCAGCCACTGCGTCATTCTTCATGGTTGAGCCTGCACCCTCCATCCCCTCTTCCTGGAACAATATACCTGTGGTGCCCTTTCCATATGCTCAATGTCTGTGGTACCCTTTGCACATGTCCATATTCCCATGGCACCCTTTGCAATGCTCACATGCCTGTGGTACCCTTTGCACATGCTCATATGCCCGTGGCATCCTTTGCACATTCCCATATTCCCGTGGCATCCTTTGCACATGCCCATATGCCTGTGGTACCCTTTGCAATGCTCATATGCCCATGGCATCCTTCGCATGTTTTCTCAGATGCTTCCTTTTAGTCATCTGCCACCTGTAATTGATGTTTGTAGTTTCCAGTGCTTCCCTTGGTCACAAGGAGCCTTGGCTTCATGGGCTCCTGCACCCAACATCAGAAAAGAGGCAGCCTCCTCTCTGGCCTCTGAGTTTACAGCACAGGCTTGATTCCATGGACAGCAGAAGTTATCCTTTTTCCTCCTTTCTTAAGAGCAGATAAGTTGATATATTCCCATTCGTCAGATGAGTAGGTATGAGAATGACTGAGATCTACATAGGAATCTCTGTGCTTAATGTGCAGGCACAGAGCTGGGGAAGGTTCTGATCTTCCTGGTATCTAAAGATCTACACCAGCTCAACTCTTAAGGCAGCCGAGTTATGAAGAGCTGTGTAAATATTTCCCCTCCTGAGAGGTGAGGGAGACAGTACCCAGTCTGTGAAAAGCAAATCGAGGAAGCCTAGGTTGGAGTGCTGATCACTTCCCCAGAGGGAGGCAGGTATGAGACCTGACACAAAGTCCACCCATTCTCCAAAGACATTTCACACATTCCACAGGGATAAAACATTTTAGAGAGAAAATAACATCTACAGAGGAACTACAGGACGTTTCCCTTTATAATCCACAGTGTCCCTCGAAAGACAGATGGACATCAGCCAAAGCAAGATGGCATGAAACCATCCCACTAGTAACCTTTTTATGAATGAGTGTGGCAGAGGACAGGGAGAGAGAGTCACCACAACATGAGGTAACTGTGACTGCAGGCACCTGTGGGTACTGTCATATCCTTAGATGTGACTTCAGGCATCTGTGGGTACTGTCACATTCTCAGATGTGACTGCAGGCACCTGTGGGTACTGTCACATCCTCAGATGTGACTTCAGGCACCTGTGGGTACTGTCACATCCTCAGATGTGACTTCAGGCACCTGTGGGTACTGTCATATCCTCAGATGTGACTGCAGGCACCTGTGGGTACTGTCACATCCTCAGATGTGACTGCAGGCACCTATGGGTACTGTCACAGCCTAGCCTAGGTGTTCCTTTTCACCATTGTGAAGTCACAAAAGTGTGAGTCCAATCATCTCAGGCTGGGACATCAGCAGCACCTTATCTGGGTTCAGGTCAGCTTTCCTGGTGACTCCCTTGCCCAGGAGTGGGTAGGAGAGCTATGGTTGGGGTGGGTGTCTGGCAGAGGGAAGGTAGGTGCTGGAAAGCTCCTGACAGCAGGACAATTGTCTGTGATGCTGATGAACATTTAGTGATGGTGTCCACTCTGTAGCTTAGCAGGTATTTGAGCTTGGAAAACAAAGAAGAAAATGAGGGACTGAGGAAGCAAGAGTTCCTCGGGAACTTTCCATATGTGTTCAGGGTCACACATCCTATTTTCTTTTCTGTAAATACCTTTACAGAAAGCAAGTTAGGGCAGAGAGGGCTTTTTCTTTTTCTTTCTTTTTCAGCTCACACTCCCAGGTTACAGTGCATCACCGCAGGAAGTCAAGGCAGGGTCTTGAAGCAGTTAATCATATCCATAGCCAGAAGGAAGTGACTCAAATGCGTGCATGCCTTCTGTTATTCAGCTCATCGTCTCCTCTCTTATATAGTCCAGGGTGCAAACCCAGGAAACAGGACCACCACATCCAATTGCCCCAGTGCCCACTTGGTGGTAGGTGTGCGTTGTAGCTTTGCTGTCCTGCTAGGGTGAGACTGAGAAGACATCTAGGTTGACCTCCTTCCAGCAGCCAGAGCAACTACCCCTCAGGTGTCTGAGCTGAGTACAACCAGCCTCCCAGGCACTCTGCTCTAGATGGTGCTCAGCAGTCCACACTGCTGCTGAGGCTGCTCTGACCTCCAGAGCCTACTGGGCCAGCCCACCCCTGGGTGTGGCTCTTCCTGCAGCCCAGCTGGCTTCCATCAGGCTTTCCCTAAAATGTACTGTCTTCATTTGTTCTTATTTATGTTTTCTGACAAATGAATGTCATGGCTTTTCCACAGGGCCCTAGTCTTCACTGTTGGGTTAACACTTTGTAGCTGGGGCATTTTAACCTTTTGTGGCTGGGGTCAGTCTCCCCAGCCCAGCTTAAAAAGTAATGCCACAAGCCCTCAGGCAGCACTTTCTCCTTCTGCCTCTTTATCATCCTGTGATGCACATGGTAGCACCATGCTGTTCAGATTCCAGTTCCTGGACTAATTTTGCTTATAAAATATGCAGCTTCTGGTATTTTGTTATGGCAACACAAAATAGACAGAGCAGCTAATTTTTTCCCCATGAGAACAAGGCTGAATTTCTATAACATTGGCCAGGGGTCTTTCTCCTCTTAATGGTGCTGGTTGGTGCAGGTGACACAGGTAGATGGGTAGGAGGGGCTGTGGATTTGTGAGATCCCAGTTTTCCCAATCAGAAGCCATTTCCCAGCCCACGAGGTTGCTGAGACCCTATAGCAACTAGCAACACCTGGAATCAGACTCCCTAAGGAGCAGAATTCACAGCCTCTGGACTAGTGTGTTTGTTCTGCATGATGTCCGGCCAGTCCCATCACACTGCAGAGGATGCAGAGGACAGACAATGGGCGCTGAAAGCCCTGGTTTATATTCCACTCGAAGCTGTGGTTCTGGACCCTTTTCTTGGGTATTTTCTGGTGGACATTTCACATGACCTGATCCAGCCTTCGCAGAAGCTACACTCCACCCTGTACCATCGCTGAGGTTTGGAGTTTTATGTTGGGATGGGATAGAGTTGTGGGATTCCTCTCCCATTCCTTAAGCAACTGCACTATCTCTCTGAAGAATGGTGCGAGAATAGGCTGGTCTGAAAGCAGACTTTTGAAAGCACAGGATTTGGCCTATGATTCTGGAAGCTGACAAGGCAGGGTCTATTTATAATGTCAGGTCGTTTTCCTGCAGTGTCACCCATGTGCCTTGGATGTGAGCCAAGGGTGCAGTGCAACGAACAGGAGGACTTGGAAGTTAACCAAGTCAGCCTTCAGGGCTTTCAAGTCCAAGTCTAAGACCATTCCAGCATATTTAGCAACCACAGCCTGAAGCTGGAGCCAGGATCCAGTTCCATCCTAGATCTTCCACATATGACTCTCTAAGAACACACAGAGAGTGTGGTCAGCTGCAGGATGCCAGCTCCTGGGTCACATGCTGGCGTTCAGTAGTGTGAGAGCGAGCGGCACTTCTGCACACAGCAGCCTCATTAAATAGCAGAGTTCCACTGAGCTTGGGCTGAGTCAGGGAAGGCAGGCTGGGCTTCTCTTGCCTGTGGGCTCAGCTGCTAGATAGAGATAGCCTTGGCTGTTTGTGCAGAAGCCCAAAGGTGAAGGTCAAAACCTCAAACAAATCTTGTTCATGGAGCATCCTGTTACAAAACTCAAAGGACAAAAGCTAAGCTCTGTGCCTTCTGCTTGGGCTTGCCTCGTCGGACCAGACTTTAGTTGCAACATTTCTAGTGACTGAGTTTTTCCATGTGGGTCTACAAACTCAAAAAAACAAAACAAAACAACACCCTCAGGGGAAGCAATAGGCAACAGCCCCAAAGATAATATTTCTCTGCTGGACCCCAATTTGTCTGATCACCCTGGCACTTTCCTTGTCCACATAACAAAGGGCGAGGTTATCCTTAGTTCCTTCACTGAGGACACTGCTTCCCCAGGTTTGCCCTTGCCCACACCTGGCCCAATTTCTGATGCTGCTGCCACTTCTCTCTCTCCCTTGGGTGTTAGGTTATACTTTGAGGACGGGCTCCAGAAGTCCTCACTCCTGGGAGCTGTTTACCTTTCAGTGGGAGCCACCAAAACACCTTTGCATTGTGGCTTGGTCACAGAAATCCCATAAGCACAGCCTGAGCACAGATGGCCACACCGGGAATGGACAGGCTATCTCTGGCTCTGCTTGGGATGGTTGATCTGATGCTTTCTAGGTCCATTCACAGGCCTCACTGGAATTAGAGGCAGGGCAAGTCGGCTTCCTGCATGGCTGTGGCTGTTTTGTTTCTTGTTTCCTTCTCAGCTGAGAAGATCCAAGGTGGGGAGGAACAGGGTTTGGAAGGAAGGAGGGCTGGAAAATACTGCATGCTTTCTGGAACAGGCTTAGACTCACATGTGCAGAGAGTTGGCTAAGAGACGGCTAGAGCGCAAGAAAATGCTGTGCTGGGCCTTTTGGGACTTTGCACACCACCCTTCCTGGCTGCCTCAGAGAAGCAAAGAGGTTCCTGGCAAGACCAACGACCCAGCTGGAAAGCTTTGGAGCTGAGGTGGGGGGTGGAGATGGGGCTGGAGAGGACTAAGCAGAGCCATGAGGATATTCTCTGCTCAGTGTTTGCATTGAGTAAGTAGAAGGCCCTTTCCACAGTCAGCAACAGTCCAGAGGCCCTGTGAGGGTGAAGGACAATTGTATGCTATTTGTAGGGCTTAAACAACCCCATGTAACATACTGGGGCAGCCTAGCACAGCTGCTTTGCCTTACACACCTGAGGGATCAGAACCCTTTTACAGCCTTCTACCTGTGCCTCAACCTCCTATATAAAAGAAGTGTGAACAATGCCTTTCTGCTGGGAGTAGGGACAGGATGTCAAAGGTCACATGGATATTCTGGGAGGAGGGGAAGATTTGCCTAGAAAGTCTGGAAAACAAAACTACAAGACTGAAGATATAAACCAAATATCTATAAATGATGTCATGCAGTTCCTTGTTTCTCTGAGGTGGGACTAATGGTCCTGAAGCTGCTGACAGGAACACTGGTTCTGAACAAAGAGGCACATTGCTAGGGTAGCAGAAGTGTCCTCCCCAGCTGGCCAGGAAAACCACAGTGATCACCTGGTTCTGAAATTCACTGATAGGTCCAGGGAGGCCCACAGAACCAGATGCTTTACGGTGAGTCATTCATCCAGACATATTCAGACACTACAAGAAGTACCAATGCCTACTGAATCCTTGTAGCTGGGCACCATATTGCCTCTAATATAGTGCACAACAAACAAGCCCACTAATTGGAGGTAGAGAATTCAGACAAAGCAAGGAGGTGTCCAGGACCCAACCTGGGCCACTTTACAGGTGGGCAGCCATCCCTGAGGGCACTTCAGGCAAGGCACAAGCTGAGCACTAAGCGTCCAGCCCAGCCTGCCATAGCCAAAGCAAGAACATCATCAGCTAAAGACACTCCCCAGAGCAGTGCGAAAGCCCTCTGCCTGCAACTACTGTCCTGTCCGGCTACCTCCCGGTGATTGCCCACCTTCCCGCCTGAGAGTGTGCCTGCTCTGAGCCCATAACAAGATGCCACAGTGTCCACCGGGGCTTGGGACGCCATGAGTCTCAGACTGCTCTCAAGCCCCCTCCCCCACCGCAGAGCCACAAAAGGCCCTGCACAGAGAAGGTCTCGCTCGGATGTACAGCCGCGCTTGCCACATTCTGCCGCCAGCTCAGTGCCCTGTATCCACACAGCCGCCACCATGGCCCACCACTGCACACGACAGCTGCCATGTGCCCGGGCCTCCCTCCCTAAAAGGCGAAGCAAAGAACAAGGCTTTCCGAGAGGTCCCCAGAGCAGTGCTCCAGCTTCTACACAATTGCCTTAATCCTCCATAACCAACCCACGCTACAACCGCTGACGTCACGTCAGAAGAACCATTTTAAAGTGTCTCTGAGACAACTGGCAAGATGGCTCAGAGGTTAAGAACACCGATTGTTCTCTAAAAAACTCAGGTTTGATTTCCGATCTCAACATACAAACAAAACCTGTGTTTTTATGTATCAACAACGTCTGGATTGTTAGGTTGTTACATTGCTGTGGCCACGCCCCCACCTGCAGGGGCTCCAAAGCCTCTTGACATAGGTGTGCCTACCTTTAAAATCCCCAACCACGTGGGAGACTTTCTCCTTTTCTCATTCTCTCTGCCCCCATTCTCTTTCTGTCTCTCCTCTCTTCCCCTTTCCCCTCCTTAATAAACCTAATATGGCTCCCTTAGTAGTGTGCTAGCGAGTTCTTTCACATGCGAAATACTAACAGGGACCATGCACCAAAACATCCTTTCTTCCCCCTAAGGACATGCTTTTGGTCATGGTATTTTATCATACCAACAGAAAATTCACTAGTCCACCATCTGTGGGAGATTCAGTCTCCCACGGTCCAACTATTAATTCTTTTCTGAAGAGAGCTGGCCACACTCTGGTATGTTGTTTTCAAATCTTTATGCTTTTATATATGTTCAGAACAGAATCTTATTTGGAGCTTTTGTGGAGATGGTAACAAGTGAGATCATCACTCCATTTGATTGCTAACAAGCAAGGCTCTTGTTATGAGGTAGTATTATATAATCTGGGTGCACTGTGATTTATTTGACTATGGCTTTCTAAATGTTTCCTGTTGTTGTTTTTTCTATCACTAGCCAAAGCTGAAATCAGTATTTCTCATGTGTGCTGTTTCACATAGTGCAGATGTGGTCCTAGAAAAGAGATATGGTAGCATGTAGGGTGTGGAGCATACCCACTGACATGATGATAGCCTGTACAGTGCAGAGCATGCCCACTGACATGATGGTAGCCTGTACAGTGTGGAGTATGCCTATTGACATGATGGTAGAATGTACAGTGTAGAGCATGCCCACTGACATGATGGTAGCCTGTACAGTGTGGAGCATGCCTACTGACATGATGGTAGAATGTACAGTGCGGAGCATGCCCACTGACATGATGGTAGCCTGTACAGTGTGAAGCATGCCCACTGACATGATGGTAGCCTATACAGTGTGAAGCATGCCCACTGACATGATGGTAGCCTGTACAGTGTGGAGCATGCCCACTGACATGATGGTAGCCTGTACAGTGTAGAGCATGCCCACTGACATGATGGTAGCCTGTACAGTGTGGAGCATGGCCACTGACATGATGGTAGCCTGTACAGTGTGGAGCATGCCCACTGACATGATGGTAGCCTGTACTGTGTGGAGCATGCCTATTGTACTTGCTACCTTCAATCTTTCCCACTTTTGCCTCTCTTATTAGTGGTGTGTGTCAGCACCACACCACCCAAAGACAAGTGACCTTTTAAGTGACACTTCTCTTAGCTTTCTACTTCATTCTGGGGGAAAATGTCTTTCATTTTCCTTTACTATTTTGTTTCATTTTGCTAAGACACAGAGAAATGCAACTACAAATTTAAATTTGGGGGGATCTTTTTTGATTTTTTTGAGATAGGATCTCATGTTAGTCTTCAACTTCTGATTTTACTGACCCTGTCTCTCAAATGTTGGGACTCTGAGTAGATAACACTGACCACTGTGAGCAGCACTCTTGCTGATGACGACAAAGACAAAGGGTCATGGGATGGCTCAGTGGGTAACGACAGCTGCTTCCAGTCCTGACAGCCTGAGTTTAGTCCCTGCCTGGCACACGGCAGGTAGAACAGAAATGATTTCTCTAAGTCGTCCCTGACTTCCACACTCATTCCACTGCACGTGCACCCCTTTCCCTGATCCCCACCTGCAATCCAGAGTAAATAACAAAATGTAATAAAACCTAAAATAAAAATGGCCCATAGTGCTTGTGTGGACAGATACTAATTAGTAAAGCCACCCTAAAATTTCATATAAATTATTTTTCTCTCCACACAATTTTTGTTATAAACATAACCTCTGAACTGTATGAAAAATATTCTAGTTGTTTGACATGAGGCAATACCCAAGTTTATCTTTTTATAGCATTAAATACAAGTTTTCAGGATCATTTTCTGGTAGAGTATTCTTTTCTATCTCAAAGTGTTTATCTGCATTATTGCTTAAATGTTCTAACTTTCTTCTGCCATTGATTCAAATGTTGTGCTGATACCCTTTGTTTTTTATGGGGCATGCCTTTGTGTTTATAGAGAAAGAGCTTGCAGGTTTTTTTTTTTTTTTTCCAACTCTGAACTTGATGCAGGTCTGACTTTCTGGCCCAGCAGGAGTTTGCCAGGAGATGCTAGATGTACAGCTGATGTTAGGGTTGCTTTTAAAATATTTGAGGTTTCCATAAATCCATTACCTTTCATAACTGCTGAGAATTTAGGATCCAAAGGACTAAAGCTTGTGAGACTGAGAAATGGGTGAGCATGCTGCAGGAAGTATGCCTGCTAGAATGCAAATGCTAGGGTGTGCTAGAGGAGAGGGGGGGTGGCAGGCAGGACCTGTGCTAGGCTGACTGTGTAAGTGGAGGAGAAGGTGATTCTCTAAGTCTTCATGTGAGAAGAACCCGCATGTCTGGTAGCTTAGAGATCAGACAGCTGTAAGTAGTAGGTCATGGCCTGGTCAGCACAGTATATTAGTTGTTTAGTCACTAATTTGGCTAGTACTTCTACAGCGCTTGTTAATATGTTGGATGGTGCTTAAGTATGAGCCATATGATGAGAAGGATGAGGACATCACTCAGAGGGACTGAATCTGGTGTGGTAGCAATCCCACCACTCAGGACTCTATGGTGGGATGTGGGTAGTTTACTGCCAGTGTGGGCTGGTTCAGTGTTACTTCAGCTACATGGGGGTAGGTCTTGTCTGAAACGGAAAAGATAATTGAGTGTGTGTATGTGTGCCAATGCCATCAAGAAAAACAAAGATCTTAGGACCTGGGACAGACAGGAGTGACAGGGTAAGAGCCCCAAGCCTAGGAGAGGAGGCTTCCAGCATGTGTGGGCAGCCAAGAAGAGGTGAAGCTGCAGCGAGTGAGTGGGTAAGGCATGCAGAAAGGGACAGAGGAGCACAGAGCACAGCACACAGTAACACAGTAACACAGAACACTCAGGAGCCCAAACTCTACACTTTAGAGACCAGCGTTCTGACAAACTATTTCAGTTATGATGAGTTAGACCATGTTGGTATTAGGTCATGACTGTACATGTGTGAATGTTGTATCTATGATTCATTTCATTCGTAAGATCATGTGCATAGATGTGTGTGTGTGTGGTTGAGAGTATTTGCCTCACATCCTTATGTGTATATCTGTCAGTGTGAATGTTGAAAATATATATTAATGTACCATATCTGTGTGGACATTCACATTTATGTGTGTAAGTGTCTATATGTTTGTATAATTTTTTTCATTTGTATGTAGATGTTTTGCTTGTGAGTATCTCTGCACTTTGTAAGTCCAGTGCCCACCAAGGTCAGAAGAAGACATTGAATTTCCTGTGGCTGGAATTATATATGGTGTCATGTAGGTGTTAGAAATGACATCTGTGTGCTCTAGAAGTATAGCCAGTGCTATTAGTCTCTGAGCCCTTGGCCAATCCCTGCACTGAGTCTTTATCTGTATGCATGCTCGAGAGCATGTACCTGATGTGGGATGTCTTTCCGTATGCTGTGAATGCCATTGGTTATTAAAGGGAATGTTTTGGCCTATGACAAGGCATCTTGGAGGCAGGCAGGAACTCTGAGCATAGATAAAGAAGGGCAGAGTGGAGGATATGCTGCAGCTGCTACCCAGAGAAGGCAAGATGTAAAAGTACAATAAGATGTGGCAAGACATAGATTAATAAAAACCGGTTAAGTTGTAAGAGCAATAAGCCTGAGCCATAGGCCAAACAGTTTGTAATTAATATAAGCCTCTGCCTAATTATTTTATAAGCAGCTGGGAAACCGTGGGCGACAAAACTTTGTCTGGACCTCTGGGCTAGGCCAGGCCAGAAACTTCTGCTACGTGTGTCTGTGTTTGCGTTTGTGTGTCTGAGAGCACACCAGGCAGAGAAGAGTACAGAGGAAGATGATGAGCTCACCCTGGGGCCCTTTCCTGGTAACCTGGCAGGGACTTTACCCTTGCCAAGGATCACAGAACAGACCCGTGTCACTGATGACATCACAGAACAAAGCCAGGATCCTAGTGACCATGTGGCCACTTAGGCTGGTGCTGGCTGGGGGCTTCAGCAGCCCACACCAGCTCATCGAGATTCTGGGTGCTGGTTTGAGGTCATGAACCGCCACCTCATGGAACACAGGAAAGAACAGATACCAATCAGTGGGACCACTCTTAGCATGGCTAGCCCAGAGTCCACAGAGGAAAACACCGGAATGTGCTGGCCAGGTGGTCAATAGATGGGGAAGGGGCAGGTTGGTCTCTGCTGCTGTTATCAGAGGAATGTGTTGATCATTCAAAGTAGATGGGGGAAGGCTGTGAAGAAAGTGATCTTCAGGGGAAGTGGGGTACTTCCTAGACTGTTGTAAATCTATGGGGATTATTTTATTAGATATGTAGATGCGAATGTAACTGTTCACCTTTATGTATTGATTTTAATGTGTTTGAAAAATGTCATTCTGTATGTTCTATGATAATATAAACGCTCCTTCATAGCATGTGAATGCAAACTAATCTAGAATGCCAACTCAATAGCTACCAGGATGTGTCTTTGGGCAGCACTTCAGGATAAGATCTATTCTTGGAGCCAAGAGGCTCTGCCAGGCATGCACGCTCTCTTCGCCTCAGTTTCCTTATCTGCTGGATACAAATCCAAATAGTGAATTTCCTTAGGCTTATGTTGAACCTTAGAGGAGTCAAGGCATCCCATGCACTGCAGTGGTGACAGGAACATAATATGTGTCCACAGAGTGGATGAGCACTCCTCTGAATCAGGTAGAGATCGATCACTGAGGGCAGAAGCCAGGGTGGGAACTCAGAAGAAGCCTAGCTCCATTCTTGATTTTCAAGTGCATTTCATTGAACCGGTGTCTACATACATGATGTGTGCAGTGGAAATGAGCCGTGACATTGTCCATTTGAGTGGCAGGCACAGTGATCCCCAAAAGTTCTCTAAGTCACCTCTCTGTCCTGTCCACTCCTCCAGCTCCTGAGAATTGTTCTGTCTCTATAGATATGCTTCTTCTAGAGCGTCTTCCATGTGGGATCATGTGGTAGCTTTTTTTCACTTAGTAACTTCATTACGTTTTGTGTCTATTCTGTACACATTTCTGGGTTTTTTTTTTATCCACAAATACAATTGAATGGTATGGTTGTACCACATCTGCTTTTCAGTCTACCAGGCGCTAACCTTTTATCTCCCTGTGAAGTAGCATTATGGTCACCTCTGATGAATTGCAGGCACCTTCTCCAAAGCTGCCAGAGCCTGTATGGTTTTGTTTATGGCTTCTCAGGGAAGTTATGTACAGAGCCTTCTGGGAGTACTGATGAAACTGTTCTTCTACTTCTTAGGGACCATGAGGAGGAATGAGTCATCTCCACTGCCAGGGCCTGCCTTCCTCCCAGAGGATGACATCTACTTGGCAGCCCGGGCACATGGGGTACTGGGCTGGAGCAGCTCACCATCATCTCAGTCGTCCTCAGAATACCAGTCCTATTCTCAGTACCAGTCCTGGGCCTCCAGCAAGTGTGAGGAGCAGCAGGATGCTCCACCTGAGAGTGTGTGTGCCCTGTACACCCACGTGCAGACTGTGCGTGGTGTGGCAGTGGCTTGGGAGAC
The DNA here is from genome assembly GCA_004025045.1 of Sigmodon hispidus. Classification (NCBI taxonomy): domain Eukaryota; kingdom Metazoa; phylum Chordata; class Mammalia; order Rodentia; family Cricetidae; genus Sigmodon; species Sigmodon hispidus. The sequence continues at coordinate 239,962 of PVIH01000988.1, read as the reverse complement.
TGATGATGGCTTTGAGCCGGTCACCAGGAAGCCCCTCATTCGAGAGGCCGAATTCATCAAGCGACAGCGGCGGAAAGGCTCCTCCTTCGAGATGGCCTCCAACACAGACTTGCGCTGGGAGCTGGAAGCCTGCAAGCACTACTGTCCGCAGGCTGAGGACCCTGAGGACTGTTGCTTGCAGGAGCTGAGAGCACCACCAGACTGGCTAGTCACCACCAACCATGGCCTTCGCTGCGTAGCATGCTGCAGAGTCTTCCCCACGCTGGAGGCGCTGCTGGACCATGCCCAGCATGGCATCCGTGATGGCTTCAGTTGCCAGATATTCTTTGAGGAGATGCTAGAAAGGAGACGGGCTCGGGAACAAAGGCAGGATCAGCAGCCTGTAGAAGAGGAGCGGAGCTCTTCAGACAGTAGTGAATGTTCCAAGCCTTGCCCCAAGGAGCTACCCCAGCAGCAGCAGCAGCAGCAACAGCAGCAGCAGCAGCCACAGCCACAGAAGCAGCCACAACAACAGCAGCCACAGCAGCATCCACAGCTGCAGAAGCAGCAACAGCAGCAGCAGCATCCACAAGGGAAGTAGATATCGGAGGTGAGGTGCCCACCCTCCCTCCAGCATCATGGGTTGCAGCTCCTTTTCCAGCCAGCAGGACCAGGGCCACCAGAGCAGGGGGAAAGGACCAAGGTGGTGGGGGGAAAGCCATCTATGTGGTACATGGAGCAGTAAGTGAGAGGAGCAGAGGCTTTCCCCAGGTGCAACATTTCCACCAGAGTCCATTTCAACACCTGAATCCAAAGGATGTTCCTGACTGTGGATGCAAAATAAACATTCGGGTGGCCACAGAGATTTCCATTTTTGCTGAAGGATCAACAGCAGTCCACATTTGCTGTTCAAGCAAACGTGACTCTCGAGGAGCCAACTGCAAATGAAGCTTCGGCCCTATTTTTTTCATTGTTAGGAATCTGTCATATGCCCTAATTCTATGTCTTATGTTGTTGGGATTAAACTTGAATACGACAAAGTGGTACAAAGTGTCTGAGTGAACCATGCTACCAGGTCGGGCACATAAGTGCATGTTTGGGTAGGTTATCAATTAATAGATGTGGGAGACATGCAACTTTGCAGAAGATGGTGTTTGGGTTCTTCTGACTGGTCAGTTCAGACAAATTCATTTCAAATGTTGCCATAAAATTGGTTTGAACTCTCCTCCTAACCAGTGCAGGGGCAACAGTATGCTAACAAAGACACTAGTCAGGGCCACTGGGATAGGTATATGACTGATGCAGCCTGTTGTAGGGTTAGTAACCCTTATTAGAAGGCCTGGAGTCCCAGCATTTTACACTCTTCCAGAAGTGGGAATGTTTGCATATATTTAATGAAATATCTTGGGAATTGGACCTAAGTGTAAACAAAACCTGTCTCATGAATACTGTATATAAATGGATGCAAGAGAGAGTCCATTTAGCATCTGTACTGCTTATTTTTCCCTGGGCTCAATCATATGAGGTCAAATGTAAAGTTTCCCCTTGTGACATCATGTTGGTGCTCAGAAAGTTTCAGACCTGGGAGCAGTTCACAGTCTGGATTTTGCTTTCTGGGGTTGGAGATGCTCAGCCTGTCTGGAAGCTCCATGATACCCATGACAAAGTAAAGGGTTAATCTCATCAAGAATGTCTAAGGACCCAAGAGAAGGGGCCCCAAGACAAGTTGTTTGATGAGAAGGTGCTTATACATAGTATTAGCCAGGCAGGATACTACGCAGGAGGGTTTCACAAGGACAGCTTTGTCGACACTGTGAACCAAATGATTCTTTGTGGAGGCCTTCCTGTGACAGTCACAAATGTATCAAGGCAGGAACTGCCATAAAGGTAAGATTGCTCCAGGTTGAGAACCCATGAGCTGGGCAAAATGAGGACTTTGGAAGAGGGAATGACTCGGTGTATTGAGAGAAGTGTCAGCCGCTTGGCCCAGCTGCAGGGCTGGAGGCTGCATTGCTCTCTGTACTTTCAGTGAAGACTGACACCTGCCATGTGGCAGGCACTGACCAGGAACAGGGATGAGAAGAGAAAAGGAATAAAAATGGGTGGAGGTGCCGGAGACCTTATGGCCAGCATGTGCGTGCGTGTGTGCGTGAGTGCGTGCGTGCGTGCGTGCGTGCGTGCGTGCGTGCGTGCGTGTTTTCCTGATTTACAGGGCCCTGCAGAGCTCGCCCAGGGTCTTTTCATCCACCTCCACACTGTCTGCTTTGCTTGCAATATTCTACCATCCTGGCCTTAAAGCGTCTAAGATTTCACACCTCAGATCCTCGGCACATGTACTCAAGTGGGATGAAGGTCCATCTCTGTCTTCTGGAATTTTCTCAATCGTGTCACCTTAGCATGTTGCTCATTGCATGTGCTAATTTAAAAAGACAAGTGACAGGCCCAGGCCCACATGTTTAAAAGCACAAAGTAGAGTCTGAGGATTGGGAAAGTAGCCAAAGGAGACAGGGAGACGGGAAGAGTGCAACTCCGTGCGGAAGTCAAAGCCAAGAATGGTGATGGTTTGGATGGGCAAGAGGAAGGAGTTCATTCAAGACATATCTGGGGGCTTGAAACGACAGAAAGGGTGTGCAGTGCTGAGGCCCACAGCGGACAGCAGCCCTGCTGGGGCCTGCAGTGGACAGCAGCCATCCTGCTGGGATCCGCAGTGGACAGCAGAGTGCTGGGGCCCGCAGTGGGCAGCAGCCATGCTGGGGTCTGCAGCAGACAGCAGCCGTCCTAGTGGGGCCCGCAGTGGACAGCAGCCATGCTGGGGTCCGCAGTAAATAGAACTGGGTAGGTGAGGCTAGGGAGTTGGTTCAACTGCTCAATGCTAGGTTCATATCCAAAAGGTCAGGAAATGGGGAAGGAGTACTTCATAGAATTTTTTTTCTGGGGCAACTGATGTAAGAAAATATGGTTTTCAGGAACGTGAGCAGTGGCAGCTGCTGAGGGAGTTGAGTGAGCCAAGGACGAAGCTGATTTATTTCCTCTGGGTTTTATGAAGCAGGCTCTGTGGTTGAGAAGACCTGGACTCAGGTGGGCATTGGTCAGGTGCAGACATAAGACAAATCTTTAGGGGGAAGCCTGAACAAAGGATGGAAGTAAACCGAGAACAGAAACGAGTGTGCATGCCAATGAAAATAACCCAGTGGAAAGGGAGAGAGAAATGCAAGAAAAAGCCAGGGAAATCCAGGTCCCAGGTTGGGGGTAGGGAGAGAAAGATAAATTGGCTTGGAAGTAATCAGCTTTGGGTCCTGTTGCACACATGGGTGGTAGTTAGATCAAATAGGGCTTGAGAGTGTAAATCACAGCACTTGCACCCTGTGGCAATATCTAGGAGCTCTTGGATGCTAAACAATTCAGACTACATTTGTGAAAGACACCAGTGAAGAATGAAGACCAGCATGGCTGGGGAGAAGGGGCCAGTGATCTGTCAGCTGGAAGAATTCAAGGGAAATTTGGAGACTTGTAACTGGAGTCTGGCTAGCATTCACTGAGGGAGGTGACCTGGAGTTTTCTCTGGGGTTATGGTAGTAAATGCTTGAGCCAAAAGAATGAAGTGGGGGGTGAGGAAAGAAAGGAGATGAGTTAGGATGCTGGACTGTAAGCTAAGAATCTAGGAGGGAGCTGGTTTGAAATGTGCAGAATGCGGAAGAACGGTACTTAGGAATGGAGATGATTTATGATTACCTATGCATGCACAGTTAACTGAGACCATGATGTGCCCCATGGGTGTTATGTAGGATGTATTCCTTCTGTTGGTTCCAGAGAATCTGTTGTGAAGACCTAATCAGTTTTAAAAGGCTGTCTGAATGTACTTTGAAAGATGCTAGAGGAATCTATATTGTCTGAGCCACAGGAAAGCCATTTCTGAGGGGACTCAGTAGGCTGAATGGGTGGTAGAATCTGAGACTCTAAAGAAAGAGAAGACCACTGAGCCAGAAAAACATTAGTGAGTAGTGGAATATTTTTTCTGTCAAATTCAATAGGTGAAGAAACTAAAGTTAGACATAGTATAGCTCAATTCTAGCATTTCAATATTTAAAATATATTTACATATGCTTAACCTTTTTATTCTAAAGACTTTGCATTGTTTAAATTGCCTTATTCATATTAAATCACGTGCATGCTCTACAAACCCACAAAATGTAGCTCCCAGCCTTATTTATTTATTTGCTGGTGAATGACTTAAGACTTCATCAAGGTCACATGACTATGTGTGGCAGAGTAAGGCTTCACCTATAGCAGCTTGGCTCCAGACAGTATTGTATCCATGACACTGATGGACTCTAGCTTGGATGAGGAGATGGAGGAAAGTGTCTAGGAGGGCATGTATGCTCATCCTCACAGCCTGTGTTGGCTTTAGCTTAGATAGCAGTAGCCAGGCAACAGAGAAGAGATGAAGGGAATGTAGGACAAATACAAGATGGCAGGTGCAATGAATGGGAAGAGGATAAGATAATGCTCTGCACTGGGACTGGTTCCTACAGGATCACTTGGCAGAGATCTGAGATCTAGACCGGAGTGTGGAAAACCCTTCTAGAGTTTTCAAGGGACTGCAAGCATTTGAAATGATAAATCACTTTAAACTCTTTATTTTCTCAAACCATAGGGGGAAAATAGAACTCATTCCTCAAAACTTACATAAATCTGATAACAAAGTCTGGCAAGGATGGCACTAAAAATTAAATAATGTATTAATCTCATATACACACATTACCATCAAATTTAACCAAGTATAAAAAGTATAATTCACCTTGACTGAGTTCAAGTTATCTCTTGGCTAAGGATAGTTAAAAAAAATTATTACATCTGGCAATAATTAGTATTGAAAGAACAATTATGATTCTCTCAATAAATATGAAAAGGATATGATGGTTGACTCTCAGTCCACGCCCACGGTAGGACATGCTCTGCTCTGCACTTACATGTCTTCCTTCCTCAGAGTGTCTGTGCTTAAATCTATATTAAAACTCTTTCTTACTAAATTCCAGCCTTGCTGCAAAAATTATAAAAGATGACACAATAAGCAATAAGTGGTGGTAAACTCATACATTTGTGATAAATTGCTTTTCTGATACAGGCATCAAACAAGATAATTCAATGGGAGAAAATTAATCCCTCCAGCAATTGAAACCAGACACAACTGGGTATCTGCAGGCAAATAGTGAAATTGGGGGGCTGAAGAGATAGCTTAGTGGTTAAAAGCACTTGGTGTTCATGTAGAGAACCTAGGTTCAATTCTTAGCATTCATACAGCAACTTACAACTGCCTGTAGCTCCAAGGGACCTAATGGTACCGTCTGGCCTCCATTGGCACTTGAACTCATGCGATACATATACACTCAGGTACACATACATACATACATGCAAATTAAAACAAGTCTTTAAAAATAATGGAGTTAGATCTCTCTCTCTCTCTCTCTCTCTCTCTCTCTCTCTCTCTCTCTCTCACACACACACACACACACACACACAGATACCATAGGCATAAAATCTGAGACTTGTCTAAATGGAAGTTTATATGTGCATATTCAAAAGCAACATTACTCATAGTATAAAAATGTGAAAACATAACCTACATGTCCACCCAATGGTGAACAGATAAAATAAATGTACTGTATATCTACAATGGGATGTTATTCAGCTATAAAACATGCACTGATCTACCTTACACATAAATGAAACGTGAAAATGTGAAAGAAGACATCCATAAAAAGCTACCTAATGTGCAATTCTGCACATTTAAATATCCAAATAGATGAATTTATAGAGACAGTAAGCTTATTAGCAATTGTCAAGCCTTCAGCCAAGGGGAGGTATGTGAGTGATGCTAACCACATGGTATTTCTTCTTAAGAGTGTTAAGCACATTCCAGGGTTGGCAGTAATGGGTATGAAGCTTAGGAACTGCAATAAGGAACTCAATTGTAAACTTGAAAAGTTGGATTTTATGGAATATGGATTATGCCTTAATAAAAAGAGTTAATAAACACAATTGCCATTGTGAGTCAGCAATGGGCCTTAATCCAGTGTAACTAGTGACCTTACAACAAGAGGAGATGTACAGAGAAGGGCCATGAGTGTTAGCTCTGCCCCTGCTCAAAAAGGGAACTGTTGTTAGCTTTCTGTTACTATGACAAACCTTTGGGATAACCCACTTATGGAAATAAAAGGTTTGTTTTAGATCACAGTTTTGGAGATTTCAGGTCATTATATTGGTTGGTCCTGTTGCTTTTGGGTCTATGGGGGGGCAGATCACTACAGTGGAGCAGGTTGCCATGGTGTGGGCACATAGCAGAGGATGTTTGTTTACTGGGTAGCTGGACAGAAGAAAGAGGAGGAAGAGACCAGGTCCCACACCCCATTTAAGGACACACAGCAATATCTAAAACTAAGTCCTCCTCTATGTGTGTGTATGTGTGTGTGTATGTGTGTGTGTGTATGTGTAGTATATGTGGGGTTGTACATGTTTATGAGTATATGTGTAGGTGGCTGTGGCTGTGTCATTGGAGATCAGCTGTTAACCTTAGGTGTCATTCCTCAGGAGCCGTTGATCTTGTTTGCTGGGACCTGGAGCTTACAGACTCATGGCTCCCGGGATCCCTAGATCTTCGATCTCAGGTTTACACTACCATGCCCAGCTTTTCACATGGATGCTGATAATCAGACACTCAGTGTTATGATTACACTGCAAGCACTGTATGACTGAGCTTTTCCCCCAGCCTTATATATAGGTCCCACCTCCTAAAGGTTCCACCACCTCCTATTCCCTTAGGGACATTTCTTTAACATACAGGGCTTGCAGAATAATGTTAGGTCTACACTATAGGAGGGATGGCCACCCAGGGGAAGGCCAGGACTCAGAGGAGACAAACATTGAGTGATCAAGTCCTGAGACTCAACTTTACTTCTTGACTCTAAGTCTGTGAGGCAATGCATTTATGTTCCTTTCAATGTCCTATCTGTGGCTCTTTATAACAGCCTTTGTGGCTGAATCTGGAAAGAAGCCAGAGGATAGTAGCAATAGCCAGAGGTGAGTGAGCTTCTCTTCCTGGTTGAGGAATCTCAGGACAAGCTCGAAGCAAGTGTTTTGTAGTATTTGTGGGGATAAGCACTAGAGATGACATAAACTTCACAGAACAAGTGGGTGGAGTTTGGTTCTGAGTGGCCTCAATCTAGAGCAAGTGGTGTAGTTACCTATCAGAAGATTTGTAAGAGGGTTGGGTATGAGTGCATGGTGACACTCTAAGGCTATCACTCACACTTTCTCTCTTATCAGAAAACCCAACAGGGAATGCAACTGGCCACAGGGATGAGGAAGCTGTGCTGAGCAAAGAGGTCTATGAAAGTGTCATGTTCCTCCTGCCCTTGCTGGGGAGGAGATGGGGAGATGTGGAAAAGAGAGAGTGACTAGAGAGGGTGGGAGGGGGAAGGGACCTTGAATAAGGATATACACGGATAGACTTTATTCATAATAAAGATGACTTTATTCATAATAAAAAATAAAATAAATAAAAGAAAATAAAAGAAGAAAGTGTCATGTTGAGATCCCAAAACCTAGCAAGCCCACGTTGTGCATATATTTTTAGGTGTAAGGGTGTGTGTGAGCACAAGAGCCCATATGTGCCTGTGTTAGTAGATGTGAGAATGTGTGTGTACATGAAAAGCTGTGTGCTGGTGGACTTGAGGGTGTGTATACACGTGCATGACATCATAATGTTCTGCTCTGACACTAATGAGGTTTGAGTAGGAACACAGAACTACGGAAGGTCCCCAGATGGTACATGTTCCCAAGGCTGTTAACATTCTCTGAAGGGCTATCTGAAATCTTCCAAGTGCAAACAAGGCAGTGTGAGCTGTACTGTCATCGCAGGAGAAGAGCATGAGAGGCCTGTGAGAATTGCCCAGGGGCTGGAGAGATGGCTCAGTGGTTAAGACCACTAGCCACTCTTCCTGAGGACCTGGGTTCCAATTCCTAGCACCCACATGGCAGCTTACAAGTTGTAAGGCACAGTGTGCTAAGATATATAAGTGGCTTTTCCTGTTTCTACATGCTTTATTCTAATTCCCTTCCTTTAGAGCCTTTGACTCTGGGGATCCCTTTTTCTGCCTCCTGGGAACCAACCTAAATTATTGTATCCAGTTAGCCCAGAGAGTCTTTGGCACCAGAGACACTTACTGCTGAGGGCATTGTAGTTGTGGTTTGAGTACATGTCCTAGGGAGGTTCTGAAACCTAGGTCCCAGCTGGTGAACTAATAATTTTGGTGGGTGATGGTAATGTCTTGGTCTGTGCATATGAATGCTTGGGCACATGCATTCACGCACACATTTGCATGTAACACACGCATCTATATACAAAGAAAAGAAATCATGTGGTCTAAGTGAATCTTGGACATGTTTTGGGTACACTTTGTATTTCAGTTTATTCAACCCTGGGGCCTTACAGATGGGATGGAATAGGTCACTGGCTCATTCCTGTATGCAAAGTAGTTTCTGTGTTGTTTCCTGGAAACCTTTGAGGGAGTTTGCTTTCTTGGACTGTAGGACCCAGATTGATCCTGAAGTCTGCCCTGCTCCCACCGTGTGTGTGTGTGTGTGTGTGTGTGTGTGTGTGTGTGTGTGTGTGTGTGTGTGTGACTGAGGATCAAACTCAGGGTCCTACATGTGCTTGACAAACATATCACCCTTCGGGGGATGGAGGTAAGGATACAAGATCTTGTTAAGCTGACCAGGCTGACAATCGTCCAGCTTCAGTCCCCTATAGCTGGGCCTGCAGTCCTTACTTCTTGCCCAGGTGCCGACCCAGCCACTCTGCAGCTACTTCCCCATCCTGGGCTTCCACAGACCGGGCTTTGTAATGGAGCTGCTGTTTCCATCCTGGCTGTTTGGGTGGTTAGTCCAGCCCCTGGGAGGCTCTGCTCTGAGTGAAAGGATCACCCAGACGTCAGGTCCCAAAGAAATCAAATAGCATTCTGGCCTGATCAGCAAGAGTGGCTGGTCCATCTCGGCTGATCTGGGGTCAGCACTCACGTGCTGAGTGCTTTCTGCTTTCTCTTTTTTCAGACCTCTCTATCGTTCTCCAGCTCTAACCTTTCTCCTCCCCCTCCCCATGGTCCCCAATTTCGGGGACCCACAAGGGCCTACTGTCTGTTCCTCTCCTGTTTTGAAACCCTACAAAGAAACCCCAGATAAGCATAAAATGATTGCTGATGTTCACCATCAGGAGCTGGGTGTCAAACTTAGCCTGATTCCTGCAACAGATCGCCAGATGGAAGACACAGAGGCGTTTGGAAGTTCCAGACCCCTTGCAGGCTCTCCCCTGCAAAGCACCTTAACACCCGACCCGCAAGCCACATCCAAAGATACGGAACCTTAAATAGCTATTCTTGCACATAGTTTCCAAACTTTTCTGTATAAACCCTTTAACTTTCCAAGTCATCTCCCAGCTCCTCCAGGTTCAAGGCAGAAATAGAAAACTTCCTCTCTCAACTGCTATACGCCTCGATGAGTGTACCTGGGGAGCAAATGTGTGAGGCCCAGAGTCTGGGTTTGTGGAGCCCTCTTAGGAATAAACCCGTTGTGAGGCCAAGGAGATCAAAAGGCCACCAGGGAGAGCACAATGTCCTCAGCTCTGTACTCCCTGAATCTCCCAGGTGACCTCAGTTTTCTCATCTGAGGCATGGGCGTGGTGCAAGGGAACACCATGGACTGGCTGAGCCAGTTGACAGAGAGGCAGGTTCTCCAACCGGGCGAGGACCCAGGGACCCAGCAGCGCTGGCCCGGACTGTGGCAGGAGGCCGAGGGGCGGGCTGAGTCCGGCGGGCGGAGGCGCTCTCTTGGGTCACAGCGCCCGGCGGCGGCGGCGGCGGCGGCGGCGGCGACGGCGACGGGAAGATGCGGCTCCTGGCACTGGCGGCGGCAGTGCTGCTGGGTCCGGCCCCGGGTAAGGGCGGCACGGAGGGCGGCTGCGCGGGAGGCCGGGGCTCGAGCGGGAAGGGAGGCCAGAGCTGTGCGGCGTCCTGGGGGCGCACTTCTCTGGGACCGGTGGCGGCGCAGCTGCGCCAACCCAGATCTCCGCGGTTCCCTGGTTCTGCTGCGGGCGTCTCGCGGTTGGGACCCGCTCTCGGGACAGCTCCGGGTCCCTTCCGAGCCGCAGGCCGCGGAACACAGGGAGAAGCCAGCCGGATCGGAGCCCTAAATTGGTAGCTTCTTCCCGTCTTCCGCAGCGGACAGGACCCATGGCTGCTGCCAGCCCCAACTTCCCCTTAACTATCTTTGGAGATGCTCGGGAAATGAGGCAAGGAGCGACTGCATTGTTCCAGCTCGGTGGACTTACACTTGAGTCTTCTGAGATGGTCAGACCTGGTTAGAGAGGGTGTCCTAGGCTTCATCTAGCGGGGTTCTTTCCCATAAACACACTGCCCTGGGGGACACTTCTGCTGGCTGGCGTGGAGCTTTCCAGTTCCCACTTAGAGTTGCTGAAGAACCTTCTCTTCGTTTCGCCAGGACCAGGCTGGCTAGATTAATAGTCATGGATACATTAGTGGACTTTGCTTTCCCAGGTGACTACTAGTGCCAGTAGTGACTACTACTACACCGCCTTATTCGATCACAACGGTATTTCAAAGTAAGAACCTCAAATATTTATTGATCCAAGTACTTCACAAAGCTTTGGTGCACTTTATCGGCCTCTGAGGGTTATGCACTTTTATTTCCACTTTTAAAATGAAGAACTGAGGCATAGACCTGAAAATCTTTTAGGTTCTGACCTGGACGTACTTAGGGCCACCCTGTAGCTCCTGCTTGTGTGGCCCTGTGCCTGTCATCGACTCTGAAATGCCTCCTCCAAGATTCCTCCCGTCCCTTTGCTAGGGAGAGCCCAGGATATCGCTTAGTGTATAAACCCACATTCCTAGCCCGTGGGGCCTTCCACCTCCATTTGAGGGGTAGAGTTAGTTGTTGGTCACCCAGTTCTACCATTCATCTTACAGAAAAGAAAACTGTTGGTTCAAGTAGTCACTAAATCCAGGCTGTAGTGGAGAGTGGTAGTTACCATTTGAAATCAGATCTCCAAGGTTTGAGTGTCACCCTGGCAGATGGGCTGTGTGAGCTTGAACAAATTGATCGGCTTTTCTGGGCTTCTCTTGGCTGTAAAATGAGATTTAGCACTAATGAAGATAAACTGAGAAAATACTTCTAATTGCCTTAGAACTGTGTTTGGCCTGAAGTTCCCTTGAGCAGATGTCCACTTCTGTATTTTTAGGTGACTTTTTTATTTTCATTTTTGGCTCGCACTAAGTGCCATGTGGGCTAGGTCTGGATACCCCTCTGCTTGTGCTTCCCAGCAGTCCCCGAAGCTGCAAAACACTCAAGCAAGATAGCATACTTCTTCCAAGAGCTGCTGTCCTGAATCAGATGTCACTTTACTGTCCTTTAGGGGTTCATGGCTTCTGGAAATGAGAGGAGCACTGTTTTTTCAGTCAGGGAGCAAGGCAGGCCATACATAGTGCCATGCCCATGTTCCTGGCCTGCTCTGAGCTGTGGCTGCTTTTGCATCCCAGGTGAAGAAGGCTTTGCTCTCTTCCTCTGAGTGCTGCGGCTACTTCAGGAAAAGACAGTGCCCTCTGGAGCTCCAAGGGGTTCCTCTCAGAAAGCTGTGTTCATCCCTTTCGTGACATCACCAAAACGCAAAGCAGTAGGTAGACCATGTTTCTCATCCTCGGGAACCCGTGGCTCCTGCGGAAGCACAAACTGCAGTGTAATTTGGGAGCTCCTGGGCAAACAAAAACAAAAACAAAATTAGGAGATTTTCTTCAAATATATTAAATTTTCAAGCAATGCTTAGCAAAAGCTAAAGGCATGGGGCAGTCATGTTCCTGCCACTTTTCAAAACATGCATGCTCCAGGGCAGTGTGCGGGCCCCTTTCTGTCGCTCTTTCCCCACAGCTTACCCATGCAGACTTACAGCTCACCATAGCGCTACACTTGTGGCATCACTTTCCCAGTGTTTGCATAAAGAAGCCCAGGCTCAGAGAGCCTCATTCCTAACAGAAGCAGGTTTCTAGCCAGGACACCAACTCAGGCTCTCTACCCATCATTTCTTTGTTCTCTGCTACTTCTCTAGCAACTGGAGACACCTGGGTCTATGTGACTTCCAGTGCCCAGCCCTTGGGGGATGCCTGGGACTTTCTATTATCCTTGCACATGCATAACGAAGGAATGGAATCATGGCTGCAGGAACCGTGTCCTTCTTTTGGATCAATGACCTTCATTTCTATATGTCATTCACCATCATCTTCATGTTTTAAGAACTGGTGTTTGATTGGGGTAGAGTCCCTGCCAGAGCAGGAAGGGAAGTCAGTCTAGGCCATAGTGGGATATAGTTTACCAAGAAATATCCATCTTTTTAGTTCCTGTCTGCACTTGGTTCTTACTGCTCCAGGGCTCTGCAGAGTGAGATCCTCTCTCTTAAAGGTCATTTTTAGGTGGTGAATTTTCACTTCCTTAATTCCAAGATAGCCTTAAGCTCATAGCTGTGTTCTTAGTCTCCTTAACCCCAAGGCCAGGATCAGGGTTATCTCAGGACTTTCTTAGACCCTTTCTAAGACCCTGTCTCCTCTATAGCCAGTGACATTGGAGATGTCAAAGCCCTCCTTTGTCCCAATGAGAAGCTGTCTCAGACACTAACCTATTAGCTCCATATGGTCAATAGAGAGTGTGGAGACAGGGGAGGCAGAAACTGAGTGATGAGGTATAATATGGCGGGAGTCTTCCTCTCTCACCTAGTTCTCTGCAGTGTATGGTCATAAGGCAAGCATTTACCTTCTGCTTCAGGCTAATGTGACAGTGTTTTTAGGTTAGGAAGTGAGGGTCAGCTGTGCATAGCTGCTACTGGAGGAGGAAGGATGACTGATATTTATCCTATCACTCATGCTGGGCCAGCAGTCAACTCAGTGTACCTTTTTTATACACAGGTTGTACATGCTCTGCCATTCGCCATTCAGTCTGTCTGGCCTGTGTCGTCATAGCCTGTGTCCCCACCCCCCTTCTGCTGAACCATAGGGGACACATGGTTGGATAGAAACTGTTCAGCTTCTCTCTACATGTACTGAAACGAGTACCTTAACTGAAGAAGTCAATGCTTGTGTATGCTCATTCTTTCCTGACTGGGCCTGCACTCCAGCTGTCTGCACATAAGCCAACCTTCCATATGTTTATGCTTGCCATAGGAGCCTCCCACTTCAGGGCTGGGGGGGGTGATTTCTCATGGAACCTGGCTTTTACAGGGAACCCCATCTCTGAGGGCCTGTGACTACCAGCCAAGCTTTTCTGATAGAGTCTGAGGTGCTCAGCCATCTCAGGTTCAATGTTTCTACATCTTTCTGTGCATGTAGAAGGGTAAGGGTGGGTGGCAGGTGAAGGGTGAGACTTCATTGGTAGGGTTGTATGCAGTGGCCTGCTACCACACCAAGTGGCTTTAACAACAAGCATGTATTGACTAAAAGGGGTGAAATCTGAGATCAAGGTGTGTAGGGGATGGTTCTCTCTCTTTTTGACTGTGGTGGTGTCTTCTCCCAGTATGTGCACAGTCTTCCTCTGCATGTGTCTCTTCTACGGCCACCAGTCAAATTGGTTCATACTGTCTCTGGGCACACCCTAAGGATCTCATTTAACTTAGACCTTACCACCTAATACACTCACATTGGGGTCACTAGGGGTTAGTACTTCCATGTGTGAATAGCCTGGGGTGCTTTACAATTCAGTCCATCATGAGTGTCTTTGCACTCCTATGGGAGACAACAATGTTTGTGCCGCCTATAAGAGGACATGAGGTGCGAAGAAGGCAGAAGGGTATCCTAAGGGAAAAGGGTGCCCTCTGAGCTCAGTCCCTTTGCTTCTGGAAGTTGGGGATATGGCCTTGAGCCTGAGCCACAGGAAGAGAAGGGTTACGAATTTGCCTCCAGGACAGAATTTGGCCTCCCGTGGGGACTGCAACACTTGGCACATTCTCTTCATTTCAGTCACTATAAATAATCCCCTCTCCATGTAGCGTTGACGGGAGGGAAGGGAGCCTGGAACATAGGGTTTGCTCTGCTTTCATCCCACCCATGCTGTTTCCATTTCCTCCCTTCCCAGCCCCTCTGGCTCCAGTGGGGAGCCTTTGGGGTGGGTCAGGCTGGCCTTGGAATCTGTAAGCCAGCTGCTGCATTTTGATTCTCTCTCTTCTGCCCAGTTCTCAGTGGCTAATGGAAGAAGGGTCAGCCAGGGGTCCCAGATGCCTCTCTATCTGCTCAGGAACTCCAGGGAGGCTATCTGAACTTCAGAGGAGCCTCTGCCATCAGCAGGAAGTGCTGTCCATATCGGCCAGGTGCCGTCAGGTGGGCGAGATGTTTGGAAGGTGTGGGCCACTGTCCCTGGGGAAGGCCGGTAGCAGCTCATCATAGGACAGTCCCAGATAGCCCAAGAACTTTGACTTAACCAATCAGTGCAGTGCAGAGTGGCCCTTGTCATTAAAATGACGCTCTATGCCTAAGCCCTTTCAGAAACCCGTGGATCTGTATTTTTCACATATCTTGTCTGGCTCTGTCCCTCATTGCTGGAAAGAAAAAAGTTGGGGACCCCATACAAGTGCATAGCACCCAGTAGCCTTTCACCCAAGGCAAAGTTGTCATGATGTGGGGTGCTGAATAAAAGGCCCACAATATGTATTGTCCTAATGCTTCTTGCAAATGTTACCTTGCATGGGTAAAAATAACTGATGGATACTACTGAGTCAAAATTCTTACATTATTCGGGAGGATCCTGAGTTTAGTACATGGCTTCTAAATGAGGCAAAGGATAGAAGACTGATCCTCAGAATATAACTTTCCAAATGTTAAGTTATTTAAAATAACTAAGAACATGGCTACTATGGGTTGAATGTGGCTTCTCTGCTCAGAAACTTGAGTTGAACTTTGGTCTCTATTATGAGATACTAAGAGATGAGGCTTGGAAGAGGTGATTAGGACTCTATCCTTATGAGTGGATGGATCATTGATTCAATCAATGGCTGTTATTATGAGGATGGCTATTTTGGGAAAGCGTTTGGCTCTTAAACACCCCTGTCTTGACCTATGATTTCACGTGCTATCCTGGGACCCTACAGAAAGCTGTGGTTATACTATGGTTCTGAGGACACCTGCATGTGAGAAGGCCCCTCCTATGAGTTTCAGGTGGTATGGCTATGTTCTATCACCCATGATGCATCATGAAAAACGGTTCATGAAAAAGGCACCAGTGTTTAGCTTCTCTAAGTTCAGGTAGTTTGGATGCTCAGGTGGGTATTGGGGTGCTCCACTGAAGGTCAGTCAGCTCAGGAGTAGAATTGTAGCTAGGTGAGCTACCCCTGGCTTAGTTTGAACTATGTAATCAAAGGGCAGGCTGTAGTGGACAGGACCTGAAAATTGGAAGCATTATTTGGGGTGTTGGGAGAACCCCATATCCCTCTGATTTCAGAGACTCCTTCACGTTCTATTTTAGCTTGTGTGCTTCCTCTCTTCTGAGAGCATAGATCCCAAGTTCAAAGAAGCCACTGAGAAGCCCATGTTGTTCCGGCTTACCCACACTAGGGTAACTCTCTGCTTCACCACCATTGCCTAGAGATAGACTCCCTGAGACTAAGAAAGTGAGTTGGGAGGGAGACAGATTCTGGATGACAAAGCATCTCTGGCCTGCTTTTAACAACTGTGACCCACAGCCCTGCCTACATTGATTAAAACACACCTTGGAGAGGTTAGTGGAGAAGATGGGGTGTGTGCTGAGTTTACAAGAGATTCTCCAAGCCCTGATTCATATATGTAATCTGCATGTTAGTGACAGATTAAAACATTTTTGAGGACATGTCTGTTCCGATGCTCGGTGTTTGACTCATCATGTGAATGAGACCATCATAGATAAGAATGCGGATGCCCATGAGGCCCAAGGAAGAGCCAGCCCTTTGGTCATAGTGAGATTGGAGAGTAGTGTAGAGAATACTGAGATCATTGTCTCTCCTGTCTTACAGAGTATCCAGATGCCAGCAGCACGCAGCATATCCTTGGCTCTTGGCAATGGCTTGGCTGCATGACATCAGGTTGCAGCCTTTGCTTATCTTTTCTCCCTTTCTTCTTTTTATTTGCAGAGGTTTGTGGTGCTCTCAATGTCACTGTGTCCCCAGGACCTGTGGTTGACTACTTAGAAGGGGAAAATGCCACTCTTCTGTGCCACGTCTCCCAGAAGAGACGGAAGGACAGTTTGCTGGCTGTGCGCTGGTTCTTCGCCCCCAATGGCTCCCAGGAGGCCTTGATGGTGAAGATGACCAAGCTGCGGGTGATCCAGTACTATGGGAACTTTAGTCGTGTTGCCAACCAGCGAAGGCTGCGTCTGCTCGAGGAGCGACAGGGAGTACTATACAGATTGTCTGTCCTGACTCTCCGGCCAGCAGATCAAGGGCAGTATGTCTGCAAAGTACAAGAAATCAGCAAGCACAGGAATAAGTGGACAGCCTGGTCCAATGGCTCCTCGGCAACAGAAATGAGAGGTAAGAGAGTGACTGGTGTCTCTGAGGAGGTGTAGTGTGTTGGGTCCCTGCTTCTGTCATTATGTAAATGTTGGTTAGCTCATTGGCTCTGTGGCCTCTGTGAGCCACAGGCTTGTGAGTCAATTCATTCAGGTGAGGACAGATCTTGGACACTGTGGATTATGTGGAGTGTAGATGTGGGATCAAGGACAGATGAGTGAGTGAATGACTGCCTCCATACACGTCATGTCCTGCCTGAAAGGTAGCTGGACCCCACTTACAGTGGTCAGATGTCTGTTAGAGTCACCTGAACTGTGCTTACTTTGAACCTGTCCTGAGACTCTGTGGTTCTGAGAGGAAGAGGGAGGGAGGTGGGAGGAGGTGACTGCATGGTACACTGAGTCAGGGAAGTATACAAGTTACAGAGAGGAATAGTCTTTGTCACTTTTCTTGGTACAAGGATCAAATACCAGACAAAATCATGTAAAGGAGGAAAGATTTATTATGGTTTATTGTTTTAGTGTTCAGGATGCAGCCACTTGGCCCCATGCAGGAGGATGGGGTGGCCAAGGGTAGCTGCTCACATCACAGCCAACAGAAAGCCAAGGGCATGATAGGGTAAGGTTGGCCATGGCAGACCTCCAGGTACCCCCTTTCTCCAGCTAGGTCTACTTCACAGTGTCTGGCAGCTCCTCAGTTAGCACACTTCAACCTACGAGAACACTTCAGATTCAAAAGCAAGTGGGCTCTTCGGTCCAAATATATAGGAGGCTTCCAGAAACAGGATCCTTTCTTCCCACAGAGGCCAGAAGGTGAGGTATCTTCAGATATAATCAGCATAGTCTTTGAATACCTTGAGTTTTCTCAGGTGGGCACTATATGGCAAGTGCTTCAACACAGGCATGTGGCCTCTAAGTATCCTTGTCTGTTCAACTGTTTCTAATCCAAGGTTGAACCTAGTTGAGAAAGGTCCCAAGGAAGTAGACTAGACTTTAATTAGGAAACAAACCTTTGGCAATGCCCAGCCCATTGTTCAGGGCTATGTCTCTGTGATCTTTCTAACTAGAGGTACCAGGTACCTCAAAACAGGTGCATGATGGGAGAGCCTGATATGAATTTCTAGCCCAGCAAATAGGACATGTTTCTGATCTTCTGCCAGATTTGAATCTCAGCTAACTGTGAGGTTTTAATGTCAGGAAGGATGAAGGCCCCAGGCTGGCTCCTTCTTCTTGAAGGCCAATAGGATGTGAGTTCGCATTTTTCAAATATCTTGGTCACCAAACAGCACATTGGAAGGCTGTCATTTTTATCTCCAGTATTCAATGTTCTAATCATAAAGACACCTCTGGCAATTTTAGTGTCTTTCTATTGAGCACTCAAATCATGTCTTTGACAGCGTCAAACTTGGGATTTAATTCCACACAAGAGCAAGAGATTCACGGAGCAAAACAGATTGTTTAAAATAGGAGAGACAGATTAATTTTATCATACGCAATATATAATATTAAAGCCTTTAAGCTACATGGTTTTGGTAAGCATTTTAAAAGGTGACTTTTTTTCATTTGTGATATTTATTTTTATAGGCCTGTGTAATAAGGGACATGCTAAAGGGAGATAATTCATGTGGGGGGGTCTTGGAAGCAGCCATTTGTCTTTGTGTTATGGTTCATGGTATGATGTATCCGCAAAAATATTGTGGTACTGTGCACTTACCCTCCTTTATCAAATTAGTTCAAGAAAACAAATGTCTGTTAACATAAATATGTATTTTGGCAAAGAAAATAAACATAAAAAGTCCAGTGGCTAAGGATGCAAACTGCAAAGATGATGCCTTGTCTCTACAACATGAGATTCTTTAAGAGTATGTGTGTGTGTGGGGGGTGTGTGTGTGTGCAATATATATGTCTACATGTCTAGCATATCCTGTAGCCGTATACCAAATCTCTTCTTAGCAGTGGCAAAAGCTACCAATTAGCATATGTAAGAAGTCTACTGCCTTTAAGTAAACCATCTGGTTTATTATTTCATGTGAATCCACTTTAAGTGAATGAAGCTAGAAGCTAGGTTTCTTCCAGAACATTTATTTGAAAACTTGCTTCAAAAATCTGAGGTAGCTTGTAAGACTTCACCAGAAATAAGGGTTTTCCACTTCCTTCTCCTTCCATCTCTTTCCCTCCCATTTATCCTCCTCATTTTTTATATTTTTCTTTTTTTTTCTTTTTTTAAAGCTAAGCAATATTCCATTGTGTATAGGTGACACATTTTCATTATCCATTTGTCAGTTTATGGACATGTAGGTTGACTCTGTTCACTGGCAATTGTCAATAGAGCATCCCTAGCAATGGTTGAACGAGTGGCTTTCCAGGAGGGTATAAAGACCTTCAGCTGTATGCCCAGGAGGTAGAGCCCAGTCATAGATCTAGTTCTAGTTCATTGAGAAAGCTCCATATTGATTTCCAAAGTGGCTTCACTTTTTTACACATCCACCAACACCCTGTAAGCACTCCCATTCCCATATCCATGAGAGTATTTGGCATCATGTGTGCTCCTGGGGGACATTCTGATTGGGTACAATAGAGACTTTAATGTGGTTTTAATCTGTGTTTTTATTTTTTATTTTTTTGATGGCTAAGGATCTTGAACATGTACCCACTAGCCGTTGTGTTCCCCCTTGGAGAACTTTGTTCAGTTCCATAGTCCACTTTTCAGTTGTGTTAGTTTCTTGGTGTTGAGCTCTTTGTATAGTCCAGACACAAATCCTCTGTGTGGCTGCAAAGATGTTCTTCTATCCTGTGGGCTGTCCTTAGCTGTGTTGCAGCACTTTGTCGTGGGGACCACCAGCCCACAAATAATGACATAGACACTTATTAATTATGAAAGCTCGACCTGGCTTAGGCTTCTTCCTAACTCATTCTTATAGCTTAATTTAACCCATATTTTTAAATCTATGTTCTGGCACATGGTTCATTATCTCATCTCCACACTGTGCATCCTGCTTTCCCCACATCTGACTGGAAGCTCCCTGTGTGCCTTAATTCCTTCTCTTCCTTTTCCCCCCTGGGAATTGTGCCTGTTCTTCCCTTCTTAGTTACTGGCCATTCAGCTTTTTATTACATCTATCACAGCAACACATCTTTACACAAGGTACAAATATTCTGCAACATAGCTGACTCCTTATTTTCTTGGGCAGAAGCCCTTTAGTTCCCTGGGGTCCCATTTGTTAATTGTTGTTCTTAATTCTTGCACGACCAGAGTCCTATTCACAAGGTCTTTAACTATACATAATCCCTACTTTTTTCTATAATGGATTCTATATTAGGTCTTATATTAAGGTCCTATATCCATTTGGAGGTAAGTTTTGTGCAGGATGAGTGGTTAAGGATGCAGTTTTATTTTTCTATATGTTGAAGTCCTGGCTTCTCAGCACTATTTGTTAAAGGTGTCTCTTCCCCAGTGCATTTTTGGGTGTCTTTGTCAAAGATCTGGTAGCTGTAGTGTACTTGGCTCTTCCGTTCTATTCTAATGATCTACGTGTCTGTTTTGTGTCAATACCATACTGTTTTTATTGCTATGGCTTTGTAGTGTAACTTAAAATCAGACACAGTGACATCTCCTTTGGTTCAGCATTGCTTTGGCTTGTTTTTTTCTGTTCCCACATATATTTTGAGATGTCTGTGAAGAAAGGACCTAGTATTTTGATTGGTATTGCATTAAATCTAATCTGTAGTAGTATCGTAGTTCCTGTCCTATTGCTGTGAAGAGACACCATGAACAAGGCAATTCTTACAATAGAAAGCTTTTAATGAGGGGCTTGCTTACAGTTTCAGAGGGTCAGTCCATAATCATCATGGCTGGAGCACACAGACTTGGCCCTGGAGCAGTAGCTGAGAGTCTACAGCCTGATATGCAGGCGGCAAGCAGAGAGAGACACTGGGCCTGGCATGCAGGAACTTTGGAAACCTCAAAGCCATCTCCCAGCCACTCACCTTCTCTAACAAGGCCACATCTCCTCCAAGGCCACACCTCCTCCAACAAGGCCACACCTCCTCCAACAAGGCCACACCTCCTCCAAGGCCACACCTCCTCCAATAAGACCACACCTCCTCCAACAAGGCCACACCTCCTCCAATAAGACCACACCTCCTCCAACAAGGCCACACTTCCTAACCTTCCCCCACAAAATTCTACTAACTGGTGACTAAACATTAAAATATATGAGCCTCTGGGATCATTTTCATTTAAACCACCACAAGTAGGGTGTCCACTTTAATAGTATTGATTATGTTGGTTCAGGAACTGGGATATCTATCATCTTCTAGTGTCTTCCTTGATTTCTTTCTTCAGTGTATTAAAGTTTTCATTGTAAAGATAAGTCCTTTGGTTCTTTAGGTATATTTATTCCCAGGTATTTTTATGACAATTGCAAATGAAATCATTTTGTTTTCCTGACTTCTTTTTTAGTGTGTTTGTAGTATGTGTGTGTGATCTCTACTGATTTTCGTGTGTTTATTTTGTATCCTGTCACTTTGCTAAAAGTATTTATCAGCCATTTTGGGGAAGTTTTTAGGGTGTCTTATGTCTCATGTCATATGCAGGTACATATAATTTGGCTTCTTCTCTTCCTATCCATACACCTCGTTTCTTTTCCTGTCTTATTGCTGTAGCTAAGACTTCAAGTGCTAAACCACAGAAATAC
This sequence comes from Sigmodon hispidus, assembly GCA_004025045.1. Classification (NCBI taxonomy): domain Eukaryota; kingdom Metazoa; phylum Chordata; class Mammalia; order Rodentia; family Cricetidae; genus Sigmodon; species Sigmodon hispidus. Next base: position 218,705 of record PVIH01000988.1, on the reverse strand, counting down.
TCCACATTTTCTGGTGATTTGTCTAGTCTACCTTGTCATCCTTTTCCATTGTGGTTGATCCAACTGTTTTAGAAGTCGTTTTTTACTTGGCTGTAATTTATACAGAGTGCCTTTTGGTGTCTAATCTTAGAAGTTTTTCCAAACGCATACTTATAAAAGTTTTGATAACTTTCTCTCACACTTTTAAAATGAAAAACTTTGTTTTTTTAATCTCTTTGAAATTCATTTTTATATAAAGATAATTTATTTTTGTTTCCAACTATTCTGGTTATTAGAGAACATTTATTATGTCAGTGTCCCAATAGCCTCCCAAGTTGGCTCCACCTCTTCAAGGCTCCAACATCTCTGAAAGTCACTTGCTAGGACCCAAGCCTCTAGTACATGAATGCCTAGAGGGATCACTCATAACCATAGGCACAATCTGTACATGTAAAAAACATGATTGTTCTCATCTAGCAGGCCTTCATCTATTCTGATATTTTAAATACTTTATAAAATATTTCCATATATGACTTAAATTTTTTCTTTTGTCTATTTCTCAATATTTTATGATTGTAACTAAAATCTAGAACTCCCTCTCTTGCATGTGCATAGTGTGGGATTGGTTATTGCTGATAAGCATGGTGTCTGACTTTTGTTGTCTTGTTTTTTTGGCAATGCATGGGGTCTTGTGCTCTTTAGATGTGGTCTTTTTAGTTGCTTACCAATGTGTACATGATTTCATATGTTCTGATTTTTTTGATTGATATCCAGGACTTTAAAGCCATTTATCTGTATTCTTTTTGTATGAGTCTACCATGAATTTAACCTCTTTGTTTTGGTTTCCACCCTGATCATATTTTCTATTAGAGAATGTTAGAGACTCCTGTTAGAGACTCAGTTGCCTTAGTAAAAAAGCCAAATTTGAGATATCTGTGGTCTCTACTAATCAACTCACCAGAGAGGTCATTGAGGTTGCCCAGGGGAGCGTTCCCTTTGGAGTTTCTAAATCCCTTATTTAGACATTCATTCTGTAAGTCTGCCAGAGAAAGAGAGAGAGAGAGAGAGAGAGAGAGAGAGAGAGAGAGAGAGAGAGAGAGAGAACACCCATCAGCTCATGGTGACACTCATATGCTTCTAACCATCTGGCATTCATCCTATTTTCTAGGATTTCCCATCTTCCTTAGCTATAATTACTTGCATGCCTGTGAATAGTCATCCCACAGAGAGATTTTTGTTGTTGTTACTTTGGGAGTGTTGTTTGTTTGTTTGTTTTCCCCTTTGGAAGTCAAGGGAGGAGAATAGAAAGTCATCTGGCTATGAAGAGTCATTGCTAAGAAGCCCACAGCCAAGCTTTTGAGTACATAAAATCATGGATGTTACTGGGGCACAACAAGCAAAGATCATGACCATGATGAAGTGTACTCAGGTAGGACTCAATGCATCTGGGTGCATCACAGTGCAGTCAGGTCTCGTATTATGGCACTACTCATATCACTGGGCTCTGACTGGCTTCCTTGAGTGCTAGAGCTAAGGAACGAGCTGACATAGAGGGAAGACTGTGGAAAAATGACCTTTGGTGGTTTTTCAGCCAAGATTTGGGGATCTGAAGCAGTCCCACACTGGGACAAAGTATTCCCCTACACACACATTACACTGTGCTCAGAGTGGGGAGCTTCATTATTATCAACAGTAAAATGCTCAGAACATCAGCAACCTGCAGACTTCTGCAGTTTCACCAGGGTTTTGCTCTAACCACAAACAGCACAGTTGAAGGAGCCAGACTGTTGGTTGATTTAAGGTTATATAAATCAGCATTCATTGGGAAAATGCTGTTACCTTAGAAGTTTGGTAGCAGAGCTGGCAAGATGGCTCAGTATGTAACGCCCTTGCCAGGCACATGTGAGGACCTGCATTTTATTGCCAGAACTCAGCTGAAAACTCCATCCAGTGGGATGTCTGAAATCGCAGTGCATCTCTGGAGAGATGAGGGGTGGAGACATCAAGGTCCTGGAAGCTTTCTGACAACTCCTTGGGCTTACACAGCAGCAAACAAAAGATCCCACCCCACCAAGAAAGAAAGTGGCGATAACAGCCCAAGTCTGCCTCCGACTTCCACATGAGCTCTGTGCATGTGTGTGTGTACATGTGATCACATAAATGAATCATTCGCAGACACAAAGAGAGGGAGGGGGAGGGGAAAGGGAGGAGGAGGGAGAGAGGGAGAGAGAGCATGAGTGCAATTTATAAGAAAAAATGTTTGGGGGCAAAAATAAAATCAGAACATAATTTATTATCTGAGTATTTGACCCCAAAGTGTGAAAGGAGACTTGATAATTAGATTTGAACTTAACACCACAGGGACCAGATACTTAGGTTTCCACAGAAGAAGTTAACTAACTCTCTTCTCCCTGGAGACATGGAACAGATAATTAGGAGTGAGATTTACTAAACCTTTAGTGCTACTGCTTAATTAAGTAAACACATATCTTGGTGTTTACAGTGCAACTGGTCTAGACACTCAGAACGAACAAACTGACAACAACCAGAGTATATCTTAAAACAACACTCATATACACTCATCATTGGACCAAAGCACAAGCCAACCACCAGTCCTGCAAAATGTCAGGAGATTAAAATCTCAAACTCTCAAACATGTAGGAAGCTTTCATTTATGAAGCTGTCCTTGGGACGCTATGCACAAAGAGGCATGAGGTAGACAGCTAGCATCCCTGTTGACCTGGGACCATAGCCTCCTAATCTAGGGGAAGGGCATGACAAGACAGGATGAAAAGGCAGTACTGTATAGCAGGTGTCTTTGACATGTAAGGAAGGCAAAGATACGGTTCTGAGATGCATAAGAGAAGTCCCTTTATGGGGTCATACAATCCTGTGTGGATCACAGGAGAGCTTTAATGGAAATGATGGGCTCTGCCATGTTCGAACCGCCAGTGTCTCACTAAGCAAGGGGAAGAGAAACTCAGAGAAATCAAAGGATGCAGATTAAGGGAGTGATGATAAAACAGGTTGTCGGGTGACCTGGCCAGGGACTGCAGCATCCTGCCAGTTCTGCTTTGACGTCACTCACCTGTGACTCGGTGCATGGGCACAGATGAGATCAGAGTATATTTTACACGCAAAAAGTGAATGAGTGGTTTCACTGCTTGGGTAAAATGCCCAATTGAAATGGCAAAAAAAGGGACAGAAAGGCGGATGCTGAGTGAGGCTGAGTATAAAATGACTATGCTTTAGTGTTCCTAACCATGAAGAATGCTGACCTTTGTATTCTGTAGCTGGTCCCTTGAGGAATGTGCACTTCCTCTGCAACCTCCCAGGCACCCTGGAAAGTTTATTTATTTTTAATTCTTTGCTTTGTTTAATACAATTTGCCTTAGCCTGAGTGCAGAAGGCACCAGGGTCTTAAAGTGAACAAAGATAGCTTCAGTGTTTATCTGCAGTGGCCTCAGGCAGCTCACAGAGTGGCCTTCCTGTCAGATGCAGCTCTGTCTGAACCTCCAGAGAGGCTTCTCTGACGGAGTCTGGGAGAAGGGAAGGGGAAAGGAAGTCACAGGCAAAGCCCTGAACCAAACAGAGGGTTTTGTGTCTGTAGTTTCTTCTCCAATGTGTGTATCCAGTCATATGTAGAGGGAACAGGGCTCCATTTTAGGCTTTCTTCTCCTTGGAAATGATTTGGTCCTTGAAAAAGTGAAAAAGATAGTGAGCCTATTGACTTTGAATTAGGAGCAAAGGTGTTGACTCATTCCTTCATTTTCTGATCACCTTACATATATTTTCCTTAACATAGATCTGTGCATTATGCAGTCTGAGGAAACTGAGGCAAAGTGGTATCTGTTACCCCCTTGATACAAATTAGCAAGGCTCATATGCTAGGGAGCAGATCTTAGATGTCTGTGCCTTTTGGTAGAAGCTAGGAATCATTCCCTGCTTCCTTTCTGTAAAGATATGAAAGATAACAGCCCATGAAGTGGAAGTCCAGGACCAGCACATGTGAGGCTGTGACCTTCATGGCATGTGTTGCTATGTCTTCCTGGTTTCTCAGGCTTCAGAGAGGAAAGGGGCCTTGGCTGGGGTGGGGCTCCTTACCTGGCCTTGTCCAGAGTGTCCAGCACATAATGATACCATGTTTTTGCTTTCAGTGCCTTTTGACTTGTCTACTTTCCTAGGATGCTCCACTGTACTATATATAACCACACCATACCATACAATACCGTATCATAGGCTAACTAATTGTTTCATTTATTTCTTTTGTTTTCTGCTAAGACACAGTCTTGTTATATTGTTCAGCCTTGCTTCTGATGTGGGATGTCTTTCTGATTGTTGTGAATATGATTTATTTTCACTTGTTAATAAAGGAGCTGTTCTGGCCTATGGCAAGGCAGCTTAGATGCAGGTGGAAAAGCTAAGCAGAAACCAATGAGAAGAAAGGCAGAGTCAGGGAGATGCTGCAGGCTGCTGCCCAGAAAGCAAGATGTGATAGAACACAGGTAAAGCCACAGAGCCATGTAGCAATACACAGATTAATAAAAATAGGTTGATTTAAGTTGTAAGAGCTAGTTGGTAATGAGCCTGAGCCATAGGCCAAAAAATTTGTAATTAATATAAGCCTCTGAATTTTAGTGGTTGTGGGACCATGGGTGGGAAAGATTTGTCCAGGCCTTGGGCCCAGGAGGGTCAGAAACTTCAGACTTCCAACTTTTGGGCTCCAGGCAGCCTTCTGCTTTAGCCAAGGACTAAAGGCATATGCTTCCAGAACCACTTTACTCCTATGAAATAAATATACCTTTACCTCAGAGCAAGGAGAATTCTAGAAAGTGAAGGAATAAGACATAGATGCAAATAATACAAGAGGACATCATGGCTGGAACATTCTTTACGTAGTGATGCATTTTTAGGTAGCAGGAATGAGATGCTGAGATGCTGGAGAGTGCCCACTCAAAGCCTTCTCTAGCTCAGGTTGCTTCCAGAGTCCAAGTCTGAAAGGTCTGTTCTCTGAGGGAGACTGTGTAACACTGTCCTAGCATAGCATCCATTCCCCTCTTAACCAGAGCAACTGTTATTGCCACAGGAGACCCTTCACATTCAGCCAGTTGTGTTTTCTCATAGAAGGGAGGAACGGAGAGGATCGTTAGACCATTATCTGAGGTTCTTACACTTCCTACTACACTTTCTCCCCCAACCTGTTTATAATTCTACCCCAACATCTAGTGGTCTTGGGAGGGGTGAGTATCTAAGAAGTGGAGAGTTAACTGTTGGGGGGCTCCATTTCTGAAGCCATGGGGAAGCTGTTATTGTGCTAGAGTGAGATTTTCCTGTGTTGTGACTATGTTGAGGCCATTTATGCTCTGGTAAGTATACTGTCCCAGTGAATACCCTGGTTTAACTGAGATAGGCTTGGAGAGAGTTGGACCTTGGGGCCCTACTTGAAAAGAGTAAACCCATGTTCATGTCTCCCCAGGGAAAGTTCACACAACAGAGATGGATCCATCCTTGTAGATACACATCCAGCTCTTTGGGATATAACTTTTCTTAAAGCTCTTCTGTATTTAGTTTTGTGATGATGTATGACCCATGAATTCTGGCATCCTTGGGTACTGTTGTGACAGGCTCACTCTGTGTGCTGTTACCTTGATTTCCCTGATTGTACTAAGGTGCCATCATCTAGATTTTTCTTCTTGAGTTCTAAATCCAGGCCTGGGCTGGAGAGGATGCCAAAGCCCAGGGCTCCCATGATCTAACCTCCCCTCCTATATATTCTTGACTTGACTCCCATGTCTCTTTCTGGCATGGCTTCTCCATATGGGGACCTGGGACCTGAAGCCTCTGGCTCTTCTGGGAGGTGTCTTAAATATTTTTTCACCTCACTCACTCCCAGAGACTTGGGGGCACTGCCAGAGAATTTTCATTTTAACAAGAACCAGTTGATTATCTTGCATGTTAAGAGTTTCCCAACTTGGCCTTCCAGATACTAGCCAGCTTCCCCTGAGATAACTCTTCCAGAATCCAGATTAACGCTTTAGCCAGGCTGCTAAGCAGCAGAGAAAGAAAGGCTAAGGCCTTCTCAGGGACATCTCTGGAGTTTTCTTTTCAAGTTAGGATTCAAGGCTGTTGATGTTCTTGTCCAGGGGTAGCTTTCCTAAGGCCTCATCAAAGGGTGCAAGTGAGATTTGTTTTTGTTTTCTTGTTTTCTTTTTTTGCAATGTGCTTTTTGCAACTTTCTTTTTTGGATCTTGTGCCCACTTTCAGCCAGCAACACCCAGTGAGGGAGCGGTGTGGTAGATCTCACAACTTATTAGATTTTTTTCCTTTTCTGCTTTCCTGAGGAGGGTCTAGAATAACTTGCAGCTTGGTTATCTGGGCAATTGCTTCCTTGAGAAAATATACAGAGTCTGTCTACTGGCAGTCAGGAGTTGACTGGGACAGGACCAGTCTTTATTCTTCTCCTTGCTGTGATCTTTGGACCACGTGCCCAATAGGCACAGTAGTCAGGTAGATCAAAGTCCTCTTTCTGGCTGATGTAGGGGTATTGAGAAAGTTTCCTTCTGTCTCTGCCTTCCTTTCCCTGGAGATCCACAAAGAAACTAGAGGCCCTAAGTTCCTAAATTCTGTAGGGACAGAAAGTTGGGTCCTATACCTACCTGACTTTCCTGGATCCAGGCAGGATTGATGAGAAAACAGTACATAAATAACTACAGTGTGGGGAGGGCAATAGCCACTCATTTCCATGAGCTTGAATGATGAGTCTGTCTCAAGGATGCTTAGCCTCTGCTCTCTCAAGCAGTCCCAGCCCCTAGCTACACAACGACCTACCTGTGGCTGTCATGTTACAGAAATTCCAGCAATTTGGACGCCAGGATTATTTTCTGTTGGATCTCCACTGTTTGATTGTACAACTGGTTTATAAGGGGAGCAGAACAATAGCAAAAGTACACAGCTGTGCACCAGGTTCTGCTAAAGAACCTGCTGCTTTCTGATGGCTAGCCGCTTCACTGGAAGTAGATTTTGCAAAATTTGTATTTGATTTTAGAATATCTTGGGCTGATGTGAATAATCTGTGGTGGAAAATGTGTCGCATTCTCTTTCAGTCTCTGTGTTTTGTGGTGGTAGGAATCAAACACGGGGCTTCACACATACTTGACCACTGACTGAGTTAGCCTCCAGCAAAATACTTTCTACAAGTATATGTATCCGCATTCTCTTTCAGCCCATTGACTCTTTCACTCCATGCCTACAGGGAAGAGTGGCCAAGGTCAGTTTCTATTGGCCTTGTGCATGTGCCACAGAGGGAGGTGCATCAGTTCAGGGAACAGCCACAACTGTTCCACACTACAAAGCCCTTGCTGTGGACAGGCTATATCAGACAGCCAGGTTTCCTTACCGTCTGTGTTCTCAGACACATAGTTTGACATTGTGTCAAATTCACTTGAGATAACACAGGGTTCACAGCTGAAATAAGATAGGCACAACAGAACTTTGGGGAAATTCCCAGAGCCCTGGCATGGTTCCTGTGTAATTTTTCTTTCTTGTAGAAACAGATAAGTGTTGCTAGTCTGAAGATTGAGGCTGTGTGTTGAAGATTCAGGGTAACTCAGGAAATGGAGAGATGACTGGAGGGTACAATGTGCATGAATAATTCGCAGAATAGACAGCACATAGGGGTTTGCAGTGGGATTATGTTGTTCCATTGTAAATAATTGTCCCACCTACTGGTTTTATAAAAATGCTAGTTGACCAAAGACAGACAGGAAGTGTGGACAGGGTTGTCAGACTAAGAAACTCTGGGAACTGGAAGGACAGAGCAGAGGTGCCAGGAGATGCAGAGGGAAGAAGTTGAAATGCTGCTAGAAAAGCTACCAAGCCAAATGGCTGAAAAAGATAACAATCATGGGTTAGTTTAAGAGCAAGAGCTAACTAGCAATGTGCCTGGGCCCTAGGTCAGTTAGCATAAAAATATAAGCCTTTGTGTGATTATCTGGGGCTAAGCGGCAGTGAGTGAGTGGGTCTGAACCTCTGGGCTAGGCCCAAAATTCTGGGTCAGAAACAACATACTACAAGGGGTCTTTGGACATTGAGCATATATTTATACCTTTCTCTCTGCTACTTTTTTTCCCTTCACTCCAATTTTCTCTCCATCTTTCCAGCATGACCACTTCACTTAAAATGTACCAGCCCCTTCAGATTCACCACAGTTCACAATAAACACATACTTCTTAGTTTAAATTCTAGAATCTTGGTTGCTCAGTCAGTACAGAAGTTGTGGATTAAAATAGAGCAAGAAGGGAAAGGTGGATAATATATTTCACACACAACACACACACTTGCTGACCTCCAGAAAAACCTCAAGCGGAGGGGATACAACCACTGGTTTGAAAGAATTTGGGTTCTTCTGCGGCAAACTTTTCTTTAGGAGGGGAGAGAAATCTGTCTGACTTTCTGCTCTCTGGACAGCATCTCTGTGTGTTCCCCAATTACACATTTATTATTTTTAAATTCTATGTGTGTAAGTATTTTGCCTGTGAGTTATTTCTGAGTACCATGTTCATGTCTGGTGCACAGAGGGGACAGAAGAGAGGTGAAATCCTCTGAAACTGGATCTACAGAAGGTTATGAGCTGACACATGGGTGCTGCAAACTGAGCCTGGTTCTTCTGGAAGGGCAGCCAGCACTCTGAATGACAGAGTCACTTCTCCAGCTGTGGGCACAGTGTGTTAGGAGCCTCTTTACTTCAACTGTCATGCTTATTCTTAAATTGGCTAGGAGATTACAAGGAGGGGCCAGTCATCAGACACAGAAGTTGGAAGTTCATTGGGACTGCTCCATAGGAACTACAGAGAAAGTGACCACCAGGATGTTTTCAAGGCAAATGAGTTTGGTGTGTTTCTCAACGTGTATATAAGGACTATGACAAACAGTACAGTTATTCTACTACAGAATGCCACAGAACTAAACCAAAAGCAGGAAATGGACTAGACTCTAAAATTATGGCTCCAAAGCAATTCAAACCCTGAGTGGGTTAGGGTGATTGTTAATCATCTCCACCTTGATCTCCGAGAACTAAAGAGTTTCTAGAGATTTTGTGAGTTTTCTATTAATTTCTGATATTTTTTCTCAGGTACACTGAAATAATGTCAAAGTCAAAACTGGATAGGAAAGCAAGTCTGTGAGTCATCTTGCTATGGAAGTTGTCAGGCATGGCAGTTGAAGTTTATCATTAACTTGGTTATGAAATTAGAAGAGGAACAGAAAGACTCTTTGGAGAACTGGAGTGTGTGAAGAAGAATTAGACAGATAATCCAGAACTGAAAAATTTCATAAATGAAAATAAGCAGTGAATCAAGGCAACTTGTAGCAGGTTAGACACATGTGAAGAGAAGATTAGCTGTCTAGCTAATCAAATATCCAATAAAAGCCCCCCAAAGACAAAAAGGTAGAAAATAATCATTGAAATCTATGACATGATAATTTAGGAATATATATAAGGTACAATAAAATGAAATGAAAGTACAGGCCATGTTTGCCTTATTGATTGCCTTTCATACAAAATCCATCTGTATTCCACCTGCCTTTTAAAAATTCAAGTCCCCAGTTCTCTTGTCTAGAGATCCTCACATGTGACAACTGAAATCTAAATTACTTGAAATTCTATCCAATTGTTAATTTAGTGTCTTGGTACTCATGTTTTATGTGCTCTGTAGCCACATATAGCTGCTAACCTGGACAGCACTCACATGGAACATTTCTGTTGACACAGAAAAGTCTCATTGAACAATCCGATCAATCCCTGATGCTGTATGTGTTTTGTTGTTGGTGTTGTCTGTTTAACTCCCTAGTGTCATGTTCAAAGTTTTATACATTATAACTCAACTTTTTCTGCTGGTGGCCGAGTAAATCCAGTGATAACACAAAAAGACAAAATAATCTTAAGAACAGGAGGCTGTTGTCTTTCCTGGTGTCCTGCATACAGAGTGGTCTTAGGACCTGACCAGTCATTGCATGACTGCAAGGGCTTCTGTCTAGAAATGAACACCAGCACAGCACCACAGAAGATGCTAAGGTCATCAAGGCAATGGCAATTGGTTTTGGTCCCATCAAAAAACTATTTCTGAAGTATGCTGGGCAGGCAAGGCTTTCAGGAAGCTGTGCTTGGGCTTTGGCATTTACTGGCTTTTAAACCCAGACAGATTTCTCCATATGTCCTGAGGCCCAAGTTTCTCAGCTGTTTGATGTATGCCATTGTGTTTCTTCTTGTTACTGTGACTGTGATTACTTAAGGCAGTTTTGTTAATGTGGACATTATTAATTTAAGAAACATTGATATCACATGGTACCATTTGAGGTCACAGTGTGGGTCAGGACTGTAAGCTACTGTGTGTCATGTTGTCCTGTCTCTGTGTTTTCAGTGATCTCACTCAAAGCTGCTGAAGATTCATCAGAGAAAAAGAAAGTGACCTGGGCATTTTTTGAAGGTAAGTGTGATGTCTTGAGGTAGCCTCATTTCCAGACAGAAGAATGGAATAGGAAAAAAATGATTCTAGTTTCTTAACTTTTTTCAAAGCATCAGGTAATATTGGTGGACTGATCTCTGCAGGAGTGTGATGGGAATCCCTAGTGGAGAAAGCGGTGTGTAAGCCTTGCTCTGCCCAAGTCCATATATCCCCCCACACACAAACACCCTGAGTTCCTCTCCTAGGTGATATTAAAGGGGAACCACCACGTGATCCAAACTTAAAGACTATGTCTCCTGAAGCGACCTTTAATTTTTAGTAGCTACAGAAAGCTGCACACAGTAGTTTTCATCCCATATAAGAACCACTCAAGGAGCTTTGAAAACAAGGATGCTTGCAGGAGATTCTGACTTAGCTTAAACTTATTAATACCTTCCATTTGATTCCATTATGCAGCAGGCTGAAAGCCCGGGCCTGAGACAGTTCCCACCAGCAGCTCCACCTGGGAGCTTGTTAGGACTACAGATTGAACTGAGGTGGTGCCGTATGCCTTGAAAGGATTGTAGCATTCATTTCTGACACACTTTGCTACATGATTTTAATTTCCAGGGCACTTTGTATAATGTAAACCTCTGTCATCCATTCAAACATAAGTGGCATTCTCAACAGAGGATACTTTTAGGGGACATATGCTGTTGTCAGGAGACAGTTTGAGTTGCCATTAGCATCTTGTGGATAGAGGCAATGTAAGAGATAGCCTCCCCATCAAAGGATTCTACCCTCAAATGCCAGGAATTGGCAGGTTACAGGTCTCTGCCCCAGAGAAAGGACAGTAGAGATGTGATCATTGTAGAAGATTTTTGGCCCCATTTGGGCCAGAGGTTTGGACTTTGTTTGTGGCGTTTTTTATCTCTTAAAGACATGAATTAAACATTTATATTAATCTTGTATTGTTTGGCCTATGCCTTAAGCATATTATTAGCTATCTTTTTTTTTTTTAAATTTAACTTATTTTTAGTATTTTTTCTGCCACATGGCCCAGCCTGTGGCTCATTTGGATTTTTTATTTGACTCTTTTTCGGGGGTCGGATGGAGACTGACTGACCCTGCCCTCCTTCTATCTGTCTCTACTCTGATTCTTGCACCCACTTCTACGGTGCTCCACACAGGCCAAAACAGCTCCTTTATTTACAGAGAACAGTCCCACCACAGGTCATCACAAAGTAACTGAGGATTATGACCATAAACTATGATGTCATGTACTGTAAGTTCTCCAAGCTTTTGATCAAGGGACAGTGTTAATGCCAACAGGAGCGGGACCTTTGGAGGGATGCCATCTTGTAGAGCCTTTGGGTTGATTGATGTGGGACAAGCTGGTCAAGGGCTAAGAAGAGGGGTCTCCCCCCAAGACAAACAAGACAGTAGGTGTCAGGGGAGAGCCAGCCTTATGGGGACAGCACAGGGATTCAAAGCTACCCTTTTCTGTAGCATAGTAGACAGATGCCCTATCTTCGAAAAATTTGACTCTAATTGTGGATGGCAAACCACACACTTGGACAGAACCCACTATTTTGCCAGGACTTATTGTTTAGTTTTAGAATTGTAAGTAGATTTTTTTTTCTCAGATCACATTTTATCCAATAATAAATCTTTGTAATTCTGGAATTTTTTTTAACATTTCATAATTTCCCTTTTTTATATCTGAGGACTTTCTTCTAGAAAGCCGTCCCTAGTTCCCTTCCTCTTGGCCAGAGATAAGAGTGTTGCCTTCCCATCGAGTGAACTGTGGGAAAGAAGAGCCAGGTCTCCTCTTATTGCAGATGAGAGAAACCGAGGCAGTCTGGCCGAGCTTTAGCCCATGTCTCCGAGGCTGCCTTAAACATGGGTGCTATAATGTGGCAGAATAATGGAAAGGCTGTGGGATTCTCCAGGGAAGGCCACTGAGAAGATGCCAGAGGGAGCCCTGCCTCTGCCTCTGCAGTTCTGATAATAACATTAGGGGTCAGATGTTCACAGGAGTGGGAGGTGGCTTTGATAGAAGTGTCTAGGGACCATATTTTAAAATTTCAATGATTTTTTTTAAAGACCATTTTGAATGACTGCAGCAATCAGTCTTGACACAATTTGCAGCATGATTTGATCTCTTAGACACTTCGTATAATTGGCAGAATTTTATAATTCCACAGAAGTAGACTGTAAGCTTAACGCCTACCTAAACTGTAAGTGTAGTCTGTGGCCCAGCATGGACTTTCTTCTCAATAGAGGCAATCAAATCCTACCAAAGACTTGGAGTTGGCACACTCATCCTCCATCCCCTGTGCTACTGCTGCTGCTGGTGGCCATGGCACCAATGGTAGCTGCAGTAGCAATGTCCCTGTGTTCTGCTTTTTAACTTGTCACAGCTTTGGCAAGGTCAAGGGTGTAGCTGAAACTCTCTGGCACAGGATCTCAGGCCTTTTGCCCTTTTGTTCCTGATTGGAAGAGCTTCAGTGTGGGTTATCCATCCTCCTGAGGCTTAGCTGGGCCTGGCTGGGTGCCCGACCAACAAAGCAAGCATTGATTGTCAGGGCTCTTGATGAGATATCGGAGTGAGTTAAAATCCCCCAGGGCTATCACTCAGGTATTTTGCTCTGAGCAAGATGGTATTACAGGCTACATTAAAAACTAGTGGAAGTACACAGAGTTTTACTGCCGGAACAGCTATTCCCTAGGCTATTGCCTTTGAACTGGAAATGCAGAATATTTACCCTGGCTTTCTTGACACGTGTGTGTGTGTGTGTGTGTGTGTGTGTGTGTGTGTGTGTGTGTGTGTGTGTTGGGGGATTGCTTAGTTGTGCTAAGAAATGCTGGGGTAACCCAGTTTCAAAGCAGCACTAAATACTCTGCTGTGTTGCCAGGCAACAGGTGCCTTTGCCCTGCCTGGCTTGGCAGTCTGGGAGGATGGATAGGAGCTGGCACACAAGCATTGTCACCCTGTGTCTGCCTCCCTGTGGTGTTCACAGACACAGCAGCCTCCTGCCTGCCCCCACCATCTGTTTTGAGGAGACCTAGATTTCTTCTTTCTTTCCTTCTTTCTTTCTTTTTTCTTTCTTCCTTTTTTAGCTTACCTAAAAGTGACAGTGGTGTCTTTCACAATCCAGTGGCAAAAAAAAGAATTGCAAACAGAGTTAAGGACTAAAACTTGATATTTACTATTGCTGTTTAGTGTATAGGTATAGGAAATATTTTTACTTTGTTATTTATATGCTCATTTATTTTGCATTTATTCATCTATTGTATTATTTATTTGAACAGAATGATGTCAGTGTGTTACAGTCCTTGCTTGCACCTTCCCTCAGAGCTGACTCCCCAGTCTGCTGTGGTCATTCATTGGTGCCTAGGGCGTCATGCATGCTGTGTGTACTCTAGGACTAGGCTCCACCCCCAGCCTCCCTCCCTTGAGCTGTTTACAAACTGGTAGTGTTGAGTTTAGGTCTAAAGTTTTAGTTTCACTCTTCAAACAATGTTATGTGGCTTGTTTTTGAAATTTTCAATCTATCATTTTAGGAACAGATTTTTTATAGACATACACTAATTAAAGGGCACATGTGAGGACAGGGTTGCAGCAGGACAGGATGCCAGCCTCGAACACAGGGCCGCCTGCCTGAGCAGTCACTGTGCAAAGATGACCCTGGACTCTTCTGATTTTGTGGTCCTGGCTTTTGGTTACTTTGTTTACAGAGGGGTCAATGGCAGAGTCACTGTTTTAAACAGGTTCACCTTCCTTTATGTGGTAAAAAAAAAAAATGCTTGGCACAGGACACAAAGTCAGAACTTCTCAGTATTGATTGCTGCTTGATCTAGAGAAAATGGATGCCTAGTTTTTCTTTTTCCTGTGAAGTGACACGTTCTAGGAATCCCACTGCTTCAAAAACAGAGCAGAGAGCATCTACTGTTACCCATGCATGAAGACTCACATGGAAGTGGATGGTGCCTACTGGCGGGAGTCCATTGCCCTCAGGGTCTCTATGCTTGGTGAAGCAGCAGAGCATCACACACTGGCCAGATGTTCTATGACTCTGCAGCTACAGCTGTCTGGGGAGAGTTAGCTCCCCCTGTGCCATGTCCAGGTTGAGATCAGTAACCATCACTAGACCTTGAATTCTTTGCCTCCCACCAGGAGAGAGCAGGCCTCAGATGTGTGTGGTGAATTATGAGGACATCTGGTGGGAATGACAAACCTAGGAGCTTACCTGAAGCTTGTTCCACCTTGGTCCCTCCTTGGAAACCACAGAGAGAGCAATAAATGCATAGACCGGTGGCTGAGGATGCTTTTATTTTGGAGCATAGAAACTTTAGTGAGTCAGGTTTTTCCTCCCATCCAAGAAGACAGAAGCCAAATTACACAGCCTTTTTTTTTAAATCAGGGCTGACATCTGACTCCCCTAGAGAGGGGCTTTGTCTCCATCTGCCCTAGTTCTGTCTGGCCCAGCAAGGCAATTGGGTTATTTACCCTTTTTCCTCCTATGCCAGCCAGTCAAGTTCCTGGTGTTATTTGCTCAGCAATAACACCAATAAATCAGGACTGACATGGGGTAGGGGGGTCATAGGATTTGAACTGTCCTGAATCCTGATATCCTATGCTCAGTTTGGGTCTGTGACCTCAACTGATCATGCTTTTTCTCTCTCGGAATTCATGTGCTGCATTGTAGAGTTTCACATTGTTGAAGCAGAGGAACAAGCTTGTCCCCACTTACCATTCCCACTCATCAATCTATAAAGCCACACACGAGGACACATGCACCCCTGGACAGAAGCAGAGGGACTTTACTACCAGGGAAAAGACAATTCTGTACTCGGTTTCCTCCCTACACTCTGTGGCTTTCCACCCACTGTAGCCTGGCTTTCACCAGGGCTTTTCTAGCAACTTCTGCATGCTAAGACCCCACAGTTGCTTATACCCAGTATTTGATGCACTAAGGAACCCCCTCCCACGGTGCTTTATTCTTGCATTTAGAACTCTTTATCCAGCTCCTTTCTGCTTCTATTATACCTTTCGGATCCTCGTGAGAGACCCTTTCTTCTGCCCACCCATCTACCTACTCCCTTAACTGTTAACAAAAGTTGTCTGGTGTGCATACAAGTCCCAGTATAGGCAGAGCTACATAAAGAGACTTTGTCTCGTTAAAACACACACATACAGCCAACAAGTGTTTCTCCTTGTCTGGTAACGCTTCCTACTTACACTCTTCCCTCAGTATCCACGGGGATTTTGTTCCATGATTTCTCCAATCCCCCAATACCAAAAATGCATGGGTATACAAGCGCCTTAAAGAAATCTTGTAGTACTTGAATGTAGCCCTGCATGTCTTCACCTCCAGATGAAGGTGCTTACTACATGGTACTTACTACAATGCCTGTGCTACATAATTTTAACAATGTGTTATTTAGCCAAATATGACAAGAAAAATGTCTACTGTTCAGCATGATTAATTATTTTTTTAAAAAGGTTGTTGCCTTTGTTACTTTTCTGTTGCTGTGACAAAAACCTATGACCAAGACAACTAATAAAGCAAAGCACTTAATTTGGGGGTTTAAGGTTCTAGAGGGTTAGAGTCCATGAGTGTGATGGTGGGGAACATGGCAGCACGCAGACCTGGCACTGGAGCAGTAACTTAAAGTTCACGCCTTAATCCACAAGGGCAAGGCAGAGAGAGCTATCTCACAATGCTGTAGGCTTTTGAAACCTCAAAGCTCACCTCCAGTGACACCCCTTCTCTGACAAAGCTGTGCCCCCCAATCCTTCCCAAATAGTTTCATCAATTGTATACTGGACCAATTATTCAAATATATGAGCTGATGGGGTGGGTATATCCTCATCCAAACTGCCTCATTTATTTATGTTTATTCTGGGTGTATAGATGTTTTCCTACATGTACATCTATGTGCCACCTGTTCAGTGCCTTTAAAGGCCAGTAGAGAGTGTTGGTCCCTGTAAAAGTAGTTATAGACAATTGTGACCCATGATGTGGGTGCTGGGAACCAAACCTAGATTGTCTGCAAGAGTAACAAGTACTTTTAACCACTAAGCCTTCTCTCTAGGCGCCAAGATTGCTATTGTTTTTAATAGTTTGGATCCACGATTGTTTGGATTTGGATATGTGGAAGCTGGGAACACAGAGAAACCACTGCAGTTAATTTTTAGCCGGGAATAGACATCTCCTCAGTCTAGCTAACTCTAAGAACATGAAAGGACTTACTGACCCCGGCATGGATTCTGCCAGCCTCAGCAGGGCTCCGGCAAAGGAGGAGCCTCTAAAGAACTTGAATGTGCACATCTGTTTGCTCTCCCTTCTCTGTCATTGATCACCTGTATCTCCAAGTTCACCCTGGAAGCCACCAATTGCTATACCTGCTACATGCCACCCCAGGACACTGGTTTTCTTTCAGTTAAGAGTATCTGTCTGCTTCTCTGTAGCCCAAGGGTTTTGCAAGGGAGCATTCCCATTGACTCAGAGTTACTGCTAAAAACTCAAATATTAAGAAACTAGTGTGAGATGAAGTGTCTCATTATGAACACTTATTCTAGAATTCTTTGTTATGAGGAAAGCATGTAGAAACAATGAGTAGTCAATGGTAGATGGTTTGTCTGGGGTCTGGAGAGATGGTTCAATGGTTAAGATCCCTTGCTTCTATTAGAAAGGGCAGAGCTTAGTTCCTAGTACCCACATGGGATGGCTCACAACCATCTGTAACTTTAGGGGATCTGAGCCCTTATTTAGCCTCTATAGGAAGTACTTGTACTACAATATACATTCATATACACAAACACACACACACACACACACACACACACACACACACTGAATCTTCTAAAAAAATGAGTATTTTCATTTTTAAAAGTTTTCTGAAATAGCTGTTTCATTTTCAATCACAGGCAGCTCAGTTGGAGTGACCTGATTTAGGGTCATCTTTGCCAGTATTCTTAATGGAGTGGTGTGTGGCCGGTCTCACTGTGGTTTCCCTTTACATATCATCCATGACTGAGCACATTGGATGTACTGGTGTGTTTATTTACTGCCTGGGTATTTTGTCTGATGAAATGTCTCTGCATGCTTTTCCAACTTTCCAGGGAGGATTCTTTACTTACTCTTCACAGTTGATTTTTGAGAGCTCTTGACATACACCAGATACCACTGCCTGCTTGAATCTCTGGTTTTAAATGCTCTCTTCCAACCCACAGCTTGACTTTTTACCTTCCTCATGCAGCTGCGCAGTTTTCAGTCATGACTAATCAGATTCACCTTTTCTAATGACTGAACACGTATGCTGGGCAGGTGCTCTGTCTCTGAGCTATATACCTAGCCATCAAGGTTTATTTACCCTTAGGGAGAATGTCTCTGATTACCAGTCTAAGTCTGTTAGATTTAGATCTGAAGGTTTTCATTTTGTGCATTTCCCCCTGAATTTTTATAATTTACATTTGGAATTCTTTTGTGGTTTATTTTGAGTTAATGTTTATGACAATGTGCCTTTCAGATCTCTATGTGTATGCCGTTCTTGTATGCTGTGTGGGGATCCTCAGTGTTCTGCTCTTCACCCTGGTCATTGCCTGGCAGTCTGTGTTTCATAAGAGGAAATCTAGAGGTAAGAAAACAGATAAGGTCATGTCTGGAATGGGTAGCCACCCACCTACCCACAGGCGGAGATGGCAGGCAAAGTATCACCTTCGTGGGAAGGCATCCTGAGTCAGTAACTGTTTGCCTGGAACCAGAAAGCAGTTTGAATGAGAAGATTTGCTTCTCGGGGTGTTGCTGAAATAAACTGACCACTGTCACACCAGCTAAATCTCTTCCTTCCTGGGACTTCGGGTTCCTTAACTACTACCATGTCATCCCAAGGAGGCCGTGGCTGGGGCAGCCTGGCACTGCATTTTGGCTCCAATGCAGTGGAGTTTGGAGGCCAAGTTCCCGAACCAAGGGACTTGCAGATGTCCTCTTGGCAGGCAGGTGGGCCAGAAAGTCTCCCTCTGTTCTCTTCCTGTCTGGGCCTCTCTTTTTTGTCAGTGCCCCTGATCCCTGGAGTCTGGCCTCAGTCTTTTATCTCCTGATTTCTTTCTCAGGCATTGCATCCCACCACTCACAGCTCTTTAGGAATGCTGTCCACCCTAATGCTGTCCACAGTCCACCTGTCTTTCTAAGCTCAACTTCCCAAGTCCAACACTTCTGAGAATCTGCCCGGCTGTCTGCCTCTGTCTGTTTTCCTAGGACAGCTCAGTTGACCTTCCAGGGTGTTGACTCCCTCCCTGGGGTCTCCTTGAGCCTTTCTTTCTTTAAAGCTTCCCCCTGAAAACTCTTTTCCCAAAATTTCCAGAACCAATTGGGAACATAGCTGCTCTCAGAGGTGACCAAGACAGACTGAGCCTAGTTTTGATGACACCTTTTCAGTTAGCAGCCAAGGACTCAGCCTGTGTTCCTCTCCTTCCTCATGGAGACTTGAGGGGCACAAGTGCTCCTGCCTGAGGGCTGGGAAGGAAGAGACACTGAAACCCCTGAGCGTATTTCTGGTGATATGTGAGTAAATCACACGTCACTATCACTGTTACCCCTAGCTTATGCATCTAGGAAAAACTGGCTTCTGTTTGTGCTAATGGGGACCTTTAAACTTGGCAAATGAATGACAGCTATGAAGGAGACAGTCCCTAAGGATGTGGACAGGCCAGAGGAAACCAGGGAGATGGGTTCTAGGGGCTAATATCATGGGAGACTCTTGCTCAGGGGTGAAGAGAAGAGGTTCTGAAACCTGTTAGAAGGGACGTTGTCCTGGGGCTCAGCAGCCGAGAGTACTGTCTTCCCGAAGACTTGGGTTCAATTCTCACCACTGACATGCCAGTTCACATACATAACAAAAGTCCCAGGGGATCTGACACTGTCTTAGAACCTCATCCAGAACCAGGTATAAACATGGCACACAGACACGCATGTGGGTGAAACATCCAGGCACATAAAGTAAAATAGAAAGAATTGCTGTTGTGGGACAGGTGGTACAGAAGAGCAATTCTGGCAGCGTCCAGCTGGAGCAACAAGAGGTCTCAAGGTGCCTGCAAGCCCCCTCTCCAGCAAGGAGTCCCTGGATGCTTTTCCCCTTGAAGTTAAACCAAAGCCTGCAAGGATGGAAGACAGAGATGCCATCAGTAGTTTCCAGAGTCTGGATGAGGATGACAGGGTACAGAGGATAGCATGCAGCCCTTGAAAGGAAGCCAGGGACCCAGGCCAGCTCCCCTTCCACTTAGGCCTGAGTGTTTCCCACCTGACTTGTGTTTTATCATCCTGCCTGCCCTTGGATACTTTCCTCCATGGCGTCTGCCATTCCGTCAAGCTATCCCAGCATTTCCCTTGTTCCCAGTCCTCAGCTGCTTCTCTAAGCTTATGGAAAATGTTTGCCCATGGGTGTTGGCCCTTTGCCTCTATTCCAGTGAAATCTGTGTGAGGCAGAGACCATGCATGTGACCCATCCTCTTTGGAATTTGGCTCATGGCAGATGCTCCACAAATGATGAACAAATAGCTTTGCTTCCCAGCTGCTCTGTGTCCAGCTGTTGGAGCTTAAAAAGCACTAGCAGTTTCTGGGATGGATGTGTGCTAAGGTCATCTCTACCAGGACTTGGGCAGACTTGAGCTGCAAACTCTATGGGACTTTAGGCAAGACCCAGGAATCAAGGAAAGACCAAGAATGACAGACTGGACTACATGGGGACAGCTGGTATCTTCTTCCAGGCCTCGCAGAGAAACCTCAAGGAATGGGGATTATGGCTGCCTCTTCATCATCCTCCCTGCCAGGGTTGGCTTCAGGGTAACCACTTGTGCTCAGCATCCAAAGTCCCACTCAGCTGTCAAGAACATTGTCTGAGCACCTGTTAGAGTCCAGGCATATGGTTCTACTTCTCCACATGCTTATGTAGCCTGCATGGTTCCCATGAGATGGAAGGCATGGTAACATCCCTGCCCTAGGCAGTGGTGGAGGAGAAATGCACACTCCAGCTATGTGTCAAATGCCCTAGTTTTCTAGTCTAGAAAATCCTCAGACATCTGCGGATGACCTGTGTGAAGGAACTTTCCTCCAGCTTTCCCAGAACTTGTCGATGAGGTTCTTCCCACACAGATCTACCAGGTCTCTGTGGTCCCCAGTACATCTTTTGAAATATCTAAGTTTCAGAGAGAACAATAATCTTTTCTAGGTGATTCCTAAAGGCTTCAAAGGATGTGTTTGAAGACATAGTTGTAGTGGAATAAATCCTACAATGCACAGTGTTATGGTTTGGGCATAAAATGTCCTTATGCATTTGAGGCAGGGTCCCAAGCTGATGGAACTGTTTTGGGAGGTCCTGGGAACTTGAGGAGGTGGCACGTATCTGGATAAGGTAGGCCAATGGGGTCAGGTTCTTGGGGTTTTCTTGTCACTGGCCTTGTCGTGGTTTGTTCTCTGCTTTTGCCCACCAAGAACTAAAGAGAAGCCTATGCCATTTGCTGTCCCTTTCGTGTTCTGCCTGAGCACACAAGGCCCAGCAACCGTGGGCTGAGCCCTCTGCAGCCATAAGCAAGCAACTCTTTCCTCCTATTAAGTGTTCTTCCGGGCACTTTAGTCACAGTTATATAAATGTCAACAATGCACTTGACATATGTATGACAGAAATAAATATGTATGGATGCATATAGGCCTTAAAATCTAGAGTTAGGACCACTCATAAAACCCAGTTGCTGGGCAAACCACAACCACTGAACAGCTTGGGATCAGAAGCACCCTGGACTGACCCTTCAAACCCCAGTCCATCTATAGGAACACCTGACTCACTCTTGAGGGAGTGGGGACAAAACTGGATTTGGCCGGGAGTGAAGACTGATCCAAGCATTGTTGGGCCAGTGTGACCATAGGACTGTCTGCTCCCTGCCCAGGGAGAGGATGGGGAGTTGCAGAGAAGAAAAATGATCAGATGTGGTGGGAGGGGGAAGAGACTTTCAATAAGGATATACAGGGATGGAAAAAAAAAATTCAGAGGGAAAGCTGAACACAAAGAAAATATATGTGTAGTAATCTTATTTGCATTTCCACCCTTGATAAGCCATGCTTATGATTATTATCCTCTGTATAGTTATTGT
>PVIH01000988.1:0-197029 GCA_004025045.1 Sigmodon hispidus | reverse complement strand
CCCAGCTGCTGGTACAATTTCCAGAAAAGTGCAAAACAAAGCGCACATGTTTGGGTTTCATGCTTTGTTGTTAAAACAGACCAAAATCATACTTAGGGATATTGTATTTAAATTAAATGAGCTTAGGTCATAGGATCGTATGAATAGTTTTCTTCCAATTTATTATGTGAATTCCAGAAGGTCATTAAATTGGGACAAACCATTTGTTGACCATGTTATTACCACATGTCCAGCATCCCTGTCTTCTGCCTGTTAGGTATAGTCCTCATCAGCACCATAAACAGAATTATTCAATAAGAAACCCAAATTGTCCCCAGTTTGTGGATTCTCCTTGAATACCAAAGCCATTGAGCACATTATTTTCAGCTTTGATGCTTTATGCCCTGAGTTTAAAGATAACAAGTTTTTAGAGCTAGTAGACAAGTTCAGCGGTGGGTGGGGGAGGCACATTATTGGGTGATTCTGCTTCTGTACCAGCACTCAGGGGTATGATTCCTATGAATCCTCATTTTCTAGTGGAAAAGGAGGGAATGCAGAGTGATGATATTACCATCCAATGTGCTGCCAGACTGGAAGCAAGGTAGGCCCCAGCTTAGGGAGAAGAAAGGGGTACAGCCCAGTTACCACAGGTAATAATTGGCAGCTATGGGATCCCTGTGGTTCTGGAGTGCTAGACTGTTATCATGGCAACCACCTGGCCAGGGTATATACCACAGGAAGTTGCCCCTGCTGTGGGCTAGCTGCTGTCAATGGCTATGACTCTCACTGAGAGCCATTAAGCATTTGTGGGCCATACTACATTGTCCAAATGATTCTGTGATCCTAAGATACTAAAAACTAATGACACTTGTCAACTTTATATAGCATTCACTTCTCATGCAATGAATTATAACAAATTTGCATCATTGTGACTAAAGCTAATAGAGCTTGGCTGAAGAGGATCCAGTTCTTACTAGGGGAGTCCTTCTGTGAGCCTGTTGGTTTTTAGGATTTCCTCTCGAAGTGTGTTGCTTGGAATTTTGCATGCATGATTGGGAAGGCCAGCCCATCCTATCAGGGTCACAGTGCACTGAGGTCTCTAGGCTGCTCCTACCCAACAGTGCTTCGTCGTTCCTGTAGCAACATCTGGACAAAGGACATCAGACTAGCAGACCCACTCCCAAGGACCCTGTAATACTCTTGGCTCTCCCAAAGCCGAGGGCAGCAGGCCAGCTTTCTTGGCTGCTGCTCTGCTGTAGCTGTATTTCCAGGACACCCAGCTGGGCTATGAGCAAAGCTAATTGTACCCATGTGTTGCCAGTCCTGCATAAGTATGCACCATTCTTCTCCCTAGCATAAATCTCTTCTGTCCTTGCTCTGGGTACTAGCCTGCAGTGCCCAGGGCCTTCTTCAGCTGAGTCACCCCTGAGAATACCAGTTGGGGTCTAGGACTGAGCTCTGAATTCTGGTGTTTTCTCAGGACACTGGTTTCTAAGGCCGTTGCTTTTCAGGAGCCCACCTAGTCTTGCTAGTCCAGGGAACTTCCAATGATTCTCCGCCTTTCTGTGCCCAAGCTCCTAAAGTATAGTCTGTAAGGCATCTTGGAGCCAGGGGGGCAGTGGTGGCCTTTCCTTACCATCTGAACTCTTCATTGGGACCTCTTGTCCCTTCCCATGTGTAGTCTGTCTGTCTCCTGAGACCAGAGACTGGGCAACCCAAGGCTCATTACAACACATCCCTCCCCTGCCTACCTCCCTGTGAGGAAGAACCACAGCACTTTTCCTCCAGAGGGAAGAGGAAGAGGGAGCTAGAGACTGTGTCCTCCTCACAGCCAGACTGGGATGGAAGAAGAGACAAACAGAATGGGTAGCTGCAGTGACAGAGAACAGAAGGGCAACCTGAGAAGGTCAGAGGGGGCTCAGCTGCCTGGAGTTGGAGACACCTGGTAGCTCCAAGGTCAACCTCACTCTTTGTACTTTGGCAGATAAACCCACTGGCTACACTTAGTCTTACTGGTTCTGGACAGGCCCACTGTGACTGGTGGAGGAGACCATCTTCTCTTTGTGAGACTGTAAGCCCACCCGTAGCTTCTTAAAGACTCCTGCACTTAAAGCCTAGATTCAAATTCTTTTATCCGTAAAGCAAGACTTCAGAAACTGCACATAAATTCTATTTGAGCATTGAAATCTCCCAACTGTAAAACAGGGCGGGGCATTCCTTTTACCTTGCAGGACTGTGGGCAGAGCAGGTAGCCTGTTAGTCAGCCTTCCATGACTGGAAAAATCCTGGAGAAAATCAGCCTGACAGAGGAAAAGTTTAGTTTGGGTCACAGATTTAGAGCTTTTCAGTTTATGATCACTTAGCGTCATTGCTTTGGCCTGCAGGGAAGCAGAAACTCATAGCAAGGAGCAGAACATGGGGCCTGGGAAACAGAAAGGGAGAAGGACCAGAACAAGACATGGTCCCCAAGACTCAGGACCAGAAGGTCCTCAAGACCCACCCACTTCTGCTATGCTCTGCCGTCTAAGTCTGTATCACCACATAGGATCTCATTGCCAAATCATGAGCTGGTTAACAGGCCCAGTCATTGGTGAAGTCAGAACATTATGACCTGGTCATTCCCCCAGGGCCTTACCTCTAAGCATTCCTGTGTTGGTGAATGTTCAGTTTCTTTGCTATTGCTGTGACAAACTCCCTAATCTAAAGCAGCTTTGGAGGATACAGGGTTTATTTGGTTTACTATTCCAAGTGACAGTCCATCATTGAGGGAAGGCAAGGGGATAATTCAAGGCAGGAGCATGAAGACACACCTACTTGGTATTTCACTCAGCATTACTTTTAACCAAGGAACTTACTTCATCGCCAAAGACAGCAAGAAACCATGGCAGAGTATGCTTGAGATATCTATATATAGCATGGATCACCTTCCCTAGGAATGGTACTGCCTATAATAGGCTAGGTCATCCTACATCAATTTAAAAAAATCAAGACACTCTCCCACAGGCATACTCACACATGGGGCCAATGTAGGCGGTCCTTCAGAGAGACTCCCTTCCAGGTGACTCTGAGCTGTGTCATGGGCTCACTAAGGCTAATGTTCAAGCTTTCAATTCATGAACCCTTGGGGACATCCTAGATATAACTGTAAGTAAGTACCTTCCCAGGTTACATGTCTCTATTATCATGCTGGCCATAGCACTGCTAAGGCTAATACATGCTGTCACAGTAGACATATGAGAGCCACAGATATAATCTGTTGTCTCATTGCCAAGGTAATTTTAAGAAACAAAATCAGATTTAATTTAATCTATTATGTTCAAAAATACAGTTTCTAAGAGAGAATGAGTGAGACTAAATTACATATTGCACACCGAGCTCCCAAGCCTGGCCTAGCTACACACTTTGTTTGGAGCTTGTTTCATTTTGAGATTTCATAACCACTTGGGGCTGCTGGTCAGCACATGGGACAGAACAGAGCAGACAAGAAACTTCACGTGCAGCACGTTTCATTCACCAAGTGTGACTGTCAGATGGCTTCTGGCGCCAGACTCCTCCTGGTCAGCTTTCCTTGTCTGACAGAAGCAGGTAATTCCAGCCTAGTGACTGGACAGGCCTGAAGGGGTGGTTTGGGTCAACTGCTTCCTGGAGGAGAGAGCTCTGGGCTCCTACATGGTGAGAGAATAGTGCACCTCGGCCCTGACTCACCCCTAGGAAATGCAGGCAGGGCTATGGACCGGGCCTAGAAGTCAGGCAGTGCTTTCTCAGGCTGTGCCATTGATCTGGGGATGTAAGTGGGTAGAGAAAGCTCTCTGCAGACTCTGTTCTGGGTGCTATGGCGATCCTGTCCTGTGATTGCTCTGCTGTGAGAAGACATCCCTTATGAACAGAGCAAAAACACCCACAGGCCTAACAAGTATCTCTGAAAGGCCTAGGAAACCAAAATGAGTTCAAGGGAGGTGTGTGTGTGTGTGTGTGTGTGTGTGTGTGTGTGTGTGTGTGTGCTCGCGCACGCGCGTGTGGTCAGCCACACCCTGGAGATCTCAACACTGTAATGAACTGATAAGATGGGGGTATAGTTCCTTCAGCTTGTCTTCCCACTTTTGGGGAGAAGAGATGACAGTAATAGGCCCAGGTGGGGAGGTCTCAGCCTTCAGGAAACTCACTTTGGGGGACTTGGCATGGGTAGCGGCTATAAACAACGAGGACCTAGCTGAGGGAGAAAAGGATTATTAGAACGAAAAGGCTCGTGGCTAGGGTGTCTTGTAAGGGGGCATGAGAAGCACTGGCCTTCCTTCCAGAATTTTTGGAGATCACCCAAAACAAGACCATGTGTCTTGTGTTTTTAATCTCTGAGGATAAATGCTCTGCACTGGCAGTGATGGAGTTCCATCAGTCACCCCTGAGGGGCTTCTTCCCCATCCAGGCTAATGTTTAGGGGATGTCTGTCTCACTGAGAAGCCTCCTACACACACCTGAACCTCAGAGTCCAGGTTAAGCTAGTACACTGATGTAATTGGCATGCTGCTAATGCCCAGTGATGGGGGACTCTGCAAGCATCCACTTCTGAGAAGGATACAGCTGTCCAGAGTCACCTGCTGTCATCAGTGGTCCATCTTCATCAGTGGGAGTGTTGGCCCTGCCTTCACCCAGCGCAGGCCTCACATTCATCCGCCAAAACGTATTACTTTTTGTGGCCCTTCTTAGCCAGTCCCTCACCCTGAAGGAAGTTCCCCAGATTCTCTCCTGCCTCTTCATTCCTGGTTTCCATCTGTCCCATTCCTTCCTCTGCACCTGGACTGAACCTTTCCAAACACAGAGAAGCTCCTGGCATTCTGCCGGGTCTCAGCCCTGCTCTGCCAGCTGCAGCCGTAGCACAGTATACAGAAGCCATAGGTTCTGGGAGACTCGGCATTTTGGCATGTCTGTGTGGATAATACCAGCTCTCAGTTTCTCTGAGAATGGTGCAGACTGGACACAGAGGGCTCCAAGTCAGGTCATTCTGCCCGTGACCTGGAAGCCTTTGCTCTTGGGTTGCTAGAACAGGACACCGTGGGCTGCACAGAGGGTTTGTGTGGCCTCACTGTCGTGGCCACTGGGAGTCTGAGTGAAGGTGCTACATTATCAGGGCTGGTTTCTGTCTGCATGTGAGGCCTGTTGAATTAAACCCACCCTAGTGGCCTCATGTTAACTGAACACTAAGATCCTATTACAAAGTACTGGGGATTAGGTCTTCAAGATATGAATTTTGGAAGGAATACAGCTTGGTTCGTAAGACCTGCTGTGTGGCTGTGGATAAGTTTGCTAACCTCTCTGGGCTGTAATGGAACAACATTTGAAGAGGTCATCATGAAGTTGAAGTTGGAGAACAGAACTGTGAGCTTTGAACATGTGTTGCTTGAATATTTTCACAAATTCCATGACCTTGGTCTTTTATTTTATGTGTTGTTGACATCTCTTATTTTTTTCTTCACTACAAATGTAGTTTCCAAGGAGGTGCTCCCCAAAGCTCTGTGGAATTATTTATTTTAAAATGAAATGACTACATAATGCCCTTTTGTATTGTGGATTTTGATCACTGGCTGTTTATTTTAAGCATCCCATGAAGTTGGGGTGGGGAAGCCTGGCACAGAAGCCTCAGCTGTTAGGACTGTCTCTGGTCTGCTTACCTTCTCTTTTCCCTCCATCCACAGAATTTTGTCTTCCTTTCACACAGGTGTGTTGAGAGACTGTTGTGCTTCCCTGCATGCATTGTCCATGCACACATATGCAAATTCATACATTCTCCATTCTCTTCTCTTTGTCCAGGTGTTAAAATATTGTTATAAGAGCAAACTATCAATACTTCACAATTAACAGTATTTGGGAAGATTTTTATAAAATGAACAACAGTAACATAAGTAGATCATTTGTCTAAATAAATAATTAATAGGCATAAGGTAAAATTTTATTGGAAATGCATTTTTATTGAAATAGATTTTTATATTTACTTTATATATCCTCACATGTAAATGAGAAGATGAGAATTTGAAATTTGCTTAGGGGTGTAGTTCCCCATCAATTTCATTCCTGTTTTGTTAATAGATATGAGCTTGGGAATTTCACCTTTAATACAAAAGAAGGCAGGATGGTGTTTTCATATGCCACTCAATAACAGGCACAGAGTTAAATAATGATCAGCATCGAAGATGATTTTTAATATGCTGCCAGCTGTCACCTGGATTTGGTCATTATTCAATCCTTGTTGGAAGCAAAGCATTGGAAATTGCATCCTCCTGAGTTTTAGTCATTAAGCTGTGAATTATTCGAAGTCTCAGTAGACATGAATGCTTTTTGTCAGTTCGTGCACGCTGTTCCCTATGTCGGGTGTCTGTGGTATAAATCCCGACGAATAGACATCATGCTTGGCTTTGTGAAGTGGAAAAGGTAATGTTATGAGCAGAGAATAAAAAGAATATAGTCAGATCTTAGACACATTGCAAGAGAACCCAGAAACTCATTTCCTTCTCACCCAAGAGTGTTCTAGAATATACCAACCAAGTACTAGAGTTTATTGACCCATATAAAGTTTACAATACTGTCATAAATCTGAATGTTTACTACATACTATGTTGCTAGTGTTATATCCTTAAACTATCTAGCACACAGTAGGTTCTCAGTAAGTGAAATTTAGGAAGGGTTTAGATATTGGTTGAGAGCTGGTTTATATATCTTTTTAGTTCTCTGGTGCTGACGGTCTTGCTATGGACCTTGTACTGCCTAAGCCCAAACACAAGAGCATAAAGAACCATTTTATCTGCTTGCCCACAGATTTGGCAGTTGAGGCTGAGCTCAGCTGAGCAGCACTGCTGTTCTCAGCTACCATGGTCAATACTTTCTCTGTGGGGACTCACAGTCCAGTGGGCCCACCCAAATAATCGACAACAGAAGAGTTTCCTGTCAGAAGCCTCAGATAGAGCATTTCTTATGCCTATGCTTGTGGCACATTGCCTAATGTTCCTTGAATAGAAGCAAGTCATATGGCCAAGTTCTGTTTAGCATGAGGTAGGAGGTGTTACACATAGGTGTGTACAGATGCAAGAAGGCAGGATTCATTGAGGTTGGTCATAGAAACATTTACCACACAATTCAGGAGTTCCCTGGCTGTTTCAGCTTTCCTCTGTCAAGGTGACTTCAGCTTCAAGTCTTAGATCAGACACATTCTGGACTAGGTGCACATGTATTCTGATTTTCCCCCTAGAGTTAGATGTTTGCTTCAAGGTGAATCGTTGTAGAAAGTTATCTTGCTCCAAGACTTGTTTCTTAAGGACATCTTCTTGCTGTTTTATGTTTGATTGGAACAGAGTCACTATACACCCCAAGGCTACTCTTGATTTTAAGATCCTCCTTTCTCAACCCTCCAAGTGTTGTACCATCATCTCTATCTAAGAACTTCTTTTGAGACCACAAAGAACAGTAACTAAAGAATGAAGGTTCGTTTTCCAATGAGAAGGTTCTAAGGAGAGATAGCCTGTCCCATCTAGTACTTTAAAAGGCTGTTTTCATGACTCAGAGCTCACAAATAGAGGGACTTCACCACTCCAGGACTAATTAACATAAAATATAACTCAATTTGTCTTTGCCAAAGATGAATATTATGATGTCAGGGATATGTGGTTTCATACCTGATATATAGTCCAGAACTGAACTAATAGTCATTGAGGTACCCTTTGATGTCTCTGCCATGATTTCACCCAAAGGTTGTAGGCAAGCAACCTCAAGAGTTGGCCACTGCAGCCCTAATACCTGAGTAAGATCTGGGTTCCTTCCTTCCAGGTAATGATAAACCAAGCAGTATTTACTAATCATTATTCTTTTTCCTTTCACAGTGAGACATTACTTGGTGAAATGCCCTCAGAACAGGTAGGAATGTTTTCTTTGTTATTTCTCTTTGATATTTTACTTTCTCTTTCTACTACCAAGAAATTGATTAAATATATATTCTTACTAAAAGATGTTGGTCACAAGAAAGTTGAACAATATCTGTTCCGTTTATGGTTGCATGTATGAGTTGTCTACATACCAGTCATTATCTTCACAGGGTCTAGATGGCATGCAGCTCATGCTGGTCCAGGCTGTATCTTTGAGGAGCTTGAAAAGTGTTCTGTAAGGCCATGAGAAAATTGATGACTAACCTGAGCCTCCTCAACCTTCTCACCACTAATCTTTTCCCACAAGCACAGACTTGGCCTGTGTTCTACTTTAGATGGTGACAGGCCTCATTGGACACATAGTAGTTTTAAGATACATTCAAATTAATAACATTTAAGATTTGACAACTTGGGACTCAGAGCCTTTTATTAAAATGCTATTAAGATCATCCAATTGCAGAGAAAACACAAAAGTCAAAACTAAAATGGGTAATAAGTTTCTGGCCCGGCCTTTCTGGCCTAGACATGGAGATTCAAACCTGTGCCACTTAGCCCCAAATAATCACACAAAGTCTACATTAATTTCATGCTGATTGACCTACAGCCCAGGCATAGAACTTGCTAACTCTAACTCTTGTTTAACTCATGATTCTTATCTTGTTTCATCATGAGGCTTGGTACCTTTTCTCAGAGCAGCATTTCAACTTCTTTCCTCTGTATCTGCTGGCTTCTCTCCTGACATCTCTGACTCTTACCCTTCCCAGAGTTTTCTTGGTCTGGTAGCCCTGCCCGCGCTTCCTGTCTGCCTTCTGGCCAGTCAGCTTTTTATTAAACCAGCAAAAGAAACAAATATTTACAATGAACCAGAACATAATCCCATAAAAAAATAAATATAACTGACCAGATCAGCATAGAAGTTAATTAGGTATTAGAATAACCTGATAAGGATTTTAGACCAGATGTCACAAATCTGTTTAATCAACTGAAAATGAAAAATCTTTTGAAAGCAACTGGTAAATAAAAAGTGCCACTCAACAAGGAGGAGTTATTTCAAAAAGTAGAAAATACAGAACTTAGAAAATAACAAATACAAATCTTACTGAATAGACACAATAATAGAGTAGCAACATTAGTAAGTAATTGGTAAAAGGAAAGAGAGTAATATAGTCATATGTGTGAACCACACATACAAACAGACTAAAAACCTAATAAACAGCTAGTTCTTAGGAACCAGAGGTAGGGGTAATGCCTACCATCAGGTTATAGAAAGAGAATGAAATCTAGAGGAGTTGACCACTATTTATTTATGGGTAGGTATAATAGGTGAACACTTCCCAAATTTTGCAGAAGAAAATTCAAAAATATCACTCTCGAACATGATGAGTAAACTAAGATCTACATGAAGACACAGCACAATTGAACAAGAGATGAATGTGAGTGTAAGTGCACTCTTGGAATCCAGGAAGGACAGAAAGAAATGGTGTTCTCAGAATCTGAAAGAATTACAGCCAGAAATTCTATGCTGAGCAAAACTATCTTTCAAGAATGAAGGAGTAAGAAAGACATTTTCAAATTAAGAAAAACTTAAATAATTTGTTAATAGATCAATGTAAGTAGGTGCTAATAATAACCTACTTTAAAAAATCACATCTAAAAAAATTCTTGAACTCAAAATGAAAGCAACCTTGAATAATTAGAAATGAAAAGACAACTTGAAGAATGTGTATATTGTTATTAATTCATTGAGAATTTTATATGTCTACAGTATATTTTGATCATATTCATTCACCCTCCGTCCCCTAACTTCTTCAAGATCCACCCTATTATATATGAGATATAATATGAATACTAGAGAATTTTAAAAATCATATCTGATGATTAAAACAAAAAAAAATAAATCAATTAATTCTCAGACAGTGATATTTAAAAGTCAGAAAACTAAGATGGCCCTTATAAAAGAGGGAGATCCACTCTTCATTTGTTGAGGAAGTGTTGCCAAAAGTAGGCAGTGATTGGTCACACATATATGCTGCAATTCCAAAGCAACTATTAAAACAACTCTATCCCTAACACTAAAAAGACTGTAGAAAAAAATCAAGATAATCCTTTAAATATATCCAAGTCACATAAAGAAATAGAATAAACAGAGCCATAGGAAAGGAGGAGAAAGTAAATAATGAATCACTTCTATGCCATCTCTCTTAAACTGGTTTAAATACATCTGCTGAATCTCAGAGCCTGGCATAGTAAATAACTATGTTTCCCCAACTATATTCTGTTTATAAGAAATTCACTTTATACACATGGCATAGATAGGCTGAAAGCAAATGGATGGAAGAAGAAATACCACACATTAAATAGCCTATATACCATATAGCTCATAAAATAAAACACAGAAAAAACACTCAGTAGGGCTTGAATGGAACATTAGATGAAAAAATAACCAATTCACCATGAAAACAAAGTTCCTAAATAGTATATGCGTTAAACCACGAAGACAGAGAACTCAAATAGCTAAAATTGATGATCTGAAAGAAGACAGAAAAACCTATGATTTTTAGCAACAATAGGCTTGGCTTAGGTCCCCAATTCACAAGGTCACTGAAGACATAGCTAATACTGTGAACAACAGGACCCAGTTGATCCATCTCCAGCAATCAGCATGAAAAAGCACTTTTCTTCATGTCTCCCCATGAAATATTCACCAAGATATATCCTAGGCTGAGACAAACTTCGACAACTTAAAAGACTTGGAATCGTCGAGTATATTCTTTGACTTCAGTGAATCAAAGATGACAGCAGCAGCTAAACAACAGCAGGGACATTTCTAACCATGGAAAGACAAAGCAGAGTCTCAACAGTAATGGACCAGGGCAAACACAGGTACAGAAATCAGGGAAGCACAGACAGTACAGAGATCAGAGGACACATGGTATTCAGAAGGAATCTTCCATGTGCTCATGTCTGATGGGCCCAGGACAGTTCTAAATAGAAGATATGCACTTTTCATCAAGTGATGTATATTCCGTAGACATTCACAGACAGAAACATGAACTGAGACCCATTTTCCTCACAGCACAAGCAAACATAAAAGGTCTTACTCCTAAGTATAAAAGCTAAAACTATGAAGATTCCTTGGGGAAAATTATTGTATCCTTGGATTGGGTAAAATGACACTGTGCAAGAGTCATAGATGAGAGACAAGTTTAGTTCCAAAGACACAATTACATAAACAAGAAGACAAGACACTGAATAGAAAATGTCTTAAAATTAGATAAGTGAAGAGAAACATGTTTCCAGATACAGAGTTCTTCCAACTGGATAATAAGATGACAAATAGCACAATTAAAATAGGCAAGAGTGATTTGAACAGGTATTTCCCTAAAGAAGATGTATCCATGGCTCATAAATACATGGCAAGATGCCCAATATCTTCAGTCATTAATTAGGGAAATGCAAATTAAATAAGAATGTGATTCCAGCACACCCCAACCATAATGCCTACAATCCAGGAGACAGATGATGCCAAGTGTTGGCATGCGTACGGAGAAACTGGATCATTGTTCATTGCTGAATGGAGTACCCAATGGGAAATAAAATTTGTTAGTTTCTTAAGGTGTAACTCTTAATAATATGACCTACAAATTGTACTTGTAGGGATCTACCCAGTGGAATGAGAGCATATGCCCACTCAAAGACCTATGTGGAAGTGTTCACAACTGCTCTATTCATAATAACCAGAAACTGGAGTCAATCCAAATGTGTTCATCAGCTGGTGAGGGAGGACATACAATGTGGCAGATCCATCCAATAAAGTTCTACTTGGCAGCGAAACAGACTGTGGAAGCAGGCCATTCTCAAAACACCACAAAATGAAAGGAAACAGGTGCAAAATTTACAGTTGTGTACAGTTTTAATGAAATGCCTAGAAAAGGGAGATTTATGGAGACAGAAAATAGAGCAATGTTTGCTGATAGCTGAGGTTGAGCATGGGGATTAATTGTGGACGTGATTAATGTGGAATGGACTAAGTGTAGAACTTTGTGGGGCTGTGATTGCAATGCCCTAAAAATGTATTGTACTGATGACTGCTCAACTTGTGGATCTATAAAAATCTACTGAATTGTTTGATATGAGCTACAAATTCTATTGGAAATCAATTATGCCCCATTATAGCTACTTCTTTTTAAGACCAAATCACTCACACCCTAGGACTGAGGTGAATCAGGCATATCATTTGGAGAGAGGTTTGTACCTGGGCCAATCTCTTGATTCCTGGGATACCTGGCTCTGCTTCATGGATATTGCAGCTCCTCCTGTCTTGGGTCTGACTCCCTACTCCTCATTCCCCTCCACTTACAGCAGTCACATTCTAAGATGGATACAGCAAGAATGGATCCTAGTTTGGTAGACAGTAGAGTTTGGTTTCCCCTAGTCCTGGAATATACAAGTGTATTCAGCATATTTCCATTGCTGTGACAAAATACTTGAGAAAACCAACCTAAAATGGGGAAAGAAGGAAGCTGGAGAGATGGCTCAGAGGTGAAGAGCACTGACTGTTCTTCCAGAGGTCTTGAGTTCAATTCCCAGCAACCACATGGTGGCTCACAACCATCTATGATGACATCTGGTACCCTCTTCTGTGTACTGTATACATAATAAATGAATCTTTTAAAAATAAAAACATAGGGAAAGAAACATTTTTGGTACTGTTGCATTGGAGGCTGTGGCCAGGCAGCACATCAAGGAAAAGACTGGGTAGAGTAAACCTTATCATCCAAGGGTAGCAGAGAGCAAGGAGGAGTATGGAAGGCTCGGTTTCCTTTGATGAAATCCCCAACAAAAGCAATCTATAGGAGTTTACTTTGGTCTACAGCCTAGAGGGAACACATTCCTCTGTCACATCTGATTAGCAATGCAAAGGCAGAGAGAGAAGAGAAAGTTGGACCCTACTATAAAACCTCAAAACCTGCCCCTAGTATTGTACAGTCTCCTGCAAGGCCCTATCTCCTGAAGGTCCATTACCTTCCTGAGCAAAGCCATCACCTGGATACAATGGGTTCAAACATGTAGGCTGTGAGGGACAGTTGACATTTAAGCCAATTCCAATGTCCTCTTTCTGGGTGTTCCCCCTAGTGATGCAATTTCTTCCTGCTAGGCCCCATCTCTCAATCAGGTACATCCTAATGGTACCATTGACTGGTGATCAGGACTTAACTCATGATCTTTAGAGAATATTTAAGATTCAAACTATAACACAGATATCAGAGTCATAGAGTTCTACCCAGATGTTGTTTCTGCCTCTGTACCAACCACCCTGGGGGCTGACAGGGATGGAGTTGGGTGATCACCCAAGATTTCCTATGAAATGCTTCCTGCTGAACCAACTACACATAAGTCTCTGTAAAATCACTTTCTTCCTTCAACCTCAGACCATGGTGGGGTCAAGCCTGACCACAGGTCTCAGGGACATTCAGCCTCGTCATGTGACCTCATGTAGTCCTGACCCCTTCCTGCTGTGTCTGTCTAGAGAAGAAGTCAATTATTTCCTTCACTATGGCTTTGACCTGTGTCCTAGGACATCAGCCCATCTTTTCTATGGCACAGACTAGGTCCTGGTACCCTTTGTGGTTGCTGCTGTGGGAACTGGACCATGAGTTTCAGGTTCTATTCATGGTTACTGTCCTTTATGTCCCTTGTCCACTTCCTTCTAAAGAAAAAGGGGCAGAAATCACAGGACCAGAGCAAGAAGCCAGGAAAGGAAACCCTCAGGCAGAGTAGGGACCCTCAGGAAGAGGCCACAGGCTGCTGCTGAGAACACTGTGGTCACAGAGAAACTGGCTTTGCCAAGTGACCCGGGCAAGACGGGGACTGTAGGGACTTTCATGACTTGCTAGGCAAAAGTGAAAAATAAAAGTAAAGCTTATCATGAGTTTGTCCTGTTCTGAGTTAAGAAGCTACCATGGTCTGGGAGGGGTGGCCTTGGCCTTTAGGACTGAGGGACACTTTCTTTTCCTTGGCCAATAGGAAGCAAATGTCCCAGAACAGAGAAAGCATTTCAAGGCTCTGTGAGGTTTTCAATATGCCTTCCCTTGAAGGATCATCAGTAAGAGCGGGCTCAAAAAGTTCCTGAAAGCCAGCTTTACGACAATATGCCAGCAATTACTCAGAGTTCTGATGCTTATTGTGTGCAGGCCAATTATTAAAAAGTTGGAAAGAGGGAGAGGGAGGGATGGAAGGAGGGAGGGAGGGAGAGAGAGAGAGAGAGAGAGAGAGAGAGAGAGAGAGAGCTGGAAGTACAGAAAAAGACATATCCCAGCTTGGCCTTCTCCTGGGTATCAGACTGTACATGCTAGCAGACACAGGAAGGCAGCAACATGTTCTCAGAGTCCGCCTTTCTTTAAGTATGTGGTGCGCACTATCTCTTGGACAAACTGGGGTTGAGGTACCATCCATTTTTCAGGATGTGTTAGAGGCACAATCCAAGGTGATTTCTGAGCTTTTTAAGATGCCTTTTCTATATTCTCTGAAACATTAGAGATTTTTTAAATCATCCTCTGAGAACAGAAGCAAGAGGCTTAATCAGCAAGTGACATGCCAGGGTCACAGCAAAGGGAGAGATGGGATCTCAGAGACTAAAACCTGACACATTAACATTTGGGAGTTTTAAAGTCGAACAAAAGATTGGTCTGACAAAGCCTGTGTTGCAGTGTCTATGAACTGGTGGTAGCAGGGCTGACAGAGAGCAAGATGACCTTGGTTGCCATAGGACCAGTTTGTCCGTAGGCCTGACAGTGAGCTGGGGTGATGGAACCCACCTGTGGATGGTCCGGGAAGCAGTACTGCATGGGGAAACGCTTTGGCAGCCACCTCATAAAGGAGCAGCTTTTATTCTGCTACTTAGAATATGCACAAAAAAGATAAAAAGGAAGGAAGAAGGCTAGTGACATTGGCTGCCACTTAGCATTTACAGAACACAGCTTGCCCTACACTCAGCTCAAGCACTGAGAGCAGATCCTATACTGTGTACAAATCAGACACTGACACGGTAAGATAATCATCGGAGACAATCATTAAGTGATTGTCATGTGACAGACACAGTTCACGATGATTCTAGGTGTGTATTACTCATTTAATGATTGTCACGGTATAGGGCCATGGCAGGTGGCACAGTTTACCTATCTTAAAAAAAGCAAAGTAATGCAACCTCTAAGTAGCCCCTGGCATGTAATACCAATTGATCTTGAGCATCTGTAATGGTAGTTAAGGGCTCTGGAGCCTAGGGTGAGATATCTGGAAATTCACCCAAGTTGTATGAGCTCTTAAAATTTATCTGTGGTGGCTGGCATTGAAGAGGGACTTGTCTGTGGCTGCTAATATTTATTTTTGTTTTGAAAGTGACAGAGAGTTGCCACTGTAGCTATAGAAACTAGTAATTTTTCAAGATTCTACAATAAAGATTTTGTGGTGCATGGTACATGTATTACTATGGGCTGCATGAAACATTGAGGAGATATACAGAGAGCCGCTTGGAAAGGAACAGATAGATTCTTATGATGAAAGTCAGGCATTTGCCTTGCCAGGACTAAGAAATGGAGAGAATGAGCATTTCTGGTGCTAGGACAGATCAGTTAAACTATGGCCTTCCACAATGCTATGGAGTAAGGAGCATCTGGGAGATTGAGAAAGATGCTGGGGTGACCTGGCTAGCTTGGCTCCCTGAGCCCCACTTGCTAAGGGCTCTCTGTGTCCAGATCTTTAAATAAATAGACATTATTTTAGACTAAGACAAACATTCATGTAGCATGTGACAGACATCTTTACCCAGTGATGAGAAATATCTGCTTACTCCTTAAAGAACAGAAATGACAGGCCTCAAAAAGCTTATGCCTCACAATGGCCGGGTGCTGTAAGAAGATGGCCTTGGTCCACGGCTAACAGCAGGCATGGTTCAATAGATGAAGCTCTTCAGCTCTCACTGCTAGCATGCCTCACAGAGCCTGGTATCAGGATGATCATGTGGGCTGCCAGGACACCCTAAGCAGACCCATGCTGTGGATGGAGATTTAGTTACCAAAGAAGGCTGTGGTTGGATGTAGAAGGCTTAGCTGTAATTATGTTTTCTGGTGAAATCAGCCTGGTTGGTGTATGGTAGAATTTTCCCTTCCTCTCTGTCCTAACAAACGCTCCCAGCTCTGAAGCAGACACACAGCACATCTGGCCCACCATGTACACTATTTGGTAGCTGACATCACTCATTCCAGACAATTCTGAGAACATGTTGTCCTCTGCCCACTCTTAGGCCAGAACAACTTTTGGTCTTGGGCACCAGGCACAGTTCCCAGCCCCCAAGACTCTAATACTTGTGTTGAACCATCTTCTTTGTACACGGGAAGGAACTGAAGCTGCAATACCCAATTTAGTACGTACATAAAATGTACTATGTTGTTAATGCCACCTTCTGGTACCATCTCTTTAAGGAGCTGGCTTAAGCCCAGAGCAACTGTTTTAATATAGCTTGAATGTCAATCTTTCGTTCTTAATTTCCTAGTTCCTTGTTGTCCACACTGGTCCCAAGGTCCTTGCTTCAGGATTGGTGAGTCAGACCAACCTGGGCTGAATTCCACATCCCTTCCCTGGGAAGGATCAGGGCTTTTTTAGGTCTAGTCTTCTTCCCTGAGAATGCTGCAGATTATGGTAACATTTCCACTGTGGCTTGCACAGAACAGACAAAAACATAGCAATTACTACCAACTTTGCTTTAAAAGAAAGTTTACCAAGAATTTTTTTCAAAGCCCTGCAAAATCCAGGTCACATGTTGGAGGGCATTCGGGAGAAGCAATGCACTAGTCAGTCTGCCTGTCAATTGGTTTGACCTAATAAATACCACTGTGACCGTGGGAGGGCTGTGTCAGAAGGGCATGGCAGACTATGCTGGGCAGAAAAGTTTCTAATCAGCATTTGAGCTGAAGCTTGTAGTCCTTCCCTTAGGGCTGGAACACAGGCACCATGACATCCGCTAGCAGCAACATCCTATTTCCAATGAGGTGCTATGAAGTGCCCACATTGTTTGTGTGCACTGGATACCTGATTGAGTTATGTAGCCTTTGAATACCTGTGGTAGTTAGTTTTACTTGTCACCTCAACCAAATGTAGACTCAGCTGGGAGATTATTGACATCTCTGGCTGTGTCCATGATGGAGCTTCTTGGGAGGGTTATCTGAGGGAGAAACACTGAGTGTGAGTGTGTACAGCCCCATCCCATGGCCGGGGGATGGGGGCAGGGATGGGGAGAGGGGGCTGTTCCTGGCCTCTATAAACGGGAGCCAAAGAGAGCCAAGCACAGCCATTCCGGCTCTCTGCTTCCTGTCCCACTTCAGTGTGGACTGTTTCGCTCCTTGGGCCAAAACAAATCCTCCCTCTCCAAAACCAGAAAAGCAAGCAATACAATGCCGCATCTTACTTATCGATGCTACTCCATCTGACGTCACAGTGGGCCTATGAGAGAGCCGGCATGGGCTGCTCCCCCATCTTACAGATAGAGGGATGGAGGCCAATGGGGATGAGTGCCATATCTAGAGTCACCCCTGCAGCTTTGATGTCATCTTCTACCCCACTTCCAACATCTGGTCACTAAATCCAGTTTCCAATAGTTCTAGAGTAGAGGTTCTGAGTCCTTGAGGAACAGAGATTTTTCAGGAGGTGGCACCGTTCCAACTGACCCAGACCACTTGTGTGGCCTCCTGACTTTCCCAGGCTTGAGCCAGAAAAGCATCTCCATTAACAAAAACCTCCCCAGAGTAACCCTGACTGCCTTCTAATTCATAGGAAGTTCCCAGGCCTATTTTCCCATCTTTGTTGGTTGCGATGTCATATAAAACACTCTCATGTATCGGAGACAAACTGTAGCCCTGTGCCCATTCAAGATGTAGCATAACTTTTTGTAAATTAATCCTAAAGTGGGTTTTCTTAGTTGAAAAGTCCTCCCAGACTTGGCTCACTGGGAGAAACGGGATTGGGAGGGAGAAGCGTGGACCTCACGTCACCACCATGACCCACTGTATACTTGAAGTCTTGTTCAACAATGAATTAGGACTAAATTTAGTTGGATGAAGCCTTACTGGTTTGGAGGAAAATGGTGATGACAAGAGATCATTTTCAGCTTTCTAAAACCCCTAGGCATAGTGGCATACATTCATAGAAATGGTGTTCCAGAAACTTTCACTGTGTATGAAAGAGTGAAAGAATTAAATCCAAGTAAAAAGGAGAGAAAGAGGAAACATTTAATTCTACAGTGTATGAGGTACCCTGGGGATACTATCCAACTTCAGAAGTACAAAAGAAAGAATATCAAAGGCTTTTAGCAGAAAGGGGAAAAACTGCATTTAATAAAAACACAGGATTAAAGAGGTGTTGGGAAAAATTTGCAGTCAGTGTATTAGCTTGGTGGAAGAGACCTATGAAAATTCATATTACAAGTCTAAGGCCTTAAGTAAGTAATAAGTATAAGGAAGTATGGAGACAGACAGGCCATGACCATTCTTTGGGACTGTCACAGAAATGCAACAAATTTATTTTTGTTCATGAGTTTAACTGATAAACTGAAGGACAATGGCACAGTGCAGCTGTTCACTGACAGAACAGCCATAACGTGGTACTAACTTGTTGACAATTGCTTTGACAACAGACTTGGAATAACCTTGAAGATGGTCCTCTCTCTGACATGGCGATTCTAGTCTTCAGGTTCAGACTTAAGGAGAAAATGGAAGAATGGGAAAACACTTGGCACAAACATATTAGAAAATGTACCAGTTGTTCATAGGCTAGAGAATGGGTTTGTAAACTATAGCTTATCTTCTCATGAGAATAATGGGAAAATATAAAAATCTGAAAAATATGGATTAAATAAAAAGAAAGTATAACACTACAATTTAAGGCAATTTTTAAGAACATATAAGCTATAGTGCTAAATATTTTACTCATATAAATACCTGTTTGTAGCAGCTTTATTCCTAATTACTCAAACTCAGAAACAATCATCACTTAGATGGAAAGACCTGGGTGACAACCAGACAATAGAATATTATTTGGTACTATAAAGAAGTGAGCCACCAAACCAGGAAAAGACACGAAGAAAGAAGCCTTGAATGCCGTTTATCAAGTGAGAAGAACTGGCCTGAACAGGCTGCGCACGGTGTTTACAACCCTACAAGGTCCTCTAACTGCCAGAACTATGGTGCCAATCAAAGCAAAGATGAACGGTTTCCCCAGACCTGAAGGGGGCGGGCACAAAGCACAGGACTTTTAGAACTTTGAAGCCCCTTTATATAATATTATAATGCTGCATACACATCACTGTGTATTTATGCAAACCCACAGAACACAGGAGAGTGGAGCCTGATATTACCTGTAGACTGTGGATGATCCTGATGATTTTGCACAGGCTTTCCAATTGCAGAGCATGGGGGTGGTGGGAGAATCTCTGTCCCTTCTCAATTCTGTGAACCTAAAACTGCTCTAAAAATAGCCATTTCTTTTTAAAGAAAAATAACATTGTGGAAATATTTACAAAGGCCATGTTTTGGTCATGACAGGCTTATTTCCTTTCATTTCTATGCCTATAATTATCATTTTAATCCACAGGCCTGCCTGGTTTCATTTGAAAAGAAAAATAATAAACACGTTAAGAGTTTAAAAGGTTGCAAAACCAAGGTCTGTATGTTTGTCAGCTTAAGCAATTCTTTGTTTGTTCTTGGCGGTCAGAGTTGTGTAAACTCCCATTCCTTTTAGCTATTTGTAAATTGACACAGTGGGCCCTGCGCTCTACGGCTATGACCAGCTAGCCTGTTCCCAAAGAAAATAAGTCATCCTTGGGGAATCTCAGTGGAAACATCCTTAGACTTTTCCCACACTTTGCAAGTGAGTAGTGACATGGTTCTGGTATTTAGGACCATGATTACAATAGCTGGTAACTGTATGTCTACATCTACTTATGTATAATTGTAAATGTATTCAGCGTTCATCTCTCTCTTCTGTCTCCTATCTGTGCAGTTCCAAGATCTTTGACTATTTCTAAAGTTTCTTTATATATAGGCAAGCTCATTCCAGCTTGTTTTCCCTATCTTTATATGAAGCGTGGGGTGTTTCACAGTAGTTTTTCTCTGAGAAATGTGTCTAACAGAATTTTTCTCTCAGCAATGTATCCTACTTTATCAGCACATAGGTCATTGTTTTATCCCTGCTTCTAGCCACAGATGATCAGCATAGGAATAATATACTTGTTGGGCAGTGGTGACACACGCCTATAATCCCAGCACTTTGGAAGGCAAAGGCAGGCAGATCTGTTTGAGATCAAGGCCAGCCTGGTCTACAGAGCAAGTCCCAGGACAGCCAGGGCTACACAGAGAAACCCTGTCTCAAAAACAAAAACAAACAAAAAATGAACAAACAAACAAACAAAACCACATACTTAACCAACCAATTGGTAACAGTTGGGCTGTTCTATAGCAAGATTTCATTGCTGTAATGCTTAAGTCTTATGCACGAATCATTTCACATGCACACAGTGACATTTATGCAAGGAATTTTCACAAGTGAGACTGTGGTGTCATTTTGGTAGATGTGGCCAAGGCGTTTTCCACCAGGGAAGGTAAAACCTTTGGAAAAGCTTGTAAAGAGTTC
This sequence comes from Sigmodon hispidus, assembly GCA_004025045.1. NCBI lineage: Eukaryota > Metazoa > Chordata > Mammalia > Rodentia > Cricetidae > Sigmodon > Sigmodon hispidus. The sequence continues at coordinate 176,462 of PVIH01000988.1, read as the reverse complement.
ATACTCATATTTGAGTCTTTCCATTCTGGCAAAACCTCCCTCTCTTTCCACCTTTTCATGGTGAGTTTAGCATGTTTACATATATGGGGCTCCCCTTTTCCCTCTACTGACTGTTCATCTTGATGACTGATCATGGTCTTGCCCACTTAGAGGTTTTTCATGGCCTGGAGAGATAGGCTCTCTTGGGAACCATATCTGCTAAACTAGACCCTGTGCCTGGGAACAAAAGACTCACAGGGGGTTTCCTTGTGAGTTGCTAGAGCCAATAGGAAAGCTTTGAAACAAGACTGGTAGCCATTCAGCTATCACCTGTGAACCCCAACACATGTAGGAGGCTGAGATCATTAGCCTTCATTGTCAACTGGAGAGGATTCAGAATCAACAGAGGCACCCTTCCAGAGATTTAACTGAGGTAGAAAGTTTACCTTAAATGTGGTTTCACCGTCCCCTAGCCAACTAACATGTTGGACTGAAGAAGTAGAGAATGTAAGCGGAACACCAGCATTCATCTCTTTGCTTCCTGAGTATGGATGCAGTGTGACCAGCTGCCTCATACAGATGCTGCCATGACTCCCCTGTCACAATGGACCATATCCTCATGCCATGAGCCAAAATAAACACTTTCTTCCTTGTACTGCTTTCCTCAGCAGAAGATAAGTGACTAACGTAAGAGTCAAGAACAGCTCAGCTCCCATGCTCATCAACAGGTTAGAGCAGTCCACTAGTTCCATGGGCTTTGGCTTTCTTTAATAGAAGACCTGTCATTCCCATCACATTGTTTTATCATGGACAGCATATAGAAAGAAACAGATACTTGAGTGGCCCCACAAGGTCAGCTGACTAGAAACATCACACGTCTCAGAGTAAACTTATTTCCCTGTCCTAAAGATGAGGGTATCAGAGAAGCAAGTCCCTGCTACTTATGAAGGACCCTAGAGGTAAAGCTCCCCTGAGTCCCTTCTTATCTGACTGAGAGGTGCCTGGTTTGGAGAATATGGAACCCAAAGACATGGACAAAGAGTGCTGGATCTGGGAGAACTAGCTCAAGTACATATACAATTTTAGTGTCACCATTCGTAGCCAATCATACAGTAAGTAGCCAAGCTACACTATGCTTAATTAACATAAGACATCCGTTCATACTAAATAATGTGAGCAAGCTGGTCATTGCTTCCTCCAGGGAATTTGAACTTTGAGCAGCACATCCTAAGTCTCAAACTAATTCACCTCATCATCTTTATCTTGGCCAAGGGAGAGGGGCAGACTTGCTGGCATCTCTAGAGACGATGTAAAATACTCCCTGCCTGTCTGTAAGGTGGTCCTTCCTTGGACACCTCCATAGCGAGTCCTCAAGAATTCCTGGAGCCGCTGTTACTTTCGAGTTATGGTTTTCAGCAATGTTGGCTCCATTTGACCCTTTTTCTTCTCCAGCTCAGGGGAGACTGTCACCAGTGTGACCAGCTTGGCCCCATTGCAGCCACAGAAGGGCAAGAGGCAGAAGAAGAAAGCAGATATCCCACCTGCAGTCCCTGCCAAAGGTAAGGATCTAACCTGCAAATTAAGGGAAAGCCACCTTGATTGATACAGAGTTGGGTCTGGAGTCCATGGTGGGATCAGGGCAGAGGAACAATCAGATAGAAGACTTGTCATTCAGTGATACTGTAGTGCAAACAGTCCTCCTAGATTTTATACATAACAAACTGGAATGAGGTGGGAACCAGAGCACCATAGATTTGGTCATTGCCATTGAGTTAAGTCAACATGCACAGAACAGTCCCTACATAATTTACTGTGGACTTTTAAATGGTGAGATGATGCAGGGGCTGGCAGCATCTTCTTGGTTCTTAAAGGGAAGGAACATCTCTCATGTTTTAAATATGTATTCACTTATTCTGCTGATGAAAATACATATTATATGATTGGTTATTCTGTCATTGCTGTTTTTATTCAGAGCAATAGGAATGAGCAACAAAGGGGTTTCTTAAAGGAGAAAACCAGCATGGATCTCACCAGAACCAAGGCTGTCTATGGATAGACCCTATTTAGATACTTAGACTAGCCTATCTAGATGTTCATCCCTCAACTAGTTCAAGTTATAGATGTAAGAGAAAACTTTAAGATGATAAAATGCACTTTATCCCTTCACTGGGTTCTGCTGGTACCCCACTGAATCCTGTTAAGAAGGTAACAGGAAGGAAGGAAGGAAGGAAGGAAGGGAGGGAGGGAGGGAGGGAGGGAGGGAGGGAGGGAGGGAGGAAGGAAGGAAGGAAGGAAGGAAGGAAGGAAGGAAGGAAGAGAAACATGAGACCTGAGAGGGAAGGAACAGAGGTCACTTCTGCCAGGGCTCACACCTCTATATTTTATCAGCCTATGCAGAGTGGATATCGTCCAAGCTACAAAAGACACAAAAAAAACATGTGGGGAACTAAGTGTTGCAAGTGGGCTTCCAACTCCAAGTTCAAGTCATGTCAGTCAAGACTAGTTAAGCCACTGGAAGGAAGGAACCTCCATTTGCCTGTGTTAAACTCCTGGATTACCTCACAGGGAGGACTGGGTGAGAGTCAGGGAAAAGTCCTTTCTCATGCCCTTGACTTCTGCACGGTGACAGAGACCTATACAGAACTGCTGTGACCTGGCCTAAGGGAGGCAGTGCTGTGCCTAAAGATGAGGGATGATTGTCCTCTGAGTAGGGGTGCTCAAAGATACAGAGTCCAGGAGCTTGAGCTCTTCTTGAGGGTAGAAGGCTCTGCCAGCCTGCACACAGGGTGTCTGTGATGATCATGGGAGGTAGGCTTTAAGAGGCCTTGGAAGAATTTCTATCTAAAACTCAGTGTCCTTCACAGCTCCAATAGTCAGCACTTTCCACAAACCAAAGCTGCTGAAACCACAGAGGAAAGTCGCCCTGGTGAGTAACTGTTCCCTCTAACAGTGCAGGGGTACCTCAAACAGTACCTCTGCAGGCCCTAAATAGGCTAACAGTTCTGTCACCTCTGCTCCCAAAAGCATTCTCTCTTCTCAGACCAGATTTTCTCCACCTTAATTTCTCAGAATAATCTTCCAAGAAAGTGCAAATAGAATTACCTTTCACTATAAATGTTACCAAAGCAAGAGTAAACACGTTATATCAGAAAGGCATAAAACAGATTGTGGGTTTGCTTGCATCAGTTTACCTGATAAGTCCCTCTGAAGAGGATGCTAAGTATCTTTCGCAGAAAAATATGTTAAATCTTTTTTATTATTATTTTGAAACAACTTTAGATTTACAGAAGTTGTCATTGAGGTATCAGCTTTGGTATGTCCTTTGCCCATAACTGGTAAACATCTCACATAGCTGGGGTGTGAGGCTCTAAGGCAGCAATTCTCAACCTGTGGGTCATGACCCCAACACTTTCAGAGATCAGATATCCTGCCTATCATATATTAACATTACAATTCACAGCAGTAGCGGAAATAGCAACAAAAATAGTTTTATGGTTGGGGGGGTCACCAGAACATGAGGAGTTGTATTAAACGGTGGTGGGGATAGGATGATTGAGAACCACCGCCATGGTATTAACCTCAGCATGATGTCCACACAACACTTTCACTGGCTGTCCACTTTGGATACATTCCAGCACCCCACAGCAGATGCCTGAAACCATACGTTGTATCAAGCCCTACAAATGCAGGCTCCATTTTCTTCACACAAAGCCCTGATAATGTTCAGTTTCTAAATTAGACATGGTTGAGTAATAATGGGCAACTCTAACATGGAACAATTATAACATGTTATAATAAGATTTATTTTAAAACTTATGAATTATTCAATTTTGGAATTTTCCTTTTAAGATTTCCCAGTGGAGGTTGACTGCCTAGAACTGAAACTGTTGATGGCAGAGGGTAGCTGTGTGTCCTTAAGATGTGCTGCCCACCTCAGCCCAGGTGAAATGGGTTGTACCCGCCAGGTTCCCTGCTGTTTTTTCCTGGCTGTTCCTGTATGCCAGAAGCCAACCCCAATGTTCACCTCACACTAAAAGCAGGCAAAAGAACTTAGGCACAGGCTTTCAAAGGGGAAGAAATCAGAATTTGTGGACCTGTTTACCACAGTGGTTTGTAATTATTTTAGAGAGCTATGTCAGGGCTCTGCTCACTTGTGTACCCTTGTCCTTGCCCAAGGGAGTTTCTGTGGTGGCTTCTTAATGGTGGTCTTTCCTTTCCCTCAGGCTTTCTCCCTTTGTCACTTAGGATTCTGTAAGAAAGGGCTGCCCCTTTCCTCACCTTTTATTCACCAGTTCTTTTGATATCAGTGTTTACATAGACGTTTATATAGTATGTTTAGTGTTTGACCATCTGTGATTTTTTTGATGTGTTGCTAACGATGTTTAGCAGATATCTGTGCTATGTGTGTGAAAGATAAATGATTGTCCAATGTCCACGGCAGCAAGCAGTTTATTGGAGTTTTCTTTCTGTCTCTTATTGGACATCCAATGGTATGCATAGAATACATTCATGTATGAGCATTCTAAATGGCATCATTTTAATTTTCACAGTAAGACTCATCTCTCATCTGCCATTTGTCCATTTATGGGGAGTGGTAGGGGGTGTCCACAGTCAGCTGGAAGATAGTCACCAGCTCAAACAACTTTCTTTAGACCTAGTGGTCCCTTCTATTAAACATAAAACCTAGATGTGCAGTGCATGGGTACAGTGGTTGTTGTTTTGGTGATTTATCAGAAGATTGGATTCAATAATACTTGAAATAATGACTGTAGTCTCAGTGTGAGTGTTCATTACCCTTCTGTTTGTGTGTGGTGTATAAACTGATATGCTTTTATGAATGAAGACTTATCATAGGAAATTAAAAATAAAAGTTATTTCTAAGTTTTTTCAAGAAGAATCTTAACTAAAGGTTTCTGTATGTATGTTTTCATTTTATTTTCATACTTTACTTTAGCATATGAGTGTTTTGTCTGCATATCTCTCTGTCCACTGTTAGGGTCTGCGAATGACCCCACAAAAGACCACCATTTGCATATGCAAAAGCAAGACTACTTATTTCTCCAGAGAAAATTTCTGTATACAGGGCCTAGCCACACAACCTGGAGAGAAGCTCAGGGCTCCTTTTAAGCCCAACTAGAAGGATTCCCAGGATAATTAGGTCATCTTCAGCAAACAGGATTGGCTAAGCAATCAACAGTTACATCAGTTTAAACTTGATTGGCTGTAGCATCTTTGGACGTGTTAGGGCACACCCGGAGATGTATCAAAAAAGAAGGGTGGTGATGGTGCAGCATCTACCCTTTTCTGATTGGCCAGCTCTCACCTGTCAAGACCAGGCAGGCTGTGTGGGCCTGGGAGTGCCCCTGGAGGAGGCTGCACTCCCAGACTTACCTGCTTTCTCATCCAGCACATGCATGCAGTGCCCATGGAGGCCAGAAGAGGGAGTCAGATCCCCTGGAACTGGACTTACAGATGGTGGTAAGCTGCCCTGTGGGTTCTGGGAGTTGTGCCCAGGTCCTCTGGAAGAGCAGCCAGTGCTCTTAAGTGCTGAGCCATCTCTCCAGACCCAAGGTTTCTTTATTGATGAAAAAAAATTATAGAAGTTATATATAAATATGAGAAGATAATATAAAGTATGAAATAAAATATTTATAAATGGTCAATCTATGAAGCTCTTTTCACAAAAAGTAGATCAAAATGTTTGTTTGATAAAATCTTTCCCCCGTTTTAGTTTATGTATTTTGTTTTATATATATGAGAGCAGTGTGTGTGTGTGTGTGTGTGTGTGTGTGTGTGTGTGTGTGTGTGTGTGTGTGCCTAGTGCTTGCAGAAGCCAGAAGAGGGCATCAGATGCCCTGAACTGCAGTGGCAGATGTTTGTGAGCTGCCCTGTGATGCTGAGAACTGAAACCAGGCTCTGTGAACGACAGATGCTCTTAACCTCTGAGCCATCTCTCCAGCCTCAATAAGAGATTTATTTTTTACAAACAATACTTTACATATAAAATTATCTTTCGATCATTTAAAATGTAAAAGTTTTAAAGTTTTTTTTATATACCAAACTCTCATAAAGTCAAGTTAATTTGATGCCAGTTTCTGCCAATAACAACTCATAGGGGGAAAAAAGAGCTGACTTCAACCAGGTCTCTGTCTGACCAATATTTTACAGTCAAGATTACCAGATTTAGTATCTGCAGACTTGGATGAATATTAAGATTTATTGCCCCAGGATGCTAGCATTGAACTCAGTCTCAATTCGGTCGATATTTATTTCTCAGATCAATAAGTCCTGATGGCAGCTGAGACTTAAGTCAATAGCTCCTTGTTCACTCACACAGGCCTTAATGGGTAATTTAGATAATGACTTAGAGATACACCACACACACACACACAGATATGCACACACAGACACACACCACACACAGACAGACATACACACACAGACACACACCACACACATACAGACACACACACACACACAGACACACACACACACAAACACACACCACACACATACAGACATGCACACACAGACAGACACACACATAGACACATACTACACACATACAGACACACACACAGACACACACAACACACATACAGACACACACATACAGACACACACACACAAACACACACCACACACATACAGACACGCACACACAGACACACACCACACACAGACAGACGCACACATAGACATATACCACACACATACAGACACACACACAGACACACACCACACACACAGACATGCACACATAGACACACACCACACACATAGAGACACACAGACACACACAGACACACACAGACACACACAGACACACACCACACACACACACACACACACACACACACACGCGCACACACACACACACACACACACACACACACACACACACACACGAAAAGGTACATCTTGGCTAGGTCCTAGGCTGTAGCCCACAGTCATTTTTTCTGGAAACTCACCTGTCCTCTCACTGAGAAGAAGGTGAACCTCTTCTCACTTATTGATCACCTACTATATACCAGCTTCTCTTCTAGACCTATGATTCCTGTCACTTATCTCGACTACCGTGTCAACCAGGTGACAGGCGTTAACCTCAGTGTTTGCAACACTGAAGTGATGAGGAGGTTGGACTTTTTTAAAAATGTTTTTAAGACAGCAGGAACATTTACAAGAAATGCATAGTTTAGAGATTAACAGTGGTTGAAATGCTTGTTTGTTGTTTTTGTAAATAAGAAAGAAACAAGAAAGCAAGCAAGGGAGAGGCATTTAAAATTAAGGCATCAAAACTACTCTTCCCATACCTTATTTAAACAATACCAAATATAGCAATGTTTTCAGATTCTGCTATCCAGGAGTGAGACCCCCAGTACAGCGGTTCTTCCTGGCGGTCTGATAATGCAGTTTGTCTGTCAAGTCTGCTTATTTTCAGTGAGTCTTTATTCTAATATGTGCAGTTCTTAATCTTCTGGAGAATGAGAGGACTCACTCAGAAAAGTAGAAGTGTGGCCTGGAGACAGAATTAAGAGATAGAGACTAACCTAGCAGGCCTAGGGTCCTGACTCTCACCACCACCATAACAGATTAAAAAAAAAAAAAAATCTGGGCCCTCAGAACACTCTGGAAACAGTGGCATATAATTGTTTGTTTGTTTTTGTAAATTGGGTCACAGACTCTAAACTTCTGGGGACCCCTGTGTCCTCACCCTCATTAAACACTTCCATGGCATTGCTTTGAGAGTCTGTGGTACTAATTCCCACATTTCCAGGAAAAAAACGTGACTACTTCCTTATTTTAGGAGAATCGGAGAGCTCCTGAAATTCAAGTGCATCTGCCTTTTTTTTTTTTTTTTTTTTTTTTTTTTTTTTTTTTTTTTTTTTTTTTTTTTTTTTTTTTTTTTTTTTTTTTTTTTTTTTTTTTTTTTTTTTTTTTTTTTTTTTTTTTTTTTTTATTGCATTAGGCCAGTTTATTGATTTAGAGACTGAGTAGGGTAAGAAAATACAGTGTCTGATGTGGAAGCAACCCCAAGTTTTAAGTGAAAAAAAAAAAGCATCAGTGAGAGGGTGAGGTGAGTAGCACCCAAAATTAATGAGAAACAAAATGAGAATCATTTTTAGGATTAAATGAGTTTGATGCCCACTGTGGCCCAGTCAGCATCCTGGCCTCCTCTACTGCACACCCACGAGAGCCTCCTTTCCGTATGTAATTAAGCCTCTTGTGCCAGGGTTGCTGAAGGGTCAGGCTACCCCTGTTGTCCACAATGAAAATGAGTTCTTGTGAGAAAGAGGCTGAAGACAGAACCATCAGCCACACCGTGGGCTTAATTACCACGAGTTTTCCAGCGAGTCTCCTGGAGCCTGTCTTATCCCCTCTGATCCATCCGCTGCATTGCCGCCTAGGGGCTTTCCTAAAACTGCTTCAACCCTGTCATTTCCCTGACTGGAATATTACAATGGTTCCCTTTTGCCTGCAGCATGAAACATGGCTTCCTGTGAGTGGGAGGGTGGCGGCTGTCATCATCTGTCAGTGCTCCTTAGGGCCTGCCCCACGTCTTTCCACTCCCTGGGAACATGAGGTCCCCTGTGGTCCAGGCTCTCTGACCCGCATCTCTGCCCTACTCATGCTTTCACAGAGCTACTGTTTGGTCCCCACAGGGCTTGTCCTTGAGGCCTCCTGCTCCCAAGCTCCCTCCCCTCAACAAATCTGCTTCCACCCATGATTCTAATTTGGGATCTTGTTTGAATATATTTGACTGACTTGCTACATTTAACACCATGCCTTCTGGTTCTATAATCCATGTTGTAACCTGTGTTAGAATTTCCTAAGACAGAACTACATGCCGTCACACTGATGTGTCGTGAAACATTTGGTATGCCCATTCAGCCCATGAGTACACGACTGCTGTAAATACTGTAAATGTAAATACGGGTATAAACACATCTATTTAAGGCTCTCCTCTTAAGTCTGTAAAGTGTGAATACAGAAGTAAGTTTGCAAAAACGAATGATACATCTTTTGGTGGGGACAGGGAGGGATCCACCACATTTTTGTGCCAAATCAACGGCTCCACTTTACAAATGCACCACTAATGTGCGAGGACTGTGATTCCTCCACACCCTATCTTTTCTCCCCTTTCTTCTATCCATTCTTCCTTCTTCCGTCGCCTTCCTTCCCCTTGTCAACCTTCCTTCCTCTCTTCTTCCGGTTTTTAACTTCTCCACCTCTTCTCTTTTTGGTAGTGGCGTCCTAATGTATATAAGATATTATTCCATTGTGGTTTCAGACTTTGTGTTCTCTTTGGTAATAAGTGATGTTGAACATTTTTTCATGGTCTTATTGGCTGCTTTTGTCTTTTCTGAAGAAATACTGCTCATGCTCTTTGTTCGTTTTTAAATTGAGCTGGGGTGTGTGTGTGCGCGCGCGCACTCAAGCCCATTGGAAGGTTCTTTATATATATATATATATATATATATATATATATATATATATATATATATATGTGTGTGTGTATTATATAGCTAATTTGGCAATAATTTTACTCATCTGAAAGTCTTCTCTCTCTGGAAACCCAAAGGTTGGAAAGCTCAGTGGTCAGAGAAGTCATTCCATCAGAGTCAAAGGAACTTGTCCATGGAGTCTGCTTTACTGTGCCTGGTTAAAAACCACGGACTGATCAGCAGGGGCCTGGGCCCTTGTGCTGCCCTGTGTTTACCTAGCCCCTTCCTCCAGCCCCGTTTTTTACTACCCAGAACATATTGCCAAGGCCAAAAAAGATGTTTCCTCTGCTCAGTAGTAGAAAAGAGCTCTGAGGCCCATTAGGCACCAGTGATAAAATTCTGAGAAGATTTTAATAATATTCCAGATCCCAACAAAATTATTTCCAGAGGACATGCTTTTCAGGTTTCTTGAAGGATGTTTATAATAAGTCAGAGAATTTCTCTTGTTGTTGTTAATGTGCTAGAACTGGTTTCAGCTAAATTTTACATGAAAAGGATATATTAACCTGCATAAAATATGTTCATAATCTCAATTTGAAATTAAAAAGCAGGAAAAAACCCACAACCACATGTACAATATATTGCCCCAAGTAAAAGCCTTGGGAAAAAAACAAAAACTTTGCTGTACCATGCTCGTACCATTTTTACAGAGATAAAATTCTATGCCCCCCTTGATGCACATGCACAGCCCATTATTGTCACGGGGAGTTATGTATGTTGACTGGAGGGAGAATCCATGCTGAAGCTTTGAAAGGGATGAGCGTGGGGAGAACAGAAGTCATTTGGTTTCATGGGCCTCTCCTCCAGAGAGAGCCAGCTCTGGGGCTTCCAGAAACCGGAAGTGATCAAGAGCAAATGCAGATGAGAGCATCTTGTGCTTAGGGAGACTGTTCAACCGGGACATGGCACTGTCATTTCCATGCAGGCCACATAGTTTGTACAAGAATGTTGAGTCACAGGGCAGTATACATACACACTTCCCAAGTCAGATGTTTGCTGTTTAAGAAACCAGTAACAGTAGGTTGAGGTAGGTGTGTGTGTGTGTGTGTGTGTGTGTGTGTGTGTGTGTGTGTGTGTGTGTGTGTGAAGAGGAGCTAAGGGAATCTTTTAAGATAAGGTAGTATACTAAGGACTCATTGGGAACCTCCCTGGGGAGGTCCTGCTTAGAAGTCCTGGAGATGGAGGCCGCTTCTCAGTTGGGAAGGCCAGTGAGACTCTGGTTCTAAAGGAAGGCCAGCCTCTCTCTCTGTCTGGTGCATGGCTGGTTTGTTCAGATCACCCTTTCAGCCTCCACCCTCATTCTCCTCAGTGCCCACTGAAAGGTGACAGCTGGTGTGCAAGGTGCTGGGTGGGTCAGAGCCTGCAGAACAGCACGGGTGGGAAGCGGGCCTGGAGCCCAGCAGGTCCTGACCCACAGGTGACCTCCACTCTGTGCCCAGGAATGTGTCCACAGGGACTGCTCCTCCCTGAAGAGTCATAGCTTGCTTTCCATTTCAGCCAGGCTGATTTGCTATCTTTATTGGGCACTTCATTTCTGAGATCATTGTACTGCTGGGAAATTTTTTTAAGAAACTTTTTTGCTCTATTTTGGTTTTGTAATCTCATGAAACAATATCATTTCTGCTCACATTAGATGTTTTTAAGCCCTATTTCATTTCAAAGCTCAGTTTTGAACACAGAGTACTTCAGAGTTGTTATTAAAAGAGTTTTTTAATCTCAGACAGAGAATACTGGAAATAAAGTGCCATTTTTGGAAAGAGCAAATACAAACCATCAACATTTGTAAGACATGCACCCAAAGTATCAGATAGAAAATCTCCATGTGAAATTCTGTGCTCACAATCAAACAATGGTGCATCAGAGGGCTCCTTTACCTCTGACTAGATTAAATTATAATTTATTATTATACAGGTCTGGAGATAAAGTTATTTTGCCCCTCTCCCACCCCCAGTGCTGAGGGCTCAAACCAGGGCCTTGTGTTTACAAGGTAAAGCTTAGCCTTTACCAATGAATTAAACTCTCAACCTTTACCTGTAAACTGACAAACCATCAATAAAAACATATGATGGCCAAAAGGCAATTGTATGTAGCTGAAAATGCAAATTATTAATATAGTCTATGTACACTCATTACCCACATTATATATTCTAATATAAAATTTACAGATGATCAGGCATCCTCATTGTCACTTTAGATTTGGCTTTAATACTTAGTTTGTGCCCTGCATACTATGACAATGGCCTGAAGATGGCGATAGTTATAATGTGATGGTTATAACGATGGCATCAATGGTGGTAAAATAGTGATGAAGGTGATGGTGTCGGAGGTAATATTGAGGATGGTGGTGGTGGTAGTGGTGGTGGTGACTAGAATTGAATGTTCCAGCAGCCTTTTGCATGCTCAAACCTTGTTCTAATGCTTATCAATAAGGATACATATTTAATTCTGGGACAACCTCCTTATTGTCTCCTTTTTACAGATGGGATGAGGCAGTGACATGTTCCCTCAATGGCACCTGTCAAAAGTGATCCAACTGCGTACTTGATGATAAGTCTCTATTTCCTCATTATGAGCCCATCCCTCCTGTCAGAAGCATTCAATTAAGTCCATTGCTTCTAGGGCGTTATTTTCTGCCCTGACCACACTGGACAGGTATAACTATTCTGGCAATTCAGAATTTCCACATGTTAAAATACAAATTCAGTTCCTGTTCTAGACTCTTATTTCTTTGTCATGGCCTCTTATATATGTCTAAGTATTGTCTATGTATACACAAAAGCCTATCCATATCTTTGTTTATATCTCTGAAGCACATTATGACCGCTTAATCCTTGTTGGAGGTCATGACTATAGGACAGGATGGTTCCACTTCTGAGGATCAAGCTTCCTGCAGATGGGGATATTTCTTTCACAGTGTTCCTGAACTGAAGCATTCTTCATCACCGCTATGCCAGCATACCTCTCCTGTCATTCTCAGAGTTCCACCTGCACTTTTATGACTGCCCCAGGTCACTCCATCTCCCAACTTTGGGCCATAGGTCTTGTGCTGATTTTCTACTTTAGGAAGACTGTTCTGGTGAAAAATATCCCTGCATACATCCCTTTACTTAGTGCATTTTTGGGGAGACTTTTTTAAAATTGGAATTATTGTGTGATGTATACCTCTTACTTGGAAAGAATCTGTCCAATCACCTTCCAAAAATCATTTCTCATTTTATTCTGCCACTAACAAAGAATGAAAATTATTCTTTCCTCACTTTCTTCTCAATGTTGGATACATATATATATATATATATATATATATATATATATAAAATTTCAAACCTGAAAACCATGTGACTATGTTTTACTCCAATCTTATTACTCAGTTGATGTTCTTCTTGGTGACGTGTTATAGTAGAGTCCCTGAAGATGTTGGAAGAGAAAAAGGAGGTCAGGAGGGACAGTTCTGGGCCCTCTTACTAAGCTGGGAGACATCTCTTGAAGTATTTTGAATGATGAAAGATTGGTTTTCTCTCATTGTCTTATTCAATTCACACAATTAAAAGCATATTCTGGGTCAAGGAGATAGATTCATCTGGAAAGTCTTGGAAACTTGAGTTCAGATCCCAGGAACTTACATAGAAGCCAAACATATTTGCACATACCTGTAACCCAGTAAGCTCTGGCTTCAGTGGATCTGTCTAAAAAATTTCATGTGTAGAACAGTAGTGGAAGACTCCTGCTGTCAGTCTCAGGCCTGCATACATATATACACACACATACACTACACATGCATGAGCATTCATCCTACAGACACACACACAGTCAGATAGGGTGCAGTACACTTGTACCTAGCTTAGGAGGTATGAAGTAAAAATAAACAAAGTCCTGAAGCTCATTTGCCAGCCAGCCTAGCGGAATAAGTGAATCTCTCTCAAAAACTAAAGCAATGATGATCAAGGATGAAAGAATGTCAGCCTCTGATTTTCACACACAAGTGCATATGCATACACACAAACATTTGAAACACACACACACACACACACACACACACACACACACACACACACGCACACGCACACGCACACGTAGGATTTCCCTAGCCTTGTGTCTTTCTGAAGCTCGGTGCAAAGCCAGTGTGTGCTCCAGCCCACTCTTATCTTACTAGAGAGACCAGATGTTAGTATTTCGAACGAGAAAGAACTCGCCATCACGCTGCCAAGGGAGCCATATTAGGTTTATTAAGGAGGGGGAGGGGGAAGAAAGGAGAGACAGAGTAGGGTAAGGGGCAGAGAGAAAAAGAGAAAGTCTCCCACATGGTTGGGGATTTTAAAGGTAGGCACGCCTACATCAGAGGCTCTTAGGAGCCCCTGCAGGCAGGGGCGTGGCCACAGCAACATAACAACCTCTCAGTTCCAGGGAGTCAGAGTCCATAGAAATGGAAAGCATGACAGTGGGTACAGCTGGCTGATCATATGTTTATACACACAGGAGAAGCAGAGAGAATGAACAGGAAACAGACCAAAGCCATACATGTCCCAGACCTATTCTCTTCCTCCAGCAAGTTTCTACCTCTGTGCTGGCTAGTTTTCCACAAGTGAGAAAATGCTGCTGTAAGACTGACCTGAAGGCAGGTCTGTCAAGTCCTGCCCCCTATTCCCTGGGCTCCTCAATAGAAACTCATGTGTCTAGCTGTGTGACACTTCCTTGTTTATATTTTTTAATCATCAAAACTCTATTTAAACTAACATTATTATCAATTAAACAGTACAGTTTAGGAAGAAGTCACCTTCATAATAATCCACAGGTAAAAATGCCCAGAACAGAATGCTTAAATGAGATAAACATACTGCATTACAGGCAGTGAGGATCTCCTCCTCCTCCACCTCCCACCCCCATGGCCAGCCATTCACACCGTACCAGATACCAGACAAAGATAGTATCAGCAAATATATGAAGGCACAGCAAGAGCAAAAGACATTCTGGAGAGGCCCTGGCAGCATAAGTCATCTCAGAGGCTTCCAGCAGACACTTTCTGTGGAGCAGAGATCCTGGTAGATTAATGACCCCTACTCCAAGGAGCTGGCCTGGTGATTGACTTACAGTCAGTCACTTGAATGTCTCTAATTCTTCCCACTCAACTCTCAAGATTCATATTGCCACTCTCCAGCAGCTATGTCCCACACAAGCTGGTCAAAGCAGAACCTAGTTCCTTATGACCTTCATCTACTCCATACTGGCCAAAGGTATACCTTCTCCTACTCTGGAAGCCTTGTGCCTTGTGAGAGAATGGGGAGGTAAGAGCCTGGAGGCTTTCTAGAAGAATTCTTTCCTGTCTCTTCCTTGCCTCCTCTCAAAGACATCAGTTCTTTGTGGCCTTGGGTCTTCCATCTCTTCACACCAAGGCTGCCATCTGATGAGAATGAGGTAGGCCTCACCCATTATCCTCAGAGCTTTCAGATGAAGCTCACATTGCCTGCAGAGTGATGTGAGTCTGTATCCAAGTGTTGTATTAGGTTTCTGGCCTGGACTTTTGGGCTTAGCCTTCAGATTCAGACCCACTCGCAACCACACTGCTGCTTAGCACCAAATAATTACTCACAGGCTTATATTAATTTTATGCTGATTGATATAGAGCCAGGCATATTGCTTGCTAACTCTACCCTTAAACTAACCCATGATTCTTATCTTTTTCAGCCATTTGGCTCGGTACCTTTTCTCAACAGCATTTCAACTTCTTTCCTCTGCTTCTCCTGGCATCTCTGTGGCATTTCTGCTCTGTTCTGAGATATTCCCAGAGTTTTCTTAGTCTGGTAGCCCTGCCAACATTTCCTGTCTGCCTCTAGCCAATCAGCTTTTTATTAAACCAGTAGGAGGGATGAATATTTACAACATACCATTGTCCCACTACAATCCAAGCTTATGCAGTGTGAGCTAATGGACCTTCACTGCTTTCCTCCATTGGTGTCTATTGCTGCGAAGAGACGCCATGACTATGGCAACTCTTATGAAAGAAGGCCTTTAAACAGAAGTTGCCTACAGTTCTGAGCTTTATTCCATTATCATCATGGTGGAAAGCATAGCAATGTCCAGCTGGACATGGAGCTGGGTAAGAAGCTGGGCACTCTACATCTTAAGCCACAGGCAACAGGAAGCAACTATGTGCCACACTGAGTATAGCTTGAGCACAAGAGAACCTCAAAGCCCACCTCCCACAGTGACATGCTTTCTCTAACAAAGCCACACCTACTCCAACAAGGCCACACCTCTTAATATTACCACTTTCTTTGGGAGCAGATTTCTTTCAAACCACCACAGCCTGTTTTTAGGGAAAGATACTGCTGCCCACCTGTCTGGATCACCTAGATATGAGGCTTGTACTTCCAATTGTATGCACTACCTTGATTTGAAATGCTGTGCTGCTCATGTGCTTTTTCAGTGGATTAGATCCCAGGAAGGATGGCTAGCTCTGATCCCCCATATATACCTGGTACCATGAAATGGTTTTCTGCAATTTTGTTTGTTTGGTTGGTTTTACTAGAGGAGGTCCACACTGCCACACTGCTCCCAGAGCTATTCTCAGTTATTTATCATTTCTGTCTTCTAAAGATACTTCTTTGTTGTTTTTTTCTTTTTTCTTTGTATCACATCAGAAAACTCTAGATTTTTATTTCAGAAATACCAATGTATATGGTTGGAAGGCAACTGTGTGACTTGTTGGTAGTCACATGATAGCTGGGCCTAAAGCTTCTCTCCTCTCCTGAGGATAGATGTTCAGAGACTCCTGAGGATGGATGTGGGGAGAACAAGACCTCTAAACACTGAGCTTCCACACCTCCGCCAGCCATGCTTGTGTGTGCAGGTGCTTTGGGGAGACCGTTTTTGACTCGTTCCTCTCTGTTGAATAAAAAATGAGCACTTACCTTGAAGCGGGAAGAGGAACTCTGCTCCTGGCCATTCTTGTGGTCTCTTGGGGGAACAGATCCCTGATACTGCAACTCTGTGGAACTGCAGCCTGGGCTGGAGCTCTAAGGTGAGGTGAGCGCAAAGCTCCCGTGTCCTGGGTATTGATCTGTTGCTGTGGTAATGGTATTACCTCACTGAACTCTTCACATCGGCAATTGGGCAGCTGCTGCAATTACATTTCTCCCTCATTCCTGCAAACTTAATTCAACATGCACATCCAGGTGCAAGCTCTACAAGAAAGTATTGTTTTGCAGGAGTCTGCATAAGAGATCATTAAACCCCTGCTCAACCAGGATGGGTAACTTTCAATTGACTCCATGGAAACCCACGCAGAAGATGAAATCCTCAGAAAATGCCCATTAGGAGTGTGAAGTATGTGTTGTGAAGAAATGCATAACTCCCGGATCTCTTGAGGTCGGTTTTCCTGGTGTCAGCAGACTCAAGCCATTCCTTCCCCCATGGGTGTACTTTCCATAACCATCACCCTAAACTGGGGCACAGAAAGGCTTAAATTAGAACTGAGAGAGGCAGCCTAAGCTGGTATCTGTGACCTCAGCACCTCACCACTGGGGTAGCAGAAGACTGAGGCTAGGCAAGCTATCCAAGGCTCTGAAATTCTTATCCACTCTTAAACCTAGAATGCAAAGACTTCCCACTACATCCAAGCTGTAGCCTATGTGATCACAGGAAGCCATGCTGTGTCTGAGAATTTAACCTGGCTTCAGCCATCAGAGACAAATTGAGTTTAAGTCTAAGATTAGGAGGTTTCTCCAAGGATGGGAGATTACTGTGCCCCTGACACCTACTAAATGAGTAAAGAAAAAAAAGGTACATCAGGAAAATGGAGCTGTTGAGACTCATGCTTCTTCTTCTTCTTTTTTTTTTTAACTTTTTACTTATTTGCCTTGGTGTTTGCCTGGAACTGGGAATTGGAACTACAGACAGTTGTTAGCTGTCATATGGGTGCTGGGAATTGAACTCGGGGCCTCTAAAAGAGCAGCCAGTGCTCTTAACCGCTGAGCCATCTCTCTAGTCCCCAAGACTCATGCTTCTTAGGTGGGAAGGAAAATGGTATCCTCTGAAAGGCTGACAGTTTCTTAAGTGCTAAGAATATATTTGCTATGTGACCCAACTGTCCCACTTTGTGGCATTTACTCTAGAGAAACAGAAAGACTCACAGAAGCCTGTCAAAGCATGCTTACAAGGACCCTGCTATGGCCCAGTCATGTAGATCCCTGGCTCATTTAGGGTTTGTCTGAGGCCAAGGAGCAGGCACTGCCTTCACCTCCCTCTGCCATTCCCAACATACTGACCTCCATTTTCATTCTTGCTGCCTCGGCAGCTCCTTTTCAGTAAAAGAAAAAAGAGAGACATCACTCCAGACACCTGAGCACACAGGAGCAGCTGGGGCCTATTCCTGGGCAAAAAGCCTCTCTGTGTAAGATTTCTCTGCCTTTGACTCAGCATGTTCCAAACTTCAGCCCAGGCTCTTCCTGAGAAGCAACATCTCTACACATCATTCTGTGACTTCCTCAGCACAAAGGGAAGAGTGACAAGTGTCCTGGTTGAACTATAGGGTAGCAGGGGGCACATAGGAACTGGGCAGAAAACATCTGACAGAGAAACTGGCTTCCTACCCCAGAGCCTGCATGTTGAGTCAGAGAGGTAGGAGTAACTTAGGGTTCACCCCAAGGTCAGGGTGCATGCCACCTGGAAGCCAGGCTCCTTAGCTCAGGTGGAAGCAGATCTGTTCTGTTGCTGCTGTCACTGACTCCTCGCTCACAATGGAGCCCACTGCCCCTCTTCCCAGGCAGCACAGAGAGGCCAAAGGCCCTATTGTCTTTTTAATGATGGCAGTGGACATCAGCTGAACATCATGTAACTAGATTTACTGCAACTCAGAGTTAAGGCCAGGTGTGGAGGATAGGACAGCGGGGTGGGGGGTCGATGTCTGGGAGGATTGTGTGAGGGATGCTAGAACTACTACTAACTATGGTTCCATCCCTCCAGCATCCAGAGGACCACACAGGCCTGAAGAATGCTCTTTTGAGTATTTGGTGGCCTGTAAAGAACTCACAGAGGGCTTCCTGGTCCACCCTCAGAAACCCACACCTCTGTCTAGAACTGCAATGGCTGTTGATACTGGGAAAAGTCTTAGCTGAGGGTAGCTGGGTCTGTCTACCCAAGGTTATAGTGACTGTAGCAGTCAAGGCCTAACCATAGGTCCCTTACCTGGTTCCATCCCATGGCACACCCTGCCACTTGTGAAGGTTCCCTCACATTCTGTTCCTGGCTCCTGGCTTTTACTATGTCTTCCTTAGCTAGTCTCCCTGAGAAGGCGGAAACTATCTTTAAGCCATTTCTTAGGTAGACCTAAGCTTTACTAAAGCATCAATGTAATCAAAGGCAGGTCGGTGAAAACCATTTGCTGCTCTCCTTGGCTGTTAGGGTTTTATTTCCTGTTGATCTAACTGGGGCGTGTAGTTAAGCACATGTTTGATGGTGCCAGCCAACTGTGCCTGCCAGACAAACGACAGGTTCTTTAAAGGTGCCAAGCAGTGATATTATGCATCTTCTGTTGTAAGCTGTATACACTTCACACCCCTGAGCCTCCCGTGTGCTGTCTCATATCTTCAATCAAATTATTTCACTCCAAAAATATGCATAAGGGAAATGATTGTACACATTTTATGGTGGGTTGTTGCTTATAGCAGCAATTGAAGTACCTTTTCCACTTATGAAAGTACTAATTTTATTTGTTTTTATTGCTTTTCTAGATGCAATTATTTATTTAGTGTGCTTTGGCTTTATTAAATTATGTTTACTATAGGAACATCATAAAAATGTATGAAAACAACAGATCAGCCAAAGCCAGCCTGGTGACCCGTATTGAGAAAGCTGGTGTTATTTTTCATATCCAAACATAATGAAATAACTTAAGAATAAACAGATAATCTACACTAGAAAACAATACAGTTTCAAAGTAATGCAATAAAACAACTGGACAATATGATTTCATAAACCTGGGTTCTAAAATTTACATGAGTTGGGTTTTGAGTACTTATTGGAAGTCACGTGGTGTTTCTAAGTGGAATCATTATGATGTGAAATGTAACTAAAGCAAAAGGCGAGAACGTACATGGGGGTTTTGTTGTCTGGTTGGATGTGGATGATTAAGAAGTAATGTAAAGACTTTTGGTGTCAGAAGGCAAACAGAGACAAATATGTTTAACTCTGAACTTGGAAAAGTGCCTAGACCCTTGTGCACATCTCTGGGAAGTCACCTGAGCCAGATATGCTGGCATTAGTTCTTTGTACACCCTTGGCCCCTTGTTCCAGTCCTCTTAGCATTTTGTCTTCAAAGAACAAAAGCTTTCTGCTTTAATATTGGAGAAACTTACATTTGATGTCAAGTTTCCTTGTCCTAGCCTTCCATAAGATTACAAAGAGGCATATAGGCTTTTATTTATCTAATTACTAATTCAAATTAATCTGCACATTGGCTAACAAGATATGCTTACTCTAACATCCAAAAAGTCCTAAGCAAAGAATATACAATAAAGTATGAGTCTTTCAAACTACCCAAATTACACTCCTTGAAGCCATGGTTATTGGGTTCCCCAATTGCTGATTTCCAAGCTTACATGCATGCATGCATACATATTTTCATAAATAGCACTACATACAGACCATGTACAGTTTATTCGTTTTGAATGATATTTATGATACAGAAAGTCAAACTCCACGTATTTCACATACTTGGCAAGCAGCATACAACTGAGCTACAACCCTGGCCCCAGCTTCATGGTTGTTAAAGATCACTCCTTCATATGTTCTGTTTACAAATACCCAGGTTCTGGGGAAGAACTTGAGCATCCGTCATCCCTCCCTCCCTCCCACCCTTCCTCTTTCCTTCCTTCCTTCCCTCCTTTCTTTCTCTTCCCAAAGAATAGAATAAGAGGATATGGTTATTTGGGTAACTTAAAAATGTTTGGAAGCTTCAGAGGAAATGTCATGCTTAAGCATGATTTTAAAATTGTGGCTTCTAGTCACAGTGCTGTGTCTGCACACACAAAGCCCATTCAAGCCAGACCAAATCCAAGCATGAGAGGAGGTGAATGCAAAGTCTCCCTATAGCCAAGGAACTATTGGCAATTGGCAGCTGCTGGGAGAGGGACAGTTAGTTTTTTCAAGCATATTGCCACTTACAGTTTGACCCTGCTTCAGTAGAAGGCCACACATTCAAGAATATATATGCAACACACACTGGACTTGATTATGGAAAACACACACACACAGTTGGGTAGGCAGGAAGGAGGGGTGTCTGGGAGGAGTTGAGGAGGCATTAGTGTGTTAAAAACACACTGTCCCAAGTTCTCACACTTTCAAACTCTCATGTGAGCGAGGTTGTCTCACATTGTACAAGAACTGTTGTGTGTCCTTTCTTGGCAGCTGTGGGGCATCTTTGTCTTTGTTTCCTGATGGGTTGTTGGTTGGATCTTTGCTGAATTGTAAGCCCCTCAGATATGAGCTGCAAACATCTTCTTTGTTCTTTTTTTTTAAAATTGTACTTTGATTCTGTTTGAGACTATTTTGGCATTCAGAGCAGGACAGTACACCATCTGTAAAGTTGTCTAACTCCTAAGGTGGTTTTTCTAAAAGTCATCCATATGTTCTCCTAATAGTTTTATGAGTTCACATATTTTAAACTCATTTGGGGTGATATAAGGTGTGATTTTATTCTGGTTCCCCTCCCACATATCCCAATAGAGTTTACTGAAAGATGATAGGTCTGGAGTCTCTAGCCAGTTATACTGATAAGTATGTCTGTTTATTTGCCAGCATTAC
The DNA here is from genome assembly GCA_004025045.1 of Sigmodon hispidus. NCBI lineage: Eukaryota > Metazoa > Chordata > Mammalia > Rodentia > Cricetidae > Sigmodon > Sigmodon hispidus. The sequence continues at coordinate 155,181 of PVIH01000988.1, read as the reverse complement.
CATATTTAAATTAGTTCAGTTGTATAGTTTTAATACCACCAGACTTGGATTAGCAATCATTCATTATCTTAATATCTCTTAGTTGTATTAAGAAAACATGCAGCTGTGTGTATGTCATTGAAAGATTGATTTTGTCAGCAGTGGCTTTTAAATGTTATTGAATGGCTTTCAAGCATCTATAGAGATAATGATTAGTTTCCATATACTCTGAATTTTTAGTTATGCAATTGTCTCCTTTACAAAATTTTCTAAGTTTGGTACCAGTAGGCTTATTTTTGTCTCCTGTGCATTTCCTTTTGACCAGTGTTAGTACTGTTTTGCTTTTCAGAATTTGGAATTATCTATGAACTAGAGTCCAATGTCTTTTGTGTGTACTTGATACCAACTTAAACATTAATGGTGGTATCTCTTGGCAGACATGGTGTTCTCCATGGGACAGTGACCTATATCTTTTTATGCTACTTGATCTTGTTTGTCTATGCTTTTATTTGTTTTTACCTACACGTATCACTCTATAAATACTGTAACAACGTATACTTAGTAAATGAATATACATAGTAAATAATTTGACTGTGGTCAGCTTGAATTGTGTCTTGCTTTTGTTTTTCTATACAGCCGAGGATCACCGAGGAAAACTTGACCTATGCCGAGCTGGAGCTGATCAAACCACACCACACTGCCAAAGGTGTCCCCAGCAGCACTGTGTATGCGCAGATTCTCTTCGAGGAGAATCAACTGTAGTGACACATCTCCCTACTGTCACCAGCAATCCTACTTATTTATGATACTCAGAAACAAAGGCCTTATTTTTATATTTTCACTTGTGCCTTCGGTGTGATGGAGAGCCCCCTCCCATGGCATTCTCATGTCTTCTAAGAGGTACGCACTCCCCAGAAAAGAGGGGCACAGCCTTTGACCATGTCTCCTCAGACAAGAGGTCCCTGGCCTGATCCTGAGGTGCAAGGACTCTGCTTCCAAGAGCTTCTGCTGAGCCAACTCTAATCACCTTCTCTTGAGTCTTAATTTGTTGAGAAACAAGTTACATCTTAATTTTATTCTGCCACTTTCACTGTGTCTAAGGTCTCCAGTACCCAGTTTATAGCCACAGGAAATGCCTGTAGAGGTTTCAGAGAGACTACAATGGACTCACTGGTTTTCTGAACCTCAGATGGTATTAGTGGGACACCCACAGCACAGCAAGCACCTGGTTGTGACAGCAAGCAGCCGCTTATGATGGCACCTGTTGTTTTTAATAGATGCCCTGAAGCTGGCCATTGAAGGGCAGAGGTGCTGATGGTTACATTCGGAGGTCTGTTTCAGAAAACTGTGGTACTACTCTTTAGTCCTGGGCTGTAGATCCACAAGAACACCATTATAAAGTGTTTGTACCCCTGCCCCTCGGCAGAATGGACATAGTGTGATAGGAAAACATATTGTTCACTCTCTTCCAAAGACTCAAGTGTGATGCCAGTGGGTACATCACATAAGCAGATAAAATGTGCCAAACTCATTCAACTCCCACTGGAGGGAGAGCAGAGCCTCTCACTGTCCCCTCATATAGAAGCAGAAGTACAAGCCATTTTGGAAAACTATGTCCAGGAAGATTCAACTCTTGACAAATGATTTATCCATCTCGGCTTTGGATGTGAACTGTGATAGTCTTGTATGGATGTCAGCAGACCTTGGAATGTAAGCCAGTGGGGATTTGAACAATGTACAGAAATGTTGAACTTGATGGACTTAGATCTGCTCTGCAAGAGTCATCTTGATATCCAGAGTGCTGTTCAGGATGCTTCTTGATGAATGTGTACTCTAGTGGCCATTTGCTACGTACACAAACATTGTTTATGTAGTTTACCATGTACATATGATAAATTATCTATTTTAAACACAACTAGGGTGTGAGTTGTGCCCTTTATATCATCATGGAACTTATTTGAGTTTCTTATGCCCTAATCACCTCAGACTTCCTGAATGTGTACAAAGAATTTAACCCTTTCTAGGATTCTTGGAAGTTAAATGGGACAATGAGCATTGCAACATTCTAGAAACTATAAGCCAGTAGACAAATTATCTTGCCTCTGTACATTTTAAAACAAAATGAAACAATCTATGGTTTGCTGTGTTTGGATTTGAACCCAGGGCTTGGCCCATCCTCTAAGAGGCCATCTACTTTTAAGCTGAATTCCTAGGCCCGCAGTAGCTTTTAAATACTAATGTTTACTGCAAACTTAGTCTTGCAATTTTAACCTTCCCACAGACCCAAAGTTCCTGGTAAGTATTTCTCATGTTTACTGGAAAGGTCCAAGTAGAGCGGCTATTGGTTTCCTGGAAAGCTGGTATGGAAGTCCATCCTCTGAGACACATCTTCTTCCCTCTTTCTGTGCTGAAGAACAAAGACCATTTAGAATAATGGACCAGAAATTCCTAGGGCATCTTTTTTGGAAGAGGAAAACCACAGCTCATACAATACCGATACCATAATTATCACAGAGTATATTGTATTTTCTCATGACAGGATTATAGCAGGTGGAGGTATTATAATCTTTGAAGTATAAAATGTGATTTCCTAATTTGCACACATAGCCATATAGGCAATCAGGGACACTGAGGTGACAATTGGGAGTAGAGAGTGTGACAAATGAAAGGTGATGGGAACGGGGTAAAAGGCAGTATTTTCTGAGACCTATAAATCCCCAAGCCACCCTTTTATGAATACAATGAAAGCTTAAGGCCATCATACATGGACATGAACACATTTTATTATTTAAGAAACATCCAGAAGCTGTAACTGTTACAGATTCACTTTAACGTTTTTCTCTCAGGTTCTAGTCACAGCTGTAGTCTGCCCCAAGTTGTGGGAATGGGGAAGGGACCCAGTGAACATTTTCTTTAAGGGGGAGCAGAAGCCTCACATTATCCCTGTGATCTTGTCTCTGCCATCTCCAGAAGGAAACTACACATGTATTGCCACTTGGCTGCTTTCTTACCAGTACTTTCACATTTTGTTTCTTGGGCAGATCCCAACATCTCCCCAGACTCCTTCTTTCTTTTCTCTGTATCGCTCTTGAATTTCCTGCCTGGCTGTATCCTGTCTTGCCATAGGCCAAACCAGCTTCTTTATTAACCAATGGTAGCAACACATATTTACAGTATACAGAAAGACCACCCCACAGCACTTCTTCCTCTCTGTCTAATCAAAAAGGTTTTCATTTTAACATAGTAAAATATATATAATGAAGCAATAATTACTGTTATAATATAGTATATTTGTATTTAGCACAATTAAGGAAAATATCTATCCTGCTTTGTGGGTCTAAAGTTTTATATCTAATTTACATTTTATAATGACTAAGAAAAACTGTAATTATACCTATCTAGTCTTCAACTCCATCAAAGACCTCAGAAGAATATAATATTACCTGAGTAAACAGGAAGTACATTACAAGCAACTCAAAATTCTAGAAATAAAAGAGACATCTGGGTATCTGGACAGTCACCCTAAGTTCCTCTGCAACATTGGGGTATCAACAGGCTTAGAGTCTCTGGCATACTTTGCAGTAAAGCAGGAAATTTGAAGGACTGTTTCACCTGTTTTGGAAAGTTCATCAATTGCCTTTCTCTGTGCCCTGTAGAATCTTCATCTGTGAAGCAGGAAACTGAAGGACCATTTTACCTTGTTTTGATAAAGTTCAGTGGTCACTTTCCTTTGGATTCTGCATGTACAGTTTATACAGCATACTGTCCAGCAACCCAGGCAAAAGCAGATTCTTGTCCAAGTGGCTAGCCCTTTTCACATTGTAAGCAAACTCCATAATGAATTTTTTTCATACCCACCATCCTCTTAAAGTAATTGGTGCTGTCAGGAGTAGACATGTCTTACTGTCTAGAAAAGTCTAAATTTTTAAAACATCTTAAATGACATATTCTGTAGTTCTTTGAAGTGTTTGAATATTATCTATCTAATCAAAATATATCTTTGTATGCCTAGAAAACTTAACTAACATGACTAAAAGTTTGATTATTATAGGTGACAATTAATTTGTATTTTTAAATTATGGTATTGCAATTTTAAATAAGTTGCATAAACATAATACCTTAAACAAGAGTAAAAATATACATAGGATATAACAAAATTGACCTTAAATTTGTATAAATAAACCAAAATCCATACCAATGTAAAGTATTTTGAGATTAACAGAATTTTTTAGTTCAAAGTAGATTAAATAATCTACCTTTTTATCATATTTCTTTTTTCTTTAGAAAAATTGACTAAGATCATAAACCATTTATAACTAATCTCCTTTAAATAAAAACAAACATTCATAATCAATATTTAGGGAAATTGGGTGTAGCTTTTCATATTATTTTCTGTTGATTAGGAGCACTGGCAATCTTATGGGGATCCTAAGAAATTTTAGAATTATGATTAAATCTTGGCTATAGTAGTCTTTGAGGCTACATCATCTCAGCCACTTGCCTTGAAGCTGTTTTGGATTTTGGGTAAGTTGGGCCATTGTTCCCATTAGATACCTCTCAGGGAGTCTTCCTTGATGGAACCATATTAACCTGGAAGAAATTCGTAGCTTCTCATCTTCAATGGAAAAAAAAAACAACAAAAAAACAGAACCTCTTTTCCAAAGCAACATATCCTTAGACCCAAATTTCAAAGTCAAGATGCCTTTAAAAATATATATGTTGGTTTAACTTAGCAGCCCCGTAATCAAATGTCTCCCTGCAATTAAAAATCCCAACAACAACAACATAACATACAGTATCCAGATTCTCTGAGTATTTTCCATCTTTACATGGCTTTGTTTTATTTTATTTTTTTAAGGATTTTTAAAGTTCTTTTTCCCCCAAGCCTATGTATATTTTAAGCATATTATAACCCTTTTACAGCCTTTCTTATCTTAATCTGTTTTATGGTATATCTTTAATTGTTTTATGACCAGGAGATTTTTTTTTTTTTTTTTTGGACTGCTAGCTGTGTGGCTAGAACTGAAGCTGTGGCTTTGGCTGCTGGCTCCACCCCGACTTTTCAACATGGCCTGAGGTAACAATTAGTTATGCTTACCTCTCTAACTCCTGAAGCAATAGTAAGTAGAGTGCAGCATGCAGCTGGGTCTCTAAGTCCTTGGCTATGCTCCCAAGCCCACAGGCAGCTGCTGGGAGAAGCCCTTTTGTATGATGGCCAGTGAGAGACTGTAGGAGTTTGCCATGTTAATGCTAGAACCTGCCTCGGCCAGGGTATGGGTATATGGATGAGACATGAATTAGGAAGCTACTCTTGGCTCCATTTTAGAATCTTTCCTAAGCTCTCTCAGGTTTTAGGTAGATATTCTTGCCCCACATTGGGCATCAATAGTAGTTGGATGGCTTTTCTCTGTCTTGCCCAGTCCCATGGCCTCCCAACCATTTATAAAATAATTATCCAGAGACTTAATATTAATTACAAACTGATCTATAGCTCAGGCTTCTTGCTAGCTAGCTCTTAAACCTTAAAGTAACCCATCTCTATTAACCTATGCATGTGGCCTGTGGCTTACCAGTATTTTGCATCTTGTTTGTTGGGTAATTCCTAGGTTCTCCTCCAATTTTACCTTCTTTTCCCTATATCTCTCTTTAATTCCTTGCCTGGAAATATTTTGTCTTACCATAAGCCAAAGCAGCTTCTTTATTAACCAGTGGTAGTAACACATATTCACAGTGTACAGAAAGACTATCCTATAACAGGATGGAGTGCAAACAGGCTCAGATTTGGAGATGAATTTTGGCCGAGGCCACAGATGACAAGAAATATTTATTGGCAGCATGGGAGGGAAACCAGATGAATTTCACACGAAGACACATTGCATACAAAGCCCTGAGCTAAAAGAGCCCTAGCATGGCAAGGCCTGGGATTCTGTTAAGATCCCTTCTTTACTATAGCACTAAATATCCTCAGTGCTCAGGGAAAAAAGCCATACTGGACCTGTCACCTCCTGATAAGCATAAAGACATAGGACACTTCATAGTTTTTAATGCATAATTATGTGAGTTGTCCAAAGATTAATTTTTATAGACTATTCATGTTTGTTTTGGTCACTCTGATCTACATGACCATAACTTCAATGAGCCAAGAATAGGACTTGTGTCTCTGCCCACAAATATAGTTCTAAGAATGCATATACTTATCTCAACCAGCCAGTCCCTGTTAGAAAGAAGCTGTCTGTTCCTTTAGAAGACAACAGGCCCAAGGAGGCTTAGGGAGAAGAACAGGTGAGAATGTCTGACAAGCACATGATCCTGTTCAGGTCCCATGAGTCCCCAGACACATCATTTCTCCATATCTTCTTTTAATTCTAATCTGGCTCACTTTCCTGACATTTAAATTCACATCCTCCCCTGCATAGACAGATAGCAGAAAATTATCCTGAAAAAGCGTGTTGGTCATACTTTTTACCAGCATGAGAAGACTAAAAAAGTCCATTATTCAAAGAGCCCACTTATATCTATCTCACCCAATTGCTGTACGGCCATCCTTTGTTCTTTAGGGTTGACTCCAGGGCCTCAATGGCTATCCAAAGCTATAGTGCTCATCCTTTATATAAAATATAACAGCTATATGTAGCCTACTCACATTCTATGAATACTTAAGTCATTTCTAGATTACTTATAGCTCCTAGTATAATATAAATACTATAAAATAGCATGTAGGGAATGATGACCAGAAAACAAGAGTGTACATATTCAACACCAACATTTTTCAAAATAGTTTCAATCTATAGGTGGTTGGATTACCTATGAGTGTGGAAGGCGGGCTATCTTGTAATTGTGAACTCCCACTACTGTGTCCCCTGCTGTCTGTCAATGGAGAATTTCAACACTGCCATACTCCCTAAGAAAGAGACCCTCAGGTTTAGAGTAGGGATGCCACATTTGGACCAGTGCTAAGAGGCTGACTCCAGTGTACCATGTCAGGTTTATTGGAAGGTGCTTTTGGTGTTGAGTCTGAGTTTGAAGATGGTTTCCCCATGACAGGATGCCTTTCCAGTCCTCTTGACTTAGGACACTGTTTTGAAAAGATGGCCAGTTCTGTCACTTGGAGCTAGCCCTTTTGTGAGGATAGGATCACATGGTATAGATGATGACCCCACTCAGGACCATACCTCAATCCCCATATGAGGAGCAGAAGCTGTTTCTTGACATTGAAAACAAAGCAGAGATTTATATCATGGAGAAAAGGTCTACGTTCAGCGTAGTCTCATTGAGCTTCTTGTGGAGTATGCAGCGGGTGGGCCTTAGACTAAAGCACTCTATATTGTGATCATGTGCAGCCTTAGAAAATTGCTGTTTTCTGTTTTCTATGTTTTTATTTTCTTCTAAGAGTTGCTGTAGACACAGTGTCTTTTCACAGAAATAGAAACCCTAACTAAGAAGACTGGCAATCCTGGTTGGGGATGAGATCTGGGATTCTGAGCTTCTCAATAATTGATTCCCATAATCTCATAGGGAGTGGCACTATTAGGAGGTATGGCCTTGTTGGAGGAAGTGTGTCACTGTGAGGGTGGGATTTGAGATCTCAAATGTGCTCAAGTCATACCCAGTGTCTCAGTTCACTTCCTGTTGCTTAAGGATTAAAATGTAGAACTCTCAGCTCCTTCTCCAGCACCATGTCTGCCTGCAAACCTCCGTGTTTCACCATGATGATAATGTACTAAAAACCTCTGAAACTGTAATCCACCTAATTAAATGTTTTTATTTTCTTCTAAGAGTTGCTGTAGACACAGCGTCTTTTCACAGAAATAGAAACCCTAACTAAGAAGACTAACAATCCTGGTTGGGGATGAGATCTGGGATTCTGAGCTTCTCAATAGCTTCAAGAGAGAATGTCTCACTCCTGACCCTGAGGCTACACTGAGTAGCAAGGATATTGAGTGTTGAAAATAGAAATATGAACCCTGAGCTCCACAGGGATTGAGGTGTCCTCAGTGTGCTAGGCCAAAGCTTGAGCCTTGGACAGGGGGCAAAATCCTCAAGGAGAAGCAAGGTGGCCAGATATGAATTGTGACAAGTGTCCAGAATGACAGGTCCAGAGCAGGTGAGGAACCCAGAGATCAGAGGTGAATGAACAAGCAAGTGGGAGACTCAGAAGATGCTCTGAATTCCTCTTCTCAGAAGGGACTCAGAGATGGGAACTTTACAAAGTAGGGTAGAAGTTGTGTCCTGGCACATTCTGAAAGATTATCATTTTTAAAATGTGTTACACCAGTGAAAAATTTCCCCAAGTACATGAGGCTTTGACATGGAATTATGTCTAGTTTACCTGACATTTCTTTCCCAAAGCAATTTGCATCTTTTCATGATTTGAACAAGACTCTTAATGGATGCACAAGGTGGGGTATGAGCAGTAGTGTTGCTAAGTTCTGCCCTTTCTGCTGTCACTGGTAAAGATGACTTGGTACCTGCTTTCTAATAAACACAGCTAATTAGTTCCATGCCAGTTCAGTGTCTGATTGTTAAATGGTAATGCAGTGCACCCTGTAGTTTTAAATAGAATTAGAGGTGTTTACAGCTTTGGTTATATACACCTTGTTCTTCTACATTAAACTTTATTACAAGTGTCCTCCTTCCGCAAACAGAGGAAAAGCTCATTAGCCCCTGGTCTGTGGGGGCTGCTGCTGCTTCCTTATTGCAGCTTGTGGTTGCTGCAGGCAGCTGCGTATGATTCTTCCCTTTGTTGAAGGAGAATCTTAAACTCCTGGGTCTGGGGCAGGTCTTGGGGAACCCACCTACAGTTCAGTGTTCTTGGGCAGATGTCTAGGTTGTGTCTAAGAGTTTGAGGTTCTTTCTAAAGGGGTCTATGGTCTATAAAATGTGGGACTTTTAGAGACAAGTATTGCAGAGATATTCACTTGTAATATATATAAAAGATTAATATTTATTAAAGGGTTATAGAAATACTCATTGATACAAACAGAACCTTAAGCCAATTCTTGGAGAGTGGAAACATCCCACAATGGATGGTTCGATTGGCTCCCGAGTACACAGGCACAAATAGGAAGGGAGGTCAGTGTTCCCCGGGTCTCAATCGACTCTGGCCACGCCTCGAAGGGGTCCTGATTCTCAGGAGCTACTCAAGCTTCCTGAAATAATATCTGAACCCCACTCCAGACAGGACCCTCATGTCAGGGTCCCCGCTATCACCCATGCCATGGTGAAGTGGGAAAGCTAAGGAGAGGGGGAGCAACCAATTAGACCTGGCTTCAGACTCCACTTGCGACCTTCCCAGTAGTCATTTTATTATTTATTTATTTTAGTTAGTGCACAAAACAGTGAATTTGATCATGACATTTTCCATTTCCATACACACATCCCACTGTAGTTCTGAAACACATTAACCATGACACCCGCATTCTGCAACCACACTCTGGCTCCAGGAAGCCCACCCACTGCTTGTGCCCTACCTGCCTGGTACACTCTTTGGGTTTTTTTTTTTTGTTGTTGTTGTTTTTCTGAACTGTACTGGTTCAGCTAAGAGCAGACTCCATTATCCTCTTCATAAGATCTCTATTCCATTCCTCTCTTCCTCTCTCAGCAAGTTCCAAGTTCTCCCAGAAGGCCCCAGTCACCCTAGAGCCTAGATTTCATGTCAGGCTGCCATGTCTTAGTTGGGTGTCCTTTAACACTTCTCCGTCCTGCCTCTTTCTTCCCTCGTCTGCTTCCTTGGGCTTCCGCTCCCTGCTCTCCTGGTGCTCCCCCGACACCCCAACATCTCTGTTGTGATTGTTTTCATCTTCAGCTTCTCCCAGAGTCTTCAGATGGACAAGGATCTTTTCCCAGGCCAGATGCCGTCTTCTGCTTCCTCCTGCCACCATCCAGCTCTACTCCCTGAAGGCACAGTCTCTAACTCAGCCTCTCAGAAGCAACTGCTGCTTCCTGCCATTCTATACCTTCCGAAACTCAATTCTGCTCACCAGCTTCCAGGATCTGCTGAGCATGTGTCCTAAAGACTCTGCACCCTCGTGCACAGAGGGACTTTTCCTCTTTGAAGTCAACTCTCTGATTATTTTGTGACACAGTTCTCTCCTTTGGCTTGGAACTACACTTACCTTCTTTCATGATACTCATTCTTCTACTCAGCCATTCTTGGGGAGATTCCTATCACCCTCAACTATTGCCTCTTCCTGTCTCATTCACAGCCATGCTTCTGACCATGCCCTAGATGCAACCTGGGGACTTTGAGGACTTTGCTGAACCAACCTCCGAAGCTCTGAAGCAGCCCATTGCCCATCACCCTTAGTATCTCTTTGTTTCCTTGAATTCCACTGAGCTTTTCCCTGCCATCCTGCTTAGGAACTCTACAACCAAGTAGGGTGAGTCAGCATCACTGGCGATGTGGGCTCACTGCTGACTTTTATTGTTAAATGCTAAGCTGCCTGTCTCATCTCACTAAGCTAGTGCAATTCTACCCTGAGTAGCAAATTAAGATGATTAGCGGATTTGGAACATTCATCTATCTGGCTTCCAATGACAACTGGAGCCATGATATGTCCTGCATTTCTCCCTTGACTTGCCACTGCTGTTTTAGCCTCTCAATTCACGCTGTCCCTCCTTCCCAGGGGCTAGAATCAACCCTCATGGACCATACCTACCCTTGATCTTCCCTCTACCATATTATCTACCCACAAGCACAGAGGCTGACCCCAAGTGCCGATAGGCCAAGTCACCTCCCACCCCACCTAAAATCCTCCTTCCTGGCCCTTAGGACACAGAGCCATTTACCCTTCAATCCAGGGCCTGCTCTGGGCCTGCACTGAAGCAGCAACAGTCAGTGGAGTGTGTAGTCAACTGAGTTCAGGACTCTGACCTGCCAGGTGTCAACCACACAGCTCTGGCTTTGGCTCTATCCTAAGTAAGAGCCTGAGGATCTGAAAGCCCTGGCAAGGCCTTGTACCACCCAATGTCACAGTTACAACCGTTTGCTTTGATTCCAGCATCAATAATATCCTAGCCCTGGTAAGTTCTGGGACAATATCCATTGGGGGCAGCAGAGCAAGCAGAGCTCAAGCCTCCAGGTGCTCAGGTTCATCTCTGCTGATGACTGACCATGGTACCACAGATAGGGAGGGCCTTAGAGGCTGTGAGTGACAGCTCAGTGGGGAGCAGCAAGTGAAGAGACAAAGCCTGCTCTTATGCTAGAGCTGGGATCCCAAGCAGATCTCAGAGAGCATGGCAGGTTTTCTCCTCTAAGTTGCAGGCACCAGCACGTACCTGCTCCCCTGCAGCAGGCAATGGGGCTTGATGATGTACGAGTCAGCTTTCCATCATAGTGACGAACACCTGAACCACTTAGTTCACAGAGAGTCTAGGTTCTAGACTTTCCAGGGCAGGATTAAGCAGTTGTGGCTTTTAATCTCTGGTGGGAGCAGCACAGTATAGCAGGAGCTTGTGGCAGAAATTATTGCTTACATCCTTAACCAGAAGATAGATGACACTTAAGGCCATTTGTCCCCCTGGAGACTAATCATCCCTGCTGGGCCCCACTGTCTGACAGTAGTGGCATTGACCAAGCGTAACAGTACCTGGGTATCAGCCTGCATGGGTTTTTGGAGAACTCATCCAAACCACAGCATTTAGTCTCTAGAAACAGGACCTCAGAGTAGAGTGTTTTAACCAGGGGCCTATATTTAACACTTTTTTCATTTCCCACCATTTGACACAGAAGAAATCTACTTAAAGAAATAATGATGTCATAGAGACTCTAGTTATCAGGATCAGAACTCAGGTCACTTTTGCTTCTTCCCAGGCTTCTTCAGTCCCCTCTCACCCTGTCCTCTCTATGATATTAGTCATATCCTTGGGCTAGAGAAGATGCTTAGCATCATAGAGAGGACAGAGTGAGGGTATTCACTGGATGGTGGCCAGTGGGCAGCCTCCCATTGACTTGAGTTGTGGTCAGCTCTGTGCGGTTGGGATCAATATGTACTGTAAGCTCACTCTGTGGCCTCAAGGTTGGACCCCATGTGGCTTTCCCAAGCCCCTCCCATGTTTGTCTGTCTTCAGTTAATAATAAAGCAGTAGATCTGAGAGGCACGACATTATCATGCCAGTCAGCACCTGGTCAGTGCTTGCCACGTGCCATCTGTGGTACTGAGGGTTTCATGCAGCTGTGAAAAGGAGATTGCATCACTGCTGCTTCTTGACTGAGAAATGCAGACAGAGTTCTCATAAGTGATTTTCCCTAAAGCTGAGGAGCTGGTGAACTCAGTTTCCCAGCATCAGCACTTGAATCATCATGTTATGGGCTAGTACCAAAGCCCAGGGAACCAGAAGAAAAGGTTAAGGATACACATTTGAAGGAAGCGGCCATTTGAGGAAGTCCTCATGAAGGGACAAGAAGCAACCCAGAGGTAGAAGTTAGGGACTCACATACTCACTGGGGAGAAAATAAGTTCCAAAGAGCAAGAGTGCCCGGCCCCTGGTAGCCCTTCTAAGGAACTGAGGTATAGAGTGAGATCCAAAATAGACTAGAGACTGCCATGAAGTTTTTAACTGGGACCTCCACCATAGAGCAAGAAAAGACTGCCACTGAGTGTTCTATGTTTTCCTTACTGTGGCTCATGAGACTGTCTTGTTCTTTGATGGGGAAAGAGGCCTTTTTGCAAGAGGAGATACATCTCTGAGTGTAAAAGGTGCTATGGCATTCCCACAAGTTTGGTCCTGTATCGGGGGTGGGCATCACATCCACAAGTAAATTTTAGAGTTCTTCACATAATCATTCCCAGTGATGGGAGCTTGGAAGGTGATTAGCTTCAACTCTTACTGTTTTTATTTTAAAGATTAAAACACAATGTATCACTAGTCTACACACTATTTTAAATATCTGCATAAAGTTGGAGGCCATTATTAATGCATAAACTCCTCTGTCCATTGCCAGGATGCAGCTGGCATCCCAGGGTATGTAAATTGGGGACTTCTGACTTAGCGGACACAGTGTTTACACACACACTATGTCTTTGACCTTCTTGAGGAGCCCAGCTCAAGAAGCTTCTTGCCCATGGCTCCTCCCATCTCTGTGGACTCGGAGCAGCAGATATGCTAGTTGATGCTGAGAGCATTCCCTGGCCCTTAGTTGGAGCTTTCAGGCCTCCCTGGCTATTCATACAGACTCTTCCCACCTCTTCTGAGCTCAATTCCATCCACCTTCCTTTACACTTCCACATAATTTTCTCTTAATCTAATTTCAGTGCAAATATTCCCTTTTTATTTTTTTACACTGTCTTCTCCCCTCTTTCCCTTACCCACTTTAAATCTGCATCCATCACATGCCAGGGACTGACCAACAGTGTGCAAACAGTTCTTACTGTTTGATTTGGTCACCAAACTTGGGATTAGAATCCCAGTGGGGCTCAATATCTGGTATTATCTCTCCATGCATATTTTCATTTGCTAGTATCTGACATTTCTCACTCAATAGCTTGAACACTGCTTTTAATGTGATGAGACCTGGCAATAACCTGGGTCTTTCTGTGCATTCGGAGGCCATTTCACCTCTTATTCCCTGTGGGAGGAGCATGCCCACCTCCACAGTGATACAGGCCTCTGAGGAACAAGGATGCATGAGGTTATTTCAGGGAGGAATAGGCATGTAGGGACTTGTAATAGAGCTGCACCTCAGGATAAACTGCCCACAAGCCCAGGGCTGAAGAGTAGTCACATTGAGAGAGCTACTGACCAGCGGATGTGTCCATCAGCTTGTCCTCACTGGAGGCTGGACACAAAACTCTGTGCTCCAAGTCTACATCTTGAGAACACACGTAGTGTTGGGCCAGGCCCAGGGCTGCTCTGTCAAGTCAGGCCCTGCTGACTTTTCTTGACTGTTTTCTTGCTTTTCTTCCCTAGCATGCTGTCCTTTTCAGAATGTTCTCCCTTAGGGATTGGGTTAAGAAATACAGCTTTCTTCTCTGCTAGAATAGCAAGGCTTCTTCTGAGGATAAGTCCCTGTCTGCTTGTAAGCACAAGACCCTGCTGCTGACAGAGAGCTTAACCTCTTGCATGGCCTCTCAGTACTTAGAAACTCAATAACCCATGCAAAAGGAATATGAACCTGCATTGAAATGTAAACTTTAGGAAAGAGATGGCACACATGTGTGCGTGGCAGGGCAGGGTGTGTGCTCTTTGCTCCTCTAGATTCTGTTTCTCTCTAAAGTCATGATCTAACCCTTCTGCCCAAACCACACTGCCCAAACTCAGCAGAAAGACACTGCTATATTTAGCCTGTTGGCAGACTCTCTGCCAGTTTTCATCGGAGAGCAGCCTGGAATAGCACATTTGTCTAGGGGTGGCAACAGGCTGTGTGGGTTTGCAGGCCCTTCTGAAGCCCTCAGGCCTGTGTCTGTGGGAGGAATCCTGGGAATAATCTGAGGGGCTGCAGAAGCACCTCCTTTGAGGGGCAAGAAGAGGTGTTAGATTCTATCCACAGAATCACAGACAGGACCTGTGGACCAAGGGGCCAGTCAGGGCCAATGCCATAGACTCAGAACTTCCTAACAGCATCTGGAAACATCCGCCAGGAAATTACAGCAGACCTGGGAGGAAATGCTCGAACTTCTTAAAAAGATAGCTCATCTAGGCACCTACTTGCAAGCCAGTGTGTAACTCTCAGGATTGTTTCCTACATTGTCGAGGGGATGGGATGCTGCTTCTTAGTGGTGGAATGCTTATCTGGCATGTGTGAGGCCCTGAGTTCCATTCTGAGTCACTGCTGGATAAAACTGTTTAAAGTTTAGAAACACAGTACTGTATTTTCTTGGGTGAAGAAGGCAGGGGTAGTTTATGTTTACAGGTTGCTTCGGGTTTGCAGAGGCTTATGCTGGCTTGGTGCATCTATCCCTAAGTTCAATACACATGTTTAGCAAGCCAGGGATCAACCCTAGGGCCATGCCAAGCTCATGCTTTATCACTGAGTTCCAGCCCAAGCCCTATAGCACAATTTTTAAGTGCTCTTTCTAAGGAAGGATCAGACTCCCTATCACGTCTTGCTGCTTCAGTAAATGGGCTCCCTTCCCACAGCAGCCTGAATCAGCCCTCTCCTGGTAGTTGTCTCAAGTTGCCTTCAAGAGATGGAAAAGTCGTTTCACTGATCCCTTTTGTGACATTCAGCCAGGATGTGTGTTCTTCTCGGTGACCCTTGTAACTTCCCCCAGTTCATAGACTGGCCTCCTGAAACACAGATGTCAGCCTGCAGCATAGATGGCTCACACAGTAAGATGAATGTCCAGTGGGACTCTGTGTCCTCCTTCACTCTCCTGCTACTGCTCTGGGTCTCTTGCCATATTAGCCGCACTAAAGTACATGCTTCTTTATTTTCCTTATCCTATTTTTTATTACAAATATAGATAACACAAAGTTTTCTGTCTTAGTAATTTTTCTGGGTACAATTCCATAGCATTAAGGAAATCCATATTGATGTGGAAACATCATAACCATCATCACTAGCAGAGTTTTATTTTCCCCCAAGTAAAGCAACTTTCAATTTTCTGGACCCACAAACCATGGGAACCATTATTGTTCTTTCTGTTCCTAGAAATGTGACCATGCACATGACTGTCTAAGTGGGATTCTGTATCATAGTCTTTTGTGTCTTGCTTACTTCAGTTGGCAGAATGTATTCAAGGCTATCAGTGTTCTGTCACAGATCAGAACATCCTTTATAGGACTGGTCCATTGTGTGTATCCACTTGTTTGTGCCTAGATGGACACTTGCGTCCTGCACAGTGCTGCTTGAGTCATTGTTTTCAAAGTGTACATACATGCTTCCCACGTGACAGAGCTTTTAGTCTCCTCCAGCACAGGGTCTCTTACAGTGTGACTGTCTGAATCCATATACCTTGGAGGACTTGCCACTACCATTTGCTGTGGTTTGAATGGTTTCCCAGTCCAGCTGCATTGAAAGGTGGGGTCTACTGAGAGGTGCAGAGGTCAAGGGAGCTCTCCCCTCATGAATGAACTGATGCTTCATGTAAATACTTTGAATTCAGCTGTGTGGTGGGTGTGTTTTCTTGTCTTTCTGCCTTCCACTGTGGGACAATGAGGCATAAAAGTCTCCCTTAGATACCAACTCCTGCATAAAAGTATCCTCAGATACCAACCCCTTGACCCTAGATTTCCAAGACCCCTGAATCATACAAATTTGACTCTTATTGATAAATTCTCCAGTTTGAGGTATTTTATTAGAGTTACACAAAATGGACTCAGGCCCCATTTGTCTCCTCCTGAGAGCAGTGGGTTCCTACTTCTGAAGAGCATGGAAGTTAACTGTCTCTGAGAGACACTGAAAAGTTGTGATACAGTAAATTGGTAATAACCAAGGATAATTTTTTTTTTACTATCTTAAGTAGTAAATTGGTATTCTAATTTGTAGCTTAAAGCATCTATCTATTTAACTCAATAATTGGAGGCATGGAGAGTTGAAATCACTTGAATGAGAACTCTGAAAAAAGCTATGATAGCTACATTTGTACATCTAAATGTACATGTTCTACAAACCACATTTGTAGAGCATGACTTGAGATCTAGGTTTTCTTAAAACACTGATAAGCATGGAAGGGACCGTGTGCCTCAGGCTGGTGACCAGCAGTCCACCAATCCTGGCACTGGCCTCTGGATGTCCTTGGTGTCAGCACACTTGCCCACCTGACCTCTTTCCCAGAAATTATTGCTGTAAATTCTCAATCTTCAGCCTCCCAGCAGCTGTCACTGGTTCCCATGCTTGGAGCTGAGCAAACACTGAACACACAAGGGCTTAGACTGGGGAGGCTTAGGATAAGTAGATGGAAGCAGAAAAAGCTGCTTGAGCTTTGAAGGGGAGAGGGGAGGAGCCAGCCATGCGATCTGCTAAAATTTCCAGCTATTCTTTTCCTGGGTCCATTTTCCCAACATGAGTCTTGCCTTTTGCCCCTTGTGGAATGGAGTGGGGGTTCTTCATGGGCTAGCAATAGGCTTCACAGGATTGACATAAGGCAGGGAAACAGCCTCCTATAGGCTTCTCATTGCTAGGTGTATAGTGATCCGCTCCATTTCTGCTCTCACAAGACACATCTCTACTGTTTCCCTGTTCTGCCTATGGTAGTATTCTTGGGGATGACTGTGAGGACAAGTCAGCATTGCCCATCATGAGCTGTGCAAGGACAGCCACCAGCAGATGCTGAGTCCACGGCTTCAGGGAGTCAGGGGCTTCTACTTCCTTCCCTCCTGCTCCATACATTTGATGGGCTACCTTGGGCCTCTGGTGGGGGCTGCTGAGTGGGAGTCTCCTGGGCAGGCCTCTACTCAAGCGACACTGATTGTTCCAGTGAGAATGGCTCACTAGAGTGGAAAATAGTCCTCATATATCTAGCTGAAGACGATAATGACCTTTTAAATAACAGAAGCAATTTTATTTCAATACCTCAATTACTCTGAACTCTCAAATGTCAAAGTGCTCGGCACTTTCAAAACAGCTTAATATAGACATTTATAGCACTTAGACACAGCTAGTTTCTTATCTAACCTAATTATGTGTTGTACAGAAAAT
The DNA here is from genome assembly GCA_004025045.1 of Sigmodon hispidus. NCBI lineage: Eukaryota > Metazoa > Chordata > Mammalia > Rodentia > Cricetidae > Sigmodon > Sigmodon hispidus. The sequence goes on along the minus strand of PVIH01000988.1, from coordinate 137,621 downwards.
GGTGCAGCTGACCATCTGTGTTATTTTTCACAGCCACCCTGTAGCACAGCTCTTAGCTTGGCCTGGCCTCAATCCACAGAGTTATCTCCCCCAGGGAAAGCAGCTGCTGCCTGAGTGAGAAGCTGGCAGACCTTTGATGTAGGTGGAGGCTGAATCCAGATATTTCAGGGAGGAGACTGGGAGTGGGCCTCCCAGTGTGCTCTGCTTCAAGGGACCCACACGTGTAAGGAAGGCGTAAGAACTGAGAGACAGAAGGAAAATCTAAGAAGCATATCAGTGTCAGCCAGAGTGGGGCACTGGGGCACTTTGCCTACTTCATTCAAAAGTATTAAGACTTCCCTGCTCAACACATGTGGCTAGAGTTATCTGTCTTGGCCACCAGTGCCTTCTTTCTCCTCTCTGGCCTGGTCTCTGCCACCCCCATGTCCCACCAGGATCACACTGCATTGGTTCTTCCGTTTCTTGTAGCAGTGTGTATCTGCCCCAAAATGTCAAATTGTTATTCCCATTCTGGGAACACACTCTGACAGCCACATGGCTGCTCTCAGATCCCTTCAGGATGCAGCATCCCTCTGACTGACTTGGTCTGCTCCTAAAGTAGCCCAGCCTAAGTGAGGGGTGTCCGACTTGTGGTTCTCTTTACAGCAGCCAGCCAGCATCTTTTCACTGCAGTAGGTTCTGCTCAGCACAAGACTGCAGAGAGAAAACAATACCCCATGTGAGCATAGGGCCTGCCCCAGATGATGAAAACACACAGATAACGTACCCCCTGCCTTGTGTGTCCAGCTGACACATGTCAGACATGATGGGTGGGGGAAACACTGATGACTGGGTCAGGTTAGGCAGGGAAGAAACAGGCTGGGCTCCATCTCTGAATCCCTGAAAGCTCGTGTTGGCATCTGATTTTCTGGAGAGGCTTCCCTACTATTGGCTATAATGTGCTATATGGTCAGAGCCTCATGGAATCCAGTACTTTCAGCTTGAATGTGTCTCATCTGAGCTTCCTTTACTGTAAGGTGATACTCAATGACTTCAGAGCATCTGGATCATTTTACTTGTGGGCTCTCAGAGCTTTGAAGGCTGTGTCCCACTGTCTCCCTCGTGGTGTCCCCTGATATCCATCTCCTGGGACACTAACCAGGCACCATACTTCTCCATAACCGTGAGCCATTCCCTGAACTCCTGGAGTCTGGCTGTGAGAGCCCTGCAGTCTTACCAATCCCCCTATAATGATACCCAGAACAAATAGCTGTTCCATTGGCAGTTCTGAATGAATGTGGGATAAATCTGGGAGACATGTGGGAGTGGGAGTCACCTAGCTAGTGAAGAACTTTGCTCAAATCATTCAGAACTCAGAGGAACCTGGGCTCAGTGGGAGGCTGGAGAATATCTCTGCCCCTGCTCTTTGAAGGATGGAGATTACCCCTTGGCCATGAATCTCCCCATGGGAGAAGCTGTAAATGAAAATGGAGTAAGTCTAATAGTGTGAGCAGAGGCAGCCATCAAAGCAAGAGTGGGGATGAAGGTTCTGTTGCAAATTCAAATGCTGCCTACGAGTCCCAAAGTGCTCGGCTTGCCAGTAATGGTTAGCACTGTGTGGTCACAGAGAAGATGCCCACTGGTCTCACTACAGGGCCTTCTGAGTTTTGTGCATGCACTCCTCAGTCTTGCTTTTGAAATCACACCGTGTCTCACACAGAAATAAGTAATGACACCCCCCACAACTTGAAGTTGACTTTGCTGTCTCAGGTCTGTCAAAACTGTCAAGGTCTCTCTCTTTGTTATGGACATTGCCTTAGACACCAGCCCAAGCTCAGCCATGATTAATATAACCCATGACTAAAAAGATTTTGTGGGAGGGGTTGTTTTTACATTTTCAAATGTTTGAAGACAGCTAATGTTATTTTGTCACATGAAAATAATATGAAATTCCAAATTTCATGTTCTGTCCATAATAAAGAACACAGCCACCCTCATCCATCATGTGGTGCTCAGGTGAGGAGTTTTTCAGCTTTATGACAATGTGAACATGAAGCTCAGTCCATTGAGCCTGAACAACGTCACACTTGGTTTCACTCTGGTCCTGTGCTGGGGTTGGCTTTAGGAGCCTCTCTCATGATGCTGAGTGCAACATGTAGTCTCAGTTCCAGTCTGAAGCCTAGGAGCTGGGGAAAGCTCAGTCCCTTCCAGACACTGGAGTTCGTATGAGCCAGGGTAGTTGTTACTGTGGCTTCCCTTCTAATGTCCTTGACACTCCCTGGCTTGTGCAGTCAGTCCTTCATCCCTTTCTTCAGTAGGATTCCCCGAGCTCAGCCCTAGACTTGGCTGTGGGTCTTCGCATTTGTTTCTATCAGAAGGCTGTCTGGTAACAATTGGGGTAGTTACCCATCTATGAGTACAGCAGAATATCATTAGGCATCATGCTGACTTTTTTTTCTAATCATGTTTGGTTCTATCCTAGGTCTCTTTGTTGCTCAGCCTAGGTCCTGGCACTCCAGGTAATGCCAGGGTGGGCTTACTCTCTTGGTATGGTTCTAAAGTTAGACTACTCATTGGTTGTTCACCCCCACAGTCCCCACACTACCCTTACCCCCTGCACATCCCACAGGCAGGACAGACTGTGAGTCAAGATTGTGTTGCTGGGCCAGTGTCTCAATCCCTCCGCTGGAAATCCTGTCTAGTCACAGGAGACGGCTAGTTCAGGCTACACACCCATCACTGCTAATAGTCTTAGCTGAGGGTCATCTTCGTAGATTCGTGGGAGATTCCCTTTCCTCAGGTGTCTTCCTGAAGTGCCCCCTTCCCAGTTCTCTTCTTCAGTACTATCTCACTCCATCCACCTCCAGCCCAATCCCTCAGATATGCATTTCCATCTGCCCCTTGTCCAACCTCAAGATCTCTTTTAGTTTTCGTTCCCTGAGAGATCGCATGTTCTCCCTTGGGTCTTCTTTGTTACAAAGCCTTTTTGGGGCTGTGAATTGTAGCATAGTTGTCCTTTATTTTATACTTACCACTTATAAGTGAGTATATACTATGTTTGTCTTTCTGGGTTATCTCACTCAGGAAGATTTTTTTTTTTTTAGTTCCATCCAATTGCCTTAAAATTTCTTGATGTCAATGTTTTTAACAGCTGATCAATACTTCATGATGTAACTGTTTCACATTTCCTTCATTCATTCTTCAATTGAGGGGCATCTAGCTTTTTTCTAGCTATTATGAATAACGCTGCTATGAACATGTTAAGCAAATGTCCTTGTAGTATAATTAAACATATTAATGGTATGCCCAAAAGGGGTATAGCTAGGTCTTAAGGTAAGTTAATTCCCAATTTTCTGAGAAAACTTCATACTGATTACCAAAATGGCTGCACAAGTTTTGATTCCCATTGGCAGTGGAGGAGTGTTCCCCTTACTCCACATCCTTTCTATCATAAACTGTCATTAGTGTTTTTTATCTTAGCCATCCTGACAGATGTAAGATGGTATCTCAGAGTCCTTTTGATTTGTATTTCCCTGCTGGCTAAGGATGTTTAATTTTAATATTAGTTTATTTAAGCCATTTGAGAGTCTAGTGTTGAAAAAAATCTCTGTTAAGATCTATCCCCCATTTTTAAATTAGATTATTTGGTTTTTTGATGTCTAGTTTTTTTTTAGTTCTTTATATATATTAAAGATCAGCCTTCTGTCAGATATAGAGTTCTGGTGAAGATCTTTTACCATTCTGTAGGCTACCATTTTGTTGTATTGATAGTGTCCTTTGCCTTACAGAAGCTTTTTACTTTCACAAGGTCCCATTTATTAATTGCCAATCTTAGTATCTTTGCTATTGGTGTTCTATTCAGGAAATTGTCTCCTGTGATAATGCATGCAAGGCTACTTTCTACTTTTTCTTATATCAGGTTTAGTATAGCTGGATTAATCTTTGATCCTCTAGGACTTGAGCTTGTACAAGGTGATAGATATGTATCTATTTGCAATCTTCCACATGCTGATATGTCCAGTTATACAAGCATCATTTGTTGAAGATGCTTTCTTCTTTCCATTTTATAATTTTGGCTTTTTTTGTCAAAAAATTAGGTGTTGGTAGGTGTGTGGGTTAATGTCTGGGTCTTCAATTTGATTCCATTGATTCACCTGTCTGTTTTTATGCCAATGCAATGCTGTTTTTATTACTAAAGCTCTGTAGTAGAGCTTGAAATCAGGAATGGTGATACCTTCTGAAGTCCTTTTATTGTACAGGACTGTTTTAGCTATTTTGGGTTTTTGTTTTTCCAGATGAAATTTAGTATTTTTTTCTCAAAGTCGCTAAAGAATTATGTTGGAGTTTTGATGGAGATGACATTGACTCTGCAGATTGCTTTTGGTAAGATTGACATTTTTGCTATGTTAATTCTAATGGTCTCTGAGCATGGGAGAGTTTTCTACCTTCTGATATCTTCTCTAATATCTTTCTGTTTTTGTCATACAGGTGTTTTATTTACTTGGTTAGAGTTACCCCAAGATATTTTATATTATTTGTGGCTACTGTAAAGGGTATTGTTTCCCTGATTTTTTTTTTCAGCCAACATCTACAGAACATTTCACCCAAATACTAAAGAATATACCTTCATCTCAACACCCTCTGGAATTTTCTCTAAAACTGACCACATACTTGATCACAAAGCAAGTCTCAAAAGATACAGAAAATTAGAATAACTCTCTGAATATTGTCAGACCACAGTGGATTAAAGTTGGAGTTCAACAACAACACAAATTATAGAAAGCATACAAATAAATTCATGGGGGCTGGAGAGATAGCTCAGAGGTTAAGAGCATTGACTGTTCTTCCAGTCTGACCTACCTGGGACCACTTTCACCCCCCAAAAAATTACTCAGACGCCTATATTAATTTTATCCTGTCTGGCCTATGTCTCAGGCACATTGCTAGCTAGCTCTTTCATTTTAATTCAACCCATTTCCATTCATCTACTTGCCACATGGTCTGTGGCCCAGTGGCCCACCTATATTCCTACATGCTTCTTGCTTGGTGGCTGGATTGAGTCTGTCTGTCTCCACCCTCCTTCTACCTGTCTCACCTCTGATTCCTCCACCCACTTCTACGGTGCTCCACACAGGCCAAAACAGTTCCTTTATTTACAAACTTATATTCATGGCATATATTCCCACCACAGACTGCATCCAACCTGTGATTTCACAGGCAATTGATGCTTAAAGGATGTTAGTGTCGAAAAATTAAAATGAGTGACATCAAAGACAAATACTGTGGAAGTGGCTGGATGGCAAGTTCATCCTGGAAGCTCTGTAGCAATGAGGGTGCCTGTCAGCATCTCATAAGGACTAGTCCATGTAAAGGGGAGAGAGCAAAAGGGGCCAAGGCATTATTCTTATATCCCATCCTGTGTGAAAATTGCATTCACTCTCGTGGCCATTATTGTTTCATGCTTTATAGCAGGAGTTTCACACAATTATCTCACTTAACTTTCAGAGCTATCTACAGGTCGTGCATTGTTCTCTCTATGCCGTAAAACTATGGCAAAAAAAAGACAGCTGAGCCAGCAGGGCTCCTGCATAGAGGGAATGGGATTATCTGGAGGGAACAGCTGAAACCCCTGCTTAAGAGGAGAGGAGGTCTGGGACCTGTGGTCATTGAGAATGACCCTTGTGCTCGCCTGCTACAGGACTGAGCTCTCTGTCACAGGAAGTATTCAAGTCATTCTTCTCTGATATAAAAGTTCTGGCTCATTTCCTCATCAGCCAAAAGCCTCTTAACCACCTCCTTCCTTTGCTCCAGTGGGAGGAGAGACAGCCATTCTTGATGCACTGCTGATCCTAGATGTCTGTTTAGGACTTCCCTCTGCCCATGGTCCACCAACGGGTGGTACTCCTGTGTGCTGCAGAGAGCATGCTAGGCTTTTGACCAGGTTGACCAATGTCTAGTCCTGTGGTCAAAACCTGGAGAAAGGCCTGCCCTCTGTGTGTTTCTCCATGTGTGCAGTGACAGGGCTGGAGGATTTACGTGACCTACAATGGCCACAAATCTTGAAGAACTGTGTGTCAGGCACCTGAACCTGAACTCAGCCCTTTACCATCTCTTACCTTGGTGCAGACCATATGCTCATGGACCTTGTGCAAAGCAGGTGAGTAAATGTCTGAATAGGTTCCCAAGTGCTTCAGTGAAAGGTAACACCATTACTCTGTCAGTGAGGACTCCTTGGTTTCCAGTGCCCGTACAGACTTCAGGCTGCAAAGCATCAGTTCACGGCACCAGAGAGGTGGCTCATTGCCCTTTCCCATCATTTTTGATTTGTAAAAGCTACTGTGGTGAATTCCTCGGAAAGTGCAATGAAAAGTCTTAGACAAGGTATGTCATAGGATACAGTTCATTGGGGGCAGTCAGATATCACAACTCAATGCAAACACAATAAGCATCCTGGCCATATAGCACAAACACATCCCTACCCCAATCTGACATGTGGTATGTACCCAAGAATGTACGATGAAAAACTGACTTAGGCTCAGAGAGATTGAATTTTTATGCTAAACAAATTTCATCTAGATTTACATCTGAGCGTCTCTTCCTCCCCAGATGTGCCCTGCCTGGCTGCATTCTAATGTGGGCAAATCCAATCCCTGAGTTCTCTCCAGTCCCCATGACTGACTTCTCCACACAGGATCACGCTACTGTCTCTTCCAGAGACTGAGATTCTCTTTGCAACATGAAGGGATGAAAAACAGGGGCCAGGGTCAACAAGGAGGCTGCAGCTGCTGAAAGATTTCCAGAAGAACCTCGAAGTCCCAATAGTTTGATGGCACCAACATCTCAGAGGTTCTCTCTGAGCTTCCACTTTTAAATGTCAATTTTCTCTATATAAGCAATTCATCATCCTTAGAGTTATGGTAGCTATCTCCCTGTCCCTGTAGCAATGTCCTCATTTGGCAAATACAAACATCAGACATCTAGTTAAAGTTGAATCTCCTAGGAAATACTTGATGTGTTTTTCTTAGGCAAAGCCAGACCTGTCCAGATGCAGAGAGGGGTCTGGTCTGAGCCTTTGGATGAAGCCAGTTCCCAGAATTCATGTGCCTACTCTAATGCCAACCCTGTTCTTTCATAGTGAGCCATCTTCTCTCAAGTCCTAGAGTTAGGAAGAATCCACCTGCATAGATTGCCTTTTCTCGTCCTTCGGAGGATGTAGCAGACTGAGTGAGGCCCTTGGTATGCCCTCTGTGACAAATGGCTGGACTAGAGCATGTCCTGGGAAGGTAATGAGAGCTGACACTTAACCAGAGGAATAGACTTTCATCTAGGTGGGATGAGGGCAAGCCTGGTAATCACGTGGTGGGATGGGGTCTGGGGCTGGTACCACAGTTTCAGGAGGTTTTGATGAAAGGCAACTTAGCTGGGTAAGAACCAGCATGGCTGCTGTGCCAAAGCTGAGCAGATTACAGTTGGTGAAATGTGGGGTCCCTGACCTTAGAGGCTTTGGAACCATAGGTCAGCCGGAAATTGGGTGGCAGAGGTGGCTGTCTCTTCATCCCTTCCTGTCACTATTTTGTTATTTGAAGAGCAGGGGTTTTTGTACACAGTTCCAGGACTCCTGAGAGCATCCCAGCATGCTTCTGGAGCATCACAATCCAGTGTGCACTGCTGCAGTGGCCTGAGATGCAGCTGGGGGAGCCAAAATACCTACTCTGTTTACCCTGGCTGCCTCCTGTATCCTGTGTTTCCATACGGTACGTTCACAGAGCTGCATCCCCGGAACTCCAGTACAGAGGCTGGCTCAGCAAGACACACTAGTGAGTGGACGGACACATGATAAATGGAAAGCTTGCGCCATGAACATCAGTCTGAGTTGGCTCCATCTCCTAGCATTTCATTATATTCATAATAAATAACATATCCTATAATATACCTTACTCTATAGTCTATCATGTTTTATACACTGAGCATTATTTCAGTCTCACAACCAAGTCTTAAGACATACACCAGGGTCTTGTTTTACAGATACTGAAATAAACTGAAGTTGGCAGGAAGCAGAGACACTAGGAATGAATAGCCCCAGGCTCTGCCACCTATGCACGTAATGGACCTGCTTTTCTATCTCAGTCTCAGGTACCTTTGGTACCTGGAGGCTTAATATGGCCCCTGCTCAGGATCCTGCATGGTAGCAGAATCTATGTGGTCTTCTTTCCTTCTCTCATCCCCAGCAGCTGATGCTCCTGCCCTGCCAGGATGTCATCCCTCAGCTGTGGCTGTGTTGTCAAATCTACTCCCTCTGTTCTAGGCCTCTACCCTGTCTTCCCGCCATCAGACCAAGATCCCTAGTATGATCTGGTTGAATGCCTCAAGTCACTAAGGCTGGCAAGAACCTCCTGTCAGAGCTGCTGTGAATGGCTGCTCTTAGTCTCTGCTGGATAGGTCTTCTTTACCTCAGACTAGCGAGGCTCTGCTCTGTTTGCACCACCCCCCATTCCAGCCAACTCTACTGTGGATGCCCCATAAGCCTGCAGCATGGTCTCATCTTCAAGGGTTCATGGATATTTGTTTCCTCTTCCAGGTCAGTCCAAAGCAGTTTTCTGCAAGTAACATGCACTCAAGACCCTGCTACCAGGTGTCCTCAAATCTTCCCAGACACACAGAGGTGGCCAGCCCTTCCAGTCTGTCACATTCTCCTCAGTAATGCTCTCTCCACCTATAGCCCCGTCTCTGTCCTCACAGTACCTCCATCAACTGGATGGCACAGCATCCACCCTCCCCCTGGCCACATCACCCATTTGTGCCTCCTCTGACTTCTTTCCACTACTTCACTCTACATACGGAAGGGTGGCTGCCTGGACCTACTTGATGGCACTCAGGGTGTGTTGCTCTTGGGACCATCAACTCTGGACCATCATGGTGCATCTACTTGTCACACAATCACTGCCTAGCTGACTCCTCAGAGCTGCTCTTTGGGAAGGATGTCCATCTCGGCTTCTCACTCACACTGTCCTTCAGCAACCTCCAGCTCCTCAATCAGAGCAACAGCTCCACGTCGTTCCCTAGGCCCTTCCTTCCTGCAACCCAACACACTCAGGCCTTTGCAAGGAGTTAATCTACTATAACTGGGAAAGTTCAAAGAAGACAGTAGGTCACAGGCACACATTGGGAAGGCCACCGAAGTATACAAGACCCGGGAGAAACTGCCATCCAGAAGCCAAAGAGAGGGGTCAAAAAGGAACCAAGCCTATTGGCACCTTGATCTTGAATTTCCAGCCCCCCAAACCGTGAAATAGATTTCTGTCACTTAAGCCACCCAATGTGGGATACTCTTATAGCAAGCAGCCTGAGAAAGCAGGCAGCTAGACTGTCATCTGTGCCTACCCTATGGAGTGAGATATCTTTTGTTATCTCTCTCACCTCATTCCGTTTATTTGCATTGACATCTCAGCCCTGTGATACTAGCAAGACTCAAACTTGTCTCCTCATTTTCCACTTGTAAATGAATGCAGCAGCATGCGGCTGAGGTGGGGAATCCTAGAACCATCTGATATGGGGCAAAACCTCTTACGGAATGAATGAATGAAAGGCAGACTTCTGAAGAACAGGCCTTCCAGCCATGGATAATGCTATAGATTGTGTTTTGAAAACTGACGACAGGCCAGCCCTGATATTTATGGCATGCTTCTTGGCCTTGCTGGGGAGCGGTGCTCTCTGCAGTTTTATTTATGGCCCTTCAGTGCAGTCCCAGTTGGACAAGGGATTGCAAATGGACTGTCTGCTAATAGTGCATGCACATGATGTGGGAGGTGGCATGATCCTTGACCCCAGAGCCAGACAAGAGCCCTTTCCATCTAGGGAGGGCTGTCCTGGGCCTACGAATTGGCTTGTCCCCTGGCTTCCCCTTTTCTAAGCCCTCAAAGTTCAGAGATAAGCCAGAATGCCCTAGCTGCTCTTTTGCTGTGTTTAACATGGTTGCATACTGCTTTGCCTTCCTTAATATGTATCTTTAAGTCAGCTCACTGCTCTTTAAAGGTGAGATGATACAAAGCCATCAGATATCAAGTTCATTTTCTTACCACCCCTGGGCTGAAGGGAGTAAAGACAGCCACCGGAGCCTCTCCAGGCTTGGAGAAATGTGAGCAGGAGTCATATCCCTACTTGAGCCTAGAGGAGGAGACTTCCAGGACAAGGATTGAAGCTGTGGAGCTTCCAAAGGCCCCATGTGCCTGCAGACACCTGAGATTTTTGTTGTTATTATTGTTGGTTTCGGTTTGTGGATTTTGTTGTTGTTGTTTGATTGTTGCTTTTGTTTGTCTGCTTGTTTGTTTGGTTGGTTTTTTGATACAGAGTTTCTTTGTGTAACCCTGGCTGTCCTAGAACCTGCTCAGTAGACCAGGCTGCCCTCAAACTCACAGAGATCCACCTGGCTTTGTCTCCCAAGTGCTGAGATTAAAGGTGTGCACCTCAGCCTAGCCACCTGAGTTTTATTTCATTAAATACTTCGCCATGATAAACAACAGCTCAAAATCAATGTGCAGGATGAGAACATTTGCTCTCCAGGTAACAGTGGACAGAGTGTCAAGCTGGCCAAGGCAGGGCCTGGAGTTCAGATGGGGCAGTGACACCCAGGCTTGGTATATTGCCTTAGAAGATGCTGCTGTGTCAGTGGCAGTCATGTGTGTGGCCCTTGGGTGAGCATCAGTCTGCTTAGCAACATTACTCATAGATAACTTGGGCAAAATGACACTTACACAGCCTTTCATTTAGAAAATGGTGTTTTAATAAAGTCAACAGTGTGATTTCCATAGACCTATGCCCACCTCCTTTTTTTTTCCCAGTACAATAATCCTTTGTAAAAATAAGTCACATGTAAATATCCTGTGCAACTTATCACTAGCCAATTCATTTCCAGAATAAATGTCTGCCATCATCCTTTATACAGAAGTCTTGTAGATCACAGAGATGTATGGGGTGCACAGTGCAAGTCATCAGGGACACCTTAAGAACTGTGTGGAAGAGAGCCCCTAAAGCCGCTTCTGGGTATAGAACCGAGGCTGCACATCACCTTGCTGCCTGTAGCCTGTTGCTGCAGACCCCTGGACACCCAGCTTTAATGCCAGCGCCTCCTACCCATCAGCTGACCAGCAGAAGATTCTCCCCTTCTCGTCGCCAACCAAGATCTTGGTCTGGTTTCTTGAAAATAAAAAGAAAAGGTAAGAGTGTTGGAGGTCATTGCATGAGATCCCATACATCACAGCCAGCACATTGTGTAAGGTTATCCAGGACACGGTGAAACTGCTCTGTCCTGTCTCCTCTGGTGCTGAGGTAGAGAGGGAGAAATGAACTCTGTGTGGACCTGAGGATGGAGGTAGGAGCTGTAAGCAGATCCCAAAGCTCTGGGGGAAAGCTGAGGTTCTGATAAGTTGGCTGAGTCTCCTCTGGCTCTGCTGACATGGCTCTGGAAGAGCATCTTGCCCAGCAGAAATGCAGCCCCAGTCCTGGCAGAGGACTGGCCTGTGCTCCAGTGATGACTTCAGGTCTGCTCTTTCCTAGCCCCACACCTATGCCATCCCACACAGCCTGGCATTCAGTACACTGCATTCCCCACACCAGGGACTTCAGAGGGCTACTGTGGGCCAGTGAGAAAGGAAAGAACGGTGGAAATCTAGCTGCTCTTGAACTACAGCTCCCTAGAAGGGTTAACTGGGTCACTATGACAACTAAAATAATGAGAACCCAATGTCATCTTTGAGACTACTCTTCATTGGCTAAGGAACTTTAAAAGACATTTTTTGGTTCACATATGATGACGACCATCATCAGCAAGTTACAATCACTAATGGGATTCAGGACCAAAGGACCTCTTGAAGACAAAACTACAAAATATACTTCCCTGCCATTTGAATTTCTTCATGAATCTATGCATATGTGTGAGACAGCCATCAAGAGCATATGGGGATTAACAACAACGAGATGAGTTTGCTTGCATCCCTGTAGTGACGTGACCTTCCTGGATCTGATACCCTAAACCCAGCTGGAAAGGCTGGAATTTAGCAAAGTTGTCTGTAGCGCCCTCTGCTGGATTCCTGGAGAAAGCTGACTGCTCTCACCTATTTATGGCCAGAGCTGTCACCGCAGGGTTTGCCTTGCTAGGCTTGCCACTCAAAGCAACACTGACATCCAGTTCTCGGCTCAGGGCAAGGTTCTTAGCCCACTTGTGCCCTGCGGAAAGAACGAGAAAGAAAAGTTAGAGCACTTAGTGGCTTCATGCACAAGTCATGTGCCCCTATACATAGGACCACACAGATATAAACATTTATATTTGTGGTCAGCAACTTGTTAAATTGAGGGAGAAAATATATTTAATCTTGGCCTGTGCTGTTGCAAAAAGGGCTGTCCCAATTTAATTTGCAGGCTGTGATAGTTACATGTGCTGACGTGCCACGGTATCCATTGTGTACCAAATTGGATTTGTGTATTATTGCTTTCTAAATTGCATGCCTAGTTCAGCAAAATTGTTCATCAGTGTTTACTGGCTTTATGCTTAATAAGATGCCCCACAATACCTTGCTGCCAGGGTGTAATGCAGCCTGTAATTGCCTAGTAAAAATAAATTACATAAAGTCTGCATTATCAACTTAGCTAAATCCTCTCACGCCCAACTGATAATTAAATGCTGAAAAAATTTTCTCAAAAAATATAACTCAATGATTGTTACTTCACTCATTCTAATGACTACATTTGGAGATGGACGATGATTTCTCAAACATGAAAGATAAGGTGGGGAAACTGCAATGGGCACGTCCCTGTGAGACACTTCATTGTCTCAGGAGCTGAGTGCTGCTGCATGCCCCCAGTGGTGCTGAAGTGGCCACTTATGGGTGCAGGAAGTCCAATGCACCAGGGAGCACATGAGGGTGAGTAGAGAACACTGAGTGTAGATGGAGACAGACACTTGGAAATCCATCACTACTTTTCCTGAGTCCAAATCCAGGGGATGCTTTCTGAAGGAAATCATTCTCCAGTGGTCTCATAAGTTCTTACCACAAATGAATGAATAAAGGAGTTCCAGGCAGAAATTAGATTACAGCAACCCGAGATGCCTATCCTCACGGTTTGCAGATCTTCTTTCTTGCCCCTTAAGACATTTGAGGGCGTGCAATAACAGACACACCGATAGAACACATATGCAAATACTCACGTGTCATGCTTAATTCTGATCGCTTTCCAAGAAAATAGCTTTGAGCAGTGTGATGAGGGCATCATGCCTTCTTCTTAGAGATCTCCAGTGGGCTATGTTTACAAATTTAATCTCAAATTCATTGACTTTAGCAGAGGCTCAATCTGATTTTTTTAACTATTTGTGTATCATCCTGTCACTTCTTCCTCATTGTAGCCATGATCCTGCCTGTCCATTCTGCAGGACAGCTGTGACCTCAGGTCAGGACAACAGCAAGAAAACAATGTGGGTCCTGGGACTCCTTGTCATCCAGAAACCATCTTGTCCCTAATGTCATCATTGCTTTATTCAAAGAAAAGGATTTTTTTTTTACAAGTCTGAAGAATGAATCCTGTGGAGTAGATTTTTGTTGATTATTTCTCTTGCCCTACATGACTGGAATCATAGGAAATATTCTCAGCTAGCAGAAGAAAACAGGGTCACATCAGCTGTAGGGATGGAGTTGGGTCTACAGCTTAGTCCTTCTCCTGTTCCCCAGACCATATGGCCATTAGTGTTGGTGTGGAACAGAAGCCGGAGGTCCTCTGTCCCGTACTGTCGATCTGTGGTCACAAACTGAGCTCACACCTTTGGATAGGAAGGGGCAGTTGATCCTGAGACATGTGTGGCTTTCAGTGTCATACATGTCACCGTGAGACTTGCTTCACAAATAGCCAGGGGAAAAGGCTGGTTCCCCCATGGGGCAGACACAGCGGAGGGACTGTGGCCTGTGCCTCTCCAGAGAAGCAGCAAAGCACTGTGCTTCTCTTTTACACTGAGATAGACAGACTCTTCATGGTCTCCAGTCACCTTGGAGGAGCCAGGACACCGAACTGGACACAGATCTGGTTTTGTGATGTCTATGCTCTGACTCAACCCAGACTATCGATAATTCCCCAGAAATGCTGAAGGAAGAGAATTTCAGTATAGATAGAATGTAGAACATAGAGGAGAACCAGCAAATGTCCATGTGTACTTGGAGAAGAACTCACAAATGGGTGTCTGGATGAATTAGGCAGGCACAAAACATGCAACAGAAGCAAAGTAATTTAAAATGGCCACTATATGGCCACAGTAGCCCTGTGGGGTTGAAGAAAGTGTCCTGTGAATGGACACTGACCTAGGAGCTAACAGGAGTACTGGGCAAATTGGGGAACTTCATTTGTGGGGCCCAAAAGAGCCAGCTTCTCTCTGGGCTGCAGTCCTCGGAAGATGAAAGGGAGAGGGGAGGATGTTTGCTGTGGAGAAAGTAATGGTGGCAGGGACCGCTAAGCCAATGAGTAAAGAGGTGAGGATGAGGCCTTTGCCTGTGTCTGTCATGCAGGGCCTGGTGATGGCGAGGATCTGTTCTTCTCTGAGGTCAGGAGGACTGTGGCTGTTGTGGAGGCAGAAGTGAGAATGGTGACAAGCTTTGGGCAAGTTACTGAGCCTCCCTGGGCCTCAGTTTCCTTGTCTGTAAGATGGGCACCTCACTAAGATTTACTGTGCAGGACCTTCAGTGAGGATAGGCCATGTTCTCTGATATCTTAGCCTTGTGGCAGCCTTGGTGGTGGAAATGGCAGAAGGGTTTTGCATTTTGGTCTCACGGCCCAGACAGTGGTCCTCTTGTCTTCGTGTCTTTATACCGGGAATGTAAGTGATAATTTCCAACCCAGCAACTCTGAGTTTTTTCATTGGCTTGGGCTGAGTCCCAGGATGGGGCAGTGCATTTGTTGTAAGGCCCTGGCTGAATGGGGGTACATAATGAGGGCTAATGGGGCATCCAGGGTACAACAGATCATCCTCCTCCTCGCTGGGAGAATGGCCTCCTCTTCTGTTTAAAGGCGGCTAATTGGCTCTATCCAGGTCCTGAGCTGTGGACTCTGGCTTTCCAGGACCATCCGAGAGCATCAAAGAAGAAGATGAGGGCTTATGTACCCCCGAAGCCCTGGGGCTCCTGACACCCACCATATCCTTGTCCACTGGTGCAGTGAGTACCAGAGTCCAGTGGAAAACTCAGAAGGGCTTCTCATACTGCTTCATAATCCACCAGATAAAAATTATTCTCTGATGCCCCCATCCCGTGCCACTGTCTTAATCTGGCATGTCCCGCAAGTTCATGTTTAGAATGCTCTGACTCCAGTCTGCGGCACTGTTTTGAAGGCTATAAAGCCCGCAGGGGGTGGGAACTGTTTTGGCAGGAACATGTCATGAGGGTGCAGCTGTCACTGTCACACCCAATGCTGCTCCTGGTCCAGTGCCCTGCTCCCTGCTCACCTGCCATGTCACACTCCCACTGTCATAGGTCGGAATCATTCCTGACACAGTGACAGACTGAAATGTCCCAAACCATGAACCAAAGTAAACCTTCGGGCCCCTGATCTGTGCCTGTCAGGTATGGGACCACAGTAATGCAAAAGTGATGAATATGATCCCCATCCAGGGTTTCCCTGAGCTCTGGGTGGAGCTGCAGCCCTGGCACCAAGACATAAGGAAGGAATTCAGGAGGGCATCAGGAGTTAAGCTCTTCAAACAGGTACCTCTGGGGCTTAGAGGCTCAGCGGAGGACTCCTCTGTCACCGCCTTCCTGGGAACAGACATCTTTACATCCTCTGTCTTCCAAATCTGTCCAGAAAAGAGAACAACATGTCACGGCCTAGTAGAGTTATCCTGTCTTCGGTGTCAGGGCGGCCCATCCGTCTTCCTCACACCTGGGGGTCACTGACGGATGGGGTTATGGCTTAGCACTCATTGCTCGTGTTATTGTCAGGAAAACAGTCATTTAGGCTCCGGCTTCCCCTGTGTTGGTTCAGCCTGTAACAACTGCAGTTCCGATGGCTCCATTCTCCTCCCTGAGTCTCTGAAGTGGATCTCCTGCACTTTTCTACAACCCTTTATCAGATTTTTTGTGAGTGTGTGTGTCTGAGTGTGTATGTGTCTGTACATTTGTGTGTAAGAGAGGGAAACTGAGAGAGAGGAAAGGAGAGGAAGGGAGAAAGAGAGAGGGAAGGGGGATGGAGGGAGGGAACACACATGCATGTTTGAAAGCACATGGACCCGTGAATAAGCATGTGGAGCTCTGACGTCAATTTCCGGTGTCTAATTTTCATTCTCCTCCCTATGTTCTGAAGCAGGATCTCTCACTAAAGAATTTGCCATTTCAGAAAGACTGGTGAATTAGCAAGCCCCAAAACAATGACTAGATTTCACACACAAACCACTTTTTATTTTAAACATAACTTTTTTTTATGTTTTTATGTCTTCATGGGTGCTGAAGATCTAAATTTAGGTCTTTATGTTTGAGCATGTGTTTAAGGCATTGATCCATCTCCCCAACTCCTCCGCTGCCTTAGCTAACCTTGAACCTCACCATCTATTCATCACATCATCACTGAAGCAATGCCTCTCTATTCTTAGACCATCATCTCTGGGCCCACCTGTCCTCTGGGTTTGATCCTAAACCATGTATAAGAGAACCCTCAGGATGAGGCAGATGGCTTCTCACCTGCCAGGTCTGGACTTTCCATTCTTTGAAGGCAGAACCAGTGCCTGTTCAAATGCTTCTGTGCACTCCCCAGCATCTCACACAGCCAGAGCTGGAGGGTCCAGCAGCCCAATCGCTACACTGAATGAATAAAGGCTAAGTGTATAGTAGCTCCTGCATATGCCTATGGCAAACTCAGGGAATACATGCTCTTGGCTCAGTCAAGAGTTTCTCTTTCTCATCTGGGTTCAGGTCATACCCACTAAACCCGTGACTGTGCCTGTTCATGCCCTGACTAGCTAGGGGCACAGGTCACATATCCCTCACTGAGAACACTATAGGAGATCTTCCTGGGGGCATCTCTCCTTTGGCTCACCTCTTGCCATTCATGCTGATCCGCTGACCTCCACATGTACTCACTGTTCCTCATCCTTAGAACTCAGCTAAAATACCCTCTCCTGAGCTCCACTGCAGGACTCCATTCCTCCTCTGGAAGCAACATCTCCGGCAGGTCAGTGTTGTGGGTGAACCTCCTGATTATTTACAATCTTTACGATTGTTTCATCCTCCCTGCCAGTCTCAGAAAACCAATCTCATCCCCTTGCTTCAATGTCCCCTTCTCCTCTTGGCTTCCTGAATCTCCTCTCTGAAGCTCATGGTCCTCTTTATTATCTCAACCGAGACACATACCACCTGCGCATGATAAACATTTTCTTCTCTTCTAAAAAAATGTCCCAATGAAACATGTCTGCAGTGGCTTCTATGAAGTCCTTGGCATGATATTAAGAGTTAAGTAAGTGGGTGGATGGATAGGTGGATGGTGAGATAGCTGGAGGGATGGATTAATGTTTGAATAGAAAGATAAAAGTTTGGATGAATAATGGGTGAATGAGTCAATGGGTACAGAGATAAACAACCAGGTATGTGGGTAGATTAGTGGGTGGATATCAAGTTGAGGTTAGTGTGTTGGGTTGATTCATTTTATATACATTTTTAGTATTGTACTATAATCTACTGAACTTGACCATTCACCATTCATAACTTCATTATGTGTGTATATCTATATGCAATATCACATTCTCTATCTTTGCCTTTAATTTTTTCTTTGCCATGAAAAAGCACCACCTTGCCCTTGATTTGCTGTGGGGTATGTAGTATGGAATATTTTCAAATTCCATATACAGTACTTGACCCATGGAGTCAGCGAAGAAAATGAGATAAATACATTTATCATCCTGTGTAGTCATTCACGTACCCGAACCATGCCGTCCTTGCTCCCTGTGATGATGCTGGGGCTTGCATCCCACGCTGTTCCCTCTACAATGCAACAGCATGTTATGGTTCCTTCTGGGCCCCAGGCTGTGGTAATGCTGGCCAGAGGCTGTCCATTGACGTCCCACAGGGACAAATGGGCTCCGGCGCAGGAAACAATGGTTCCCTACAGTAATGAGAGCTTGCTTTATTCTATGCAAGATTCACCAGCAGCTTCCACAGCACATGCTCAGTCACCCAGTTTGTACATCCAAGTACCTCAGCTTCACATCTTCTCCCAAGGCTTCCAATCTCATCAACCCACTTATACATTCATAGTTTGATGGTGTTGCTAAGATGTAGTTGAAGCTATGTTTTTCTGGGCTGGAAGAAATGGGTCACTGGGGGCATGTCTTTTAAGGGCATATCTTGTCTCTGCCTTTTCTGGGCACTCTGTTTCCTGGGTGCCATGTCATGAGCCAGTCTGATCACTGTGACCCTTCTGAGTGTTGTTCTGCCTTGACTCAGGCCCCAAGCAGTGGAGCTGGCTGAGCACAGACTGGAGCTTCTGAAATGGAGCCAAAATCAATCTGTACTTTAGAATACCGCCCCAGGCTTTGGGCTCCCCCAAGACCCTAACCACATCTTAACTTCTATAGAAGTCATAGCCTGAAGACTGACCCTGTTTCTCTGGTTAAGAGACCTTTTATTGGCTGTCTAACACTGCCTCCATGAAGAACTTTTGGATTTATCTTGTGGGTAGCAACATTCAGCGGTACCAATGGGAAGCAAGTGGTTCATAAACCTTTGGGATGCCCTTTTGGGAATAATCTTCAGGAAGAAGTTACCCTAATGGCTTCTAAAAGATTTGTTTATATCTGGAGCCTTGCTCTGGCATGAGAGATCTTCCTGTTCAACCTTGCTGTACCTATACCAGAGAAAACATTTCCTAGTGCCCTACCTTCCATTGGCAGGGGACAGTTGGCACTCAGGGGGCTGGATGAGCATTTGGGAGTGATCAGCATGTGTCTGTTCCTGAGTTTTCTCTTGCAGTCCTGCCCAACATTCTATTGTGCAGGATCAAAGACATGATGGCAAACCCAGACATGGTAAAATAAAGGAGGTCTCACCGAAACATCGCTGATGGCAATGGCTGAGATCCCTTCCCGGTGGGCAGGCAAGCAGGCTACTTGAGAGAAGTGGTCCAGATCCCATAGGGTACAAGTGCGATCCTGGGAGCCACTCACCAAGAGGCTGAAGGGGACTGAGGCTGCCAGACATGTGACAGCTTGGGTGTGTCCATACAAGGCCTAGAACAGGAGGCATAACCAGATGTTATGAGAGAGACTCACAGAAGAGCTACTAATGAGCTGCCTTTGGGTCTGGGCCAGAGATGAGGAAACAGAGATTCAGTGTGAGTCAATAATTTTACAGACAAATTGGGGAGAGGGAGTGCACATGTGTGCTGACCTCTTGGCATCCACTTCTAGGACCTGAAGACTATCTGGAGAGAAGTGGTAAGCCAGCCCAGCGTGCCCTTATGCTTTGCCCCCTCCCTTTATTCTTCTTGAATCTGAATCAGCCACAGCACTGTTAGTATGCAAAGGTTTCAAATGGCAAAGTATGTGCCCAGACCAGCAGCTTCATCAAATCTGGGGTCTTAGTGGACATGCCCCCAGTCTTCTACATCAGAAACTCTGGTGATGGGACCCTGGAATCTGCATTTCTTCCCATCCATAAAATCTTTTGCATACTTAAGTCAGAGATATACTGCACTATGGAGACTCAGAAACAAAGAAGTCCTTGAACCAGGCTGAGAAGACTGCAGGACAACACAAGAACACGGCCCACAGCATCAACTAAGCATGGCTCTCAGGGGCCCACAGAGACTGGAGCAGCAACACTGGACCCTGTGTGGGTTTGCGCTAGGTCCTCGACATCTATGTTATGTTTGTGTAACTGGGCATTCCTGTGTGACTCCCAACAGTGTCAGTGGGGTGTCTCTGACTCTTCTGCCTGCTCTTGGGACCATTTCCTCACACCGGGTTGCCTGGGAGGAAATCATCTAGGGAAGAAAAGAGGTGCAGGAGAGGGCCTGGGAGGGATAAAGGGAGGGGAAACTGCAGCTGGGATGTAATAGATGAGAGAAGAATTTTTAAAAGTCACAGTCTCAAAACAAACAAACAAACAAACCTCAACCTTTTGCTGTTTTCTATTGAGAAAGGGCTATTGCCAACATAGCCTAGGCTGATCTTGAACTCATGAACCTCCAGCCTAAACTGGGATTACAATGCTAGAATTAGCAGCATGAGCCACTGGGTCTGACTAAAGGTATGGATCAAACTCAGACTGATAGGCTTAGAAGCAAATACCTTTACCCACTGAAATATCTCCCTGGCATAAAATGTGACTTTTTCAGACCTATGGATATGAGTGAATGTCCTTTGGTGTCTTGGAGGCCTTGCACTTAGACTCCAGGTTTGGACCATTTGCACTTGGCCTTCAGTCTTGATTCATGGATGGCTGTGAAGACAGCTCTTTCCAGACAGCTTAAGGGGCCAAGTTCCTTCTGGGCCATTGCTCCTGGATATGAGGATTCCATCCTTAGCATCCCAGAGGGTACCCAGAGAGCCTGAGGTGATTCTCTGAATGTGTGTGTCATTCCTTGGAATGTCAGGAGTCCAGTCTGGAAGGAATCAGCCTGGCTCAGCAAAGGCCAGGGCTCCAGCCCTGGCAGAGACAAATTGATCACTCATTTGGGTCATCATTTTTCAAAGCTGTCACTTTTCCTGACACTTTTTCTTATTAAAAATTTTGTCACAAGTTATTTGTCCTCAATGGAGCCTAATGTGACACCAACCAGATGGTGGTGGCAAATCTCTGGACATGACCCACTGAAAAAGATTTGAGTTATCTCAAAAGCATGGAAACAGAGGAAGGAAGAGATTTGATAAGAACCCTCTGATTTTCCAGAATGACCTGAGTCTGATGATTTCAGTTATGACCACAAGTAATACAACACCTCCCAAAGACGAAGGCAAAGAAACCCTGGCAGAGGTTTTGGGGCTTCAGACAATAGCTCAGAGAATAGCTCTGGGCCTGAGTGGCAACACAGGCTGCATTATGGAACCAAATAACCCTGCGCTGTGCAGAGAGGGCCAGTGTACGTGGCATGGTAAGGCACTGCCTATATTGGCATGGTTTGCTGTCATCCATTGGCCCAGAATCTCAGCATCAGGAGATATTCAGTGCCCTACCATCTGGGAAGGAAAGAAAATTGAAACAGAGCCCAGCAGTTCTAAATGTGCATCCAATGGATTCCTTCTTTTCTTCTCTTCTTTCTTTTATGCATGTCAACTAAAATAACTTTGTTATATCATCTTACATGTAAGTAGCAAAATATAAACACAGCACAATAAAAATAAAGTCTCTCAAAATAATTCTCCATGATGGTGGTTGTGGTGAGGTGGCTAGTCTCAATAAATTGTTGATGGCATTGGAGAGCTATAGAATAATTTTGGAAAATTTTGTGTCATTGCTCAGTAATTCTCAAAATACATCATAAGGAAGCAATTAGTCAGAAGCAAACAGTATTTATATAACATGTTTTCTGTGGCACTATTGAAAATGGTTAAAAGTTGAAAATAACCTAATTGTCTAGTTTTAGAAGAAATGGTTTATTAAACCGTTGTATACTGACATAACAATTGAAATGTAATTTTATGGAAATGGAATCATCTGGAACAATTGAAATGCAGATTATACAGGCTGTAGAAAAATGAAAACAATTTGATAAGCTGGCTGAAATTGGAACAAAAATATCCCTATAAGACTCAGAAAGGTATAAATATGCATATAGGAGTTGGTAGTATGCAAAAATAAAAAATTTTATAGAGGAAAGAGAATTTCTTCTTTTTAAAGTGAACTTAAATTTGTCTTAAATGTTTTACTTCTTTAAAAATAAACACTTTCTGAACTGTTTTGAACCTATTTCATAATGACTTCTAGGAATTCAAGTCATGGACAGACCCCTTTGATGAGTAGTTAGAGATTTCTGTTCCCAACCTGTTGTGGGTTCTGCCTCTGCTCAGGTCACTTCCTTTCCGAAAAGGTCCTATTTTCTGGATCTATGTGCTGGGAGGAGCCATTTGGTTTCTCTGTAACTTTTTTAAAATTTTAGCCAAGGCTGTAGAGATGATAATGGTTCTCCTTTCCCGGGGCTGTTAGAAGGTAAAGTAAGGTGATGCTTGTGAACATGCTGTATGGGCAGCCAGCACAAATACCCTAAGGTATCACTGGTCCAAGAGATTCGCTTTCCTGACCCTGGACAACATGGAAGCAGCTGCATATGCCCCTGAATCCTGCACTACATTTGAGCCTCCATGCAGATGCCTGCTCTGTGTGCTCATCAGATCTACCCAGGGATTGAAACTATTCCCAAAGGACAGCTGTGGACTGCCTTCTGCTCCTGTGTCCCATTCTCCAGAGAGGGCAACACTTTAACCTCACTTGGATGTGTTTTGGCACCATGGCTGCGGGAGATACCACACCTATGAGAGGCACATACCTGCTGGAGGCGTATGCCTCTTGGGCGACCTTTGACCAGGCTGAGCTCCCATACACACACTACTGTGCTGGTCCCAGAGGTGACAATCACTGTAGGGGACGGGCATACAGCACACAGACAGGGGCCCCATGCAGCCAGGTTCTCAAATGTCATCAGGATCTGTGACAGATGGGGAATGAATGGTAACACAGGGCCAGCAGACACAGAGAAACAACCAGGTCAGGGAAATAGTGAGTACACAGGTGAACCTGGGGAGCTGGAGAAATGGGAACCACATTCTAGGTTCCACAGCCAAGCTCAGGTGACTAAGTCTAGGCCATGCTAGACCCAATCTCATGGAGCAGCTTCTACTCCAGCCAGTTGAGAGAGGCACCAATGCAGCCACTCAGATGCTGTGAAAACCCTTGTCGTCCCTTGTCATTGAGGTGTGGGGTGCAATCAGCCCAAGACAGTGGTAGGCCTTGCTAGGGAACATGGGGGGCTAGTTTTGATGATCACCTCTAGCAGCTGTGGGGTCAGATTAGAATGGGATGGGCTAGAGACATGGGGTACAGGATTCATTTTCTAGAATTAGCTTGGGGAGGAGGGAGCCTTGGCAGGGAGGGGTCTTCGAAAAGGGCAGAGACAAGTGGAAGGCCGAACAGCAGAATGAAGTCATTACTCGGAGAGAAAAAGAGAGATTCAGTGAACTTGCTCTTGCAAGCTGCTGAATGTTCAGCCTGACCTGAACCGCTCTCATCTCTCGGTGCCTGGGGTGGTAGGAGCCCAGGAATTCCCACCCAGACTGAATGCATGTCTTTGTGGACTTTGTGTAGCCCCATGACTACACAGAGCTGGTTATGAAAGTGACAGGGTGCTTTGCCAGCCTGACCCAGTCCAGACCCAGCACCCTGCCGTATCCCCTGCAGCCTAGCGCTCTCACCTTGTCGGAGCCATAGTTCCCAAGGCAGCAAGTGAAGTCATCAAAGCCCCAGCTGAAGGTCCTGTTCCAAAGAGGAGGCAGCAGTATTTTGTTCTTCTCCACTGCCAGGATAGTCTTCTCGGTAGGGACGATGTGGCCAATGGCCCCCTTCGGGGACTCTGACCCTAGAGAGAAAAGATACATATCTGCTCCCAGTGAGTAGAGTGTCATCTGCAATGAGGAAGGCACCCACCTGGGCCCCAGAGAGAGGACACCACAGAATGAAGAGGTCTCCATGCACACGCCCTGGCCAGGAACCACTCACCCTCACCCAGGCTCTGTTACATCCCAACGATAGCCCAGACACTCCTTCAGCTCCTCTAACTGGACCTCACAGGTCTCCTTGACCCTCAAACAGTAATACAGGAAGCCCAGACAGTCTGTCCGAAGCAGGTGATCCAAAGCACAGGACTTGGGGGACTGTCCACCTATCCCTCCTGTACTACCTTGGGGGGACCCCCAGCATGTGGCCTAGCTCCTACCACAGTCCTACTAGATAAACTCTGGAAGGCATTCCTGGCCCCAGCTGGAATCCATCTCAGAGTTCAGCTTGCTGCTGACCAGCTGGTATCCCACGCCTGAAATCCCAGGGAAGTCTAACCCTTCCTCCTCACAAAGTCTCTTTGGAGAAGCAGAAATGATGATCTCCTCTCAGAGTAAGCTCCCCAGCCAGCATGGGTATGGATAATAGGGGGAACTGTGTCCAATGTGTATTCAGTCTTAGATCTGCCCTCCATCACAATGGCAGATACCCTTCTCTTTCCCTGTGCAAGTTGTCATGAGAAAAATCAGCTTCTTCCAGAGTTCTGCGGTTCACACAGATAAAAAGCTATTGGCCTGGGACATGCAGGCGCCTGCCCCAGGGTGTGTCCTTAATGGTGACTGTTATGCATACATGCATCTAGAAACTTGAGAGCAACAGAGATGCAGAGCCTATCGTCTGTATGTGAAATGTGTTTGTATGTGTATCCAAGAGAGGGGTGTGTGAATGAGAGAGACAGAGAGAGAAAGCAGACAGACGGGTGAGTCTGAGAAGTCAGGGTCTAACATAGAAGACCTAGACACCTCCAATACCCAATGAATTTGGAGACAATGCCATTACAAAATCCACTACTTCCCAAGTCCTTGAACTGCTACAGCAGTGGTTCTCAACCTGTGGGTTATGACTCCTTAGGGGGCTCAAACGAGCCTTTCACAGGGGTCATATATCAGATATCCTTCATATCAGACAATTCATAACAGTAGCAAAATTACAGTTGTGAAATAGAAACCAAAACGATTTTATGGTTGGAAAGGGGTTTGGTCACTGCAGCATGAGGAACTGTATTAAAGGGTCACAGCATTAGGAAGAGTGAGAACCATGGTCCTAGAGAAGCCAGTCCCTAAAGCGAGAATCTTAAGACAATGTGAGCCCAGGTAATCACCTTTGACTGTGACCTGGGAAGGTCTTAGTGCTGGCAGGTTGTAGAGGAAGGACTGTGAATGTACTGGAAGGCCTGTGGGAGTCAAAGTATCCTTTCCAGGCACTGAAGGTTTCCCCGTGGTGTTCCTGGATGGGTGGGGTTTAGTGAAGATCTGGAGATACACAAACATACCACACTGATCATTAGAAGGCGTATGCCATAGAAGGAGGTTCATTCTGGGTATCACAGCTATACCCTTACACTGGACACTATCAGAGCTAGCCTTCCTTTAACAGAACTAGAGTGTAAGCAGGGTCCTCAGATGTTATAGATGTGGGCCCTGGGGCTGAGAGGGGCATTATTTTCTCCAACTCAGAAGACAAGCTCTCCTGGTTGCCAATCTCTTCTCCCTCAAGCCACCTGGGTAAAAGCTACCCACGCTAAGGAGGTCCTTAGGAGAACATTTTTAGCTACTTGATAACTCATTAGGAAAAACAATAGAAAATAAAAAAGTACTAATATCATAGTATCCATCACATATATAACAGAGGAACACAGCATTTGTGCTATGTCAGTGATGGCTCTGGTCCTGAAGGCTGGGAATGACTCTCCCTTCCCACTACTAATCTCACTCCAAACAGGACAGACCATCCTCAACCTCTTTCCCAAGCTTGTGATGTCTACACTCTTGATAAAGCAAGATGAATACCGTGGCCTGCCATACCTACCTGCTTGGGTACCTGTCCAAAGTTGCTGATGAAGCCTAGGATGGTGCTCTTGATCAAGGGGTCACTGATGCTGGTGAGGTCTATTTTGTCACCATAGAAGTAGGGGTGAAAAGTGTTCACTGCCTCCACAGCAGCTGGTCCCTGCTGCTTATATCCAAAAATTAGGTCTATCCAGTGGTGGAGGTTGCCACTGACAAAGTCACTTTCCAGAGCCTGAAATAAAAACCCAAAGAGCATGAAATCCTAACTAATGCTTCTTAAAACTCAGTTCTCTACATTAAAGCCATTGTGAGTGTGGGTGTATGTGTGTGTTCATAGGTGTGTATCTGTGCATATAGAGGCCAGGGCACAACCACAGGTGCCTTTCTGTGGTTGCTGCCATCTATTGTTTTCTATTTAGTTTTATTTTTTACGACAAGGTAGGCCTGGAATTTGCAGAGCTGGCTAGACCCCAGTGAGCCCAAGGATCTTTGTTCCCATGCCCCTAGCATTGGGCTTACAAACATGTCCAACACCTAGTTTTCATTATTGCGAATGTGGTATAGCATCTTATTCTGATTTAAATATGCTTCTTTGATGACTAATGGTGAAAATGAGAACATTTTCATTTCCCTTACCTAACCCTGAAGAAGTGTGACCCAAGACGGGCATCCACAGGTGGTCTCTCGCCACCATCCTCGTTAGTGTTTCTGGGTGTCAATCATCTCCACTCCCAGAAAACCCTGAGGCAGGTGAGAGCTCTGTGAAGTCTCCAAACCACCTCTGAGCTAGTAAGGACATACACAGTTCAGGGAGGGACCCCACTGGTGGGGTTGGTGAGGACACTGACATGCCATCAGGGCAGCCAGGAAACATCAGACATAAAACTTCCTGTCATGATGCCCATCACAGCAGCCTAGGACAATCACAGAGCAAAATGGTGTTCTTTAAACATCCAGGAACACAAACCTCCCTGGTGCTGTTCCTTCTCTTGTTTCCCTAGACTTCAAAGCCTCAAGGTTTGTCCCCACCAGTGAGACCAAAAACTACCTAGCAAATGAGGGGATGCTGAAGTACACATCAGAACAGACTGGAATGTCTCACCTGTCTATGCAAACTGATGAACTTCCTTGGATCTCCATCAGCCCAGGGAGGGAGCTGCACGTCTCCCAGTGTTGTTCCATCCTGCATGCAGCCTGGGTGTGAAGGGAAACAGGAGAAAGAAGTCAGGACACACCAGGTTCAACAGCAAAGGATCTTAAAATCGTGTTGTCTGCAACTGCCAACTCCTTGCAGGTTGGAATAGGAGCTGGATCCCACCAGACTCACTGCTTCCTGCCACTTCTATCTACAGAGCTCCAGTCTTCCTCTGCTTGGCCCTACAGTTGGCACCCTTCATGGCGTCCCCCTGGCTTCCCAAACAACACTAGAGCTAGCTTTCCAAGTCACACAGTCTTAGTGTTACACTGTTGGCACATCTTCTGCACTGCTAAGGATGCAATCTGCCTAGGAACTGGAACAGGAAGACACTGATAATAGCCCAGGCATGAAAGCACTCAGGTCTGTGCTGGGCACCACTCAGAGTTCTTGGCACACACTGTCTTCTTAAGTTTTCAACCAATTATAGTGAGTTTTGAATGGCAAGACCCAAGACAGTAAGAAGAGGAACCTGGCTTCTAGCCTAAGTCTCTCCTGTCCACCAGCTTCCAACTTTGTGTTCAAGTTTGTTAGCTACTTGACCTTTCTGGGACTCAGTTTCTCCATCTGTATGAGTGAATGTGCTGACAAAGCCTTGTAGAGTTGGCAGAAGATGAGAAACGCAAGCATACAGCATACACAAAATAGCACTAGCTGTGACCAGTGCTCAGCAATGCTGCTATGGTGGGGCTCGAACCCTTTAGAGCACAAGTTAAACAACATCCCCTCTGGTCTTGGGCTTGTGAATTTGTTCCTAGCCTCATTATCCCATCACCGAGACTCAGTCCCAGGTTCTTCCTGGGGTGCAGAGTAACACAGGTCCCTCCAATTCATTCTCAAACTATTTTCCTCACAGGACTCCTCAGCGCCTGGTAGTTTCACCTCTTTGTTTATAGCTTCAATCCCCTTCTCACCTGGAACATGTCTTTAGGACAAGTTACAGATGCCTGTGGTGCCTTTGTACAGTAGTCACGTGTTCTCCTAATGCTAGCTGGCTGTCTCGGACCCTGCTCTTTCTCCATCTAAGCTTATCACATCTTCATCAGAGAGCACAGCTGTAATCCATAGGCAGAGATGAACTCTGCATGGTACTCCCTCTCAAACTTGTCAGTACCTCTTAGCTTCCACTGCTCTCAACTTAGCTCCCATCCTGGGCCTTACCATGCCTTCTGGGAATTGTCCTTGCTGTCTGTCCAGTTCGGCCCAGTGCCTGTCAAAAGGCATCTGAGAACCCAAACACTGCCAAGCTCACCAAGGACTCAGGTCAGCTGGCTGGCTGGACCAGGGCTAGAGAGGCTTCAAGTGCTTCATGGCACTGTGGTTTCATGCCCAGGGCTAAAAGCCACATGAGGCTTTGTGGGAAATGACCTCACTTCGCCTGACTTGAGATTCAAACCCTTGCTTGAAGGCAAAGGAAGGATGGACCCCAGGATGTTAATATCTGCCTCCAGATGTTGACAGCCTAAGGAAGGATGGACCTGAGGATGTTAATATCTGCCTCCGGATGTTGTCTACAGCACCTACAGCTTCTTTTGATCTGGCTAGAGAGCTTGCTTATACCCTGCTCCAGCTCTGGCCATATTCCCTCAGCACATTGCTCTACCTTACCCTCACACACATTATGGTAGAGAATCTTGACACATGTGCAGTCTCCAGAGGGCCCTCCACCCCCCGCAAGGCCTCTGTAAAAGTCTGTGCCTTCTCTGAAGCAGGAAGACAGAGGATGTGCCACTCAGCAGTCAGACAGAAGAAATGGAGCTGGAAAACCTCAAGGTAAGAATGTGGGTAGACAGTGCTAGACCTAAGTCATGAGCAAGCAGTCTAGGGACCTGGTGAGTTTTCCATCAATGACACTGATGAAATCAGTGATTCGCTGGAAACCTGTAGGGAAAATCTCAAGCTCCCTGGCCTCAGGCTCATCAAGCTTTCCCACACCTCTACTCACCAAACTCGACTGCATTACAGTTGGTTAGAAACTCAGGCAGGTAGAAGAATTCAGGTGTGAGCTCCCTGACATCACTCATGTTCTCCTTGGAGGCAGATTCCC
The DNA here is from genome assembly GCA_004025045.1 of Sigmodon hispidus. Taxonomy (NCBI): domain Eukaryota; kingdom Metazoa; phylum Chordata; class Mammalia; order Rodentia; family Cricetidae; genus Sigmodon; species Sigmodon hispidus. Next base: position 108,827 of record PVIH01000988.1, on the reverse strand, counting down.
ACGTGCTCTTCACACTGTGGAACATTCTATCAGCCACGTCAAAGCTTCCACCCTGTGGGAGAAAGGGTGATGTGATCAGCTGTGTGTGTGTGTGTGTGTGTGTGTGTGTGTGTGTGTCTCCCTCCCTCTATCTATTCAGCTTCTGAGGAAAGAGTTCTGAAGTTAGAAATGAATCCCCATTTACAGATCAGAAAACTGGCACTCCAGTGCACTGATTTCCCCAAGTCTACTAAAGCAGTGAATGCCAGGGCCGAGTCTAACCCCATGGGTGCAATTGTAAAGGTCAGGTCTTGCTCCACCACTTCCTACAGAAATCTTTAGAACCAGTACAAACTTGGCCTACTGTGTGGGGGTCAAAGGTTGAAGAGGACTCAGCACTTTCTGGGAGAAGAGGACCTGCCACATATCTAAGGCATCTCATCCCTGGGCAGCCTGGTAGACAAGGACAGGGTGATCCATTTTCCAAGCCAGAAGTGTTGGTCCATTGTGAGCTTTAGGTCATTTTCTGCACAGGGACACTGAGATATCCTGGTCCCCAAGAGGTCTCAGCTTAAAGATGTGTCCCCACCCAGGACACGTTGCTCTTTGTTAAAATTAGGAGACAATGTCCACCATCAAATTGAAATGGAAAAAATAGATGAAGTGGGGGAAATCTAAATAAATCTACACCTAACAAGTCGCTCATTGAAATGTATTAAGGGCTTTGTGTATTTAATCTGCAGCCTGAACCTCACATCATGGGAGATTGATGTCTTCTCCTGGTCTCATTTTTCCTTTTGCAGCTTTATAAGTGCTGATGGTAATCTCTTGAGAAACAATATGATTTGGTAATAAAAAGATTACCTGTATTAAATAAAAATAATATATACATAGGAAATATTGTTAGTGCTACAAATCCAGTTAAAGATATTACCACAAAGAAAAATGTTATTTTTTTCACAGCTGTCTAATGCATTTTAGCAAAAGTAATATCTTTAAAACTTAAGCCTGTATTATTTATAGAGGAAGCAATAACTGATTTTCCTATTTCCTATATTAATAAATGTATTTGCATACATTTGTTTCAAAATTAATGGGTTTTCTCACTTCTGCAATACAAAAGAAAACACCAAATTCCCTAGAAGAAAAAGTAGAGTTGTTTTGTTGCTTATATTGTGAGTATACGGGTTGACATAAATTCCAGCAGCCACTGGCAGTCACCCTCAGACAGAACTTGATTCTTAGGAAAGCAGGTTTTGATGCAAGGAAAAAAAAAAGCAAACTGGAGAGGCACTGAGCTGCACTGTTCAGCCTTTTGGAGTGACCAAAAAAAGAGTGTCCACCACAAATGGAGTATTAGACAATGGAATGCAGCCTGGAGATGTCGAGGAGAAAAAGAGGTGAGCAAAGCTCCCAGCAGAGATGGTTCCCTAGTCCATCCTGCCGCTTGCCTTGGATGTCCTGAATGGCGTATACCCAAATGGCCAGTGACAATGGGACATGAAGATCAAAACAGAACACCTTCCAAAGGGCAGATGATTTCCTGTGGGCCACTCAAGGCTAAGAGGCAGTGGAGTCAAGCTAAAGCTACAGAGCCCAGAGACAAAAGGTTCACACACAGAGAACTGTGCACATGGGGAACCACCAGCAACATCTTCTGAATGTTAGGAGTTAGGAGGTTACCTAAGTTATCTTGCTCATTTATAATATTAAGACGTGTTCTGCAGTATTGAAGGACACAAATGAAAACTATGAGTGAAGCAGTGGAGAGGCAAGGGCATGACAGGAGCAGTTTCTGAGCACTGAGTAAAACTCAGGGAAATGTTGGTCCTTGTCTAAGTACATACATCATAAATGGCCTGCCCTGAAAAATAATGCACATCAGTGAAAACACGGCTCCTTTTGATTGTTTGCCATTGTCTCTGAATAAACCCTTTAGTCATAGCATTCTTAAACCCCTCTCTAGCATGGAGAGGGAGAGGAGGTCAGGGAGAAACATTCAATTTTTGGCTCATACTCAGAAGAAACTCAGGCTTTACATGTGTTCAAGGACATGTGACTACATATGTGTTCTTTTCTATTAATATTTATTTTTAACTATGTATGAATATATATAATATAACACACATGTACACAAATGTGCATAATGCTCATGTCCATAGAATCCAGAGGCAATAGGTTCTACTAGAGCTAAAGTTACAAGTAGTTGTGAACTGCCCAGTATGGGTGCTAGGAACCAAACCGAGGTCCCTTCCAAGAGCAGTACCCACTTGTAACCGTGGAGCCATCTCATAAGCCCCTAGATGTCCTTATGGTATACAATGAGACCTTTCCAGGAGGGACTGGTACAAGTCAGCCCACTCCCGTCTAGTTAAGGAGCTGGATTGGTCCTGTGAGTGGGTTGATGGCCGGTTAGCACTGTAGGTATTTTTCTTACTAGTTCAAAAGCATCATATAAGCAGTGCACTTGCTTACTTGAGTCAGCGGATTTAAACCACCACCTATCCATCAGGCAGTGAGCCACGGCAGACAGTGCTGTGCTCTGGAATTGAACTGACTCAGCTAAGAATTTCAATGCCTACTTGTAAGGAGAACATGAGGGTTTTAAAAATCTCTTTAATAACCTATCCCCTCCTCTGTGAAGCTTCAATGATTGTTGTGGGTGTAAAACCAGTAATGTATATGCCCAAGTGAATGTGTATGAGAAGGCAAGGTATACCACCTCCCATGTGGCACACTTGGTATAAAGAAAGCAGTATATAAATTACCTGGACGAGTATTTTTGTCTGCATATATATGTCTGTGCACTGTGTTCTTGCAGAGCTCACAGAAGACAGAAGGGGCATGGATGCTGGTAATCAAACCTAGGTCCTCTGGAAGAGCAGCCAGTGCTCTGAACTGCTGAGTCATCTCTCCAATCCTAGCCCTATATGTTTACATCCTATATAATCCAGGGACTAAGGATGGATCCCAGACTTAGGATCCATTCTCAGAGTACATGAGGAAGAAACCAAGGGCTCTCTGAAAGAATAAAGAGAAATGGGGTGGAAGTTATTGGAAACAAAAAGTAGAGTGTTGGCGGCAGGATCCTCCAGTGCCTGGGACAGAATCAGGGAGTAGCAAAAGCTAAGACACCTTAGGATGAGGACAAGAATGAAGAAGAACATTGTCAGGGCATTTTCAGGGCAGCCCATAATAAGGGCAGCACCAAGTAAGGATGAAAGAATAGGCAAACAAAAGAAAACTAGCTGTGCATCCCATGAACTTCAGCTACCAGCCCATCTCAACATCCTACTCTAAAACATAATGCTATGAGTGACATGTGGGAAGCCCAGGCACTAGTCAGTCTTGGTCTCAGGTGGGATTGATCTGACCATAGCGGTCACCACTCTCCTTTCCATAGGACGAGACCTTTCCCTTAAGCAAGTACCCCGAAACATGTTGGTACCATTCTTGCTGTGAGAATGGTCAAGCCAGGCTTTCATCCTCATCAGTCAGGGGTTGAAAAGGATGGGGAAACTATAGCTTGATCACACAGCTACTGAAGAGAAAGTCAGACCAGTTTATCTGGGCCTGTCAGCTCTATCATGTACCTTTTCCAGGACTCTTAGCTAAAGTCATGTAATTAAAATTATTCCATACTAGAGACCCTGAGAATTCTTGTCAGCTCACAGTTTGAGGCCTTAAAGACTCCATCTCTTCATGTCTTGTTGATACCTTTAAAGTGTGACTGGAGGTTTTCCGGTCCAGCCATGTCCTAACTATGCACAAAGTTTTGGATACCAAGGGCAAAGTACTTGGTTCGAGGGTAAGAGTCTGCCCATGAGCTGTGATGACATCAGGTAGGGTCCACAGAGGTGTAGTCACTGACACAGGCTCTCTGGCTTCCTTATATACTGTGACTCTGGTACCTACCTGAACCTGAGAAGTCACAGCACAGGCTGGGTCTACCCCAGGGTCCTCAGTTCCCTGCAGTCAGGATCTGCTTTGCATAAGGCACTGCCATCTCACCTCAGGTAGTTTGGAATATCCTTCCTCACTGCTGATAACAGCTGACTTACAAAAGGGGACTTAATTAGCACAGCACTTTATTACCATTTCTTATTAAATACAGCAGCTGCCACCACACCGTGTCCTTGCTGGGCACCAGCCAGGTTAGATCTCATCTTAGGCCTGAGAATATACGGTGCTTTTGCTAGGACAGAAACACATGCCAGGGTCTCACACTGACTCAGCTTTCAGGAGGCTCCTGACAGCCTCAGAATTCTGGGACTGTCACTAAGGAGAGGTGCAGCTATTTGCCAGGAATAGTTCCTGCCTCCCAGCTTTAGGACTGGAGACAATAGAGAACATGACCAATACAAGTCTGGTCGCATTCTGTGTACATTTCACCTGATCAACACGCACATCTACATTTGAAACTCCATATCTGAAGGATCCACATCTAAAGACGCAAACACAGATGGGAAATATTTCAGTAGGTCAGGTCTGTCTCAAATTTATAGACTTCTTTTTCTTCTCACAGCTCACTGAACTATAGAGTATTATAACTGTTTATAGGACATTTGCACTGCAGTGGACATTGTAAATAATATAGAGGTATTTTAAAGTATACTGAGCATCCTCTGATGTCGGTATCGGGGAGGGGTTCTGGAACCAATCCCATCGATGAACAATTATTCCATATTCCCTGAACTATAAAAATCTATTATTGTATTGAGAAGTTTGAGTAGAAGGATAAACAAATCAATACTTAGAGGAGCATGAATTCTTTAAAAAAAAAAAAAAAAAAAAGAAAGAAAGAAAGAAAGAAAGAAATCCAGCCTAAATGTAGTAGCATTTAACCCCAGTAGTGTAAAATGCCTTTTATACAGAGAGTCAGTCAGGACACAGTATACTGAAGACCTGAAACTGTGAAAATCCTGGTGCTATCCACACCACTGCACCCAGCACATGCTGAGTCAGCCATGGTGCCCACAGTGCTCCATGTTAGCCTGTAAGCAGCTCAGTAGGCCACACCAGAAGAACCACACAAGCACATGGTGTGTGGCAGGAAACGTACTCCACAGCACACCACTCTAATATATCATACCACGGAACTCTATGCTTAAAAATAGCTACAGGGTAGATAGTATGTGATGGACACTACCACAACATGCAAGCTTTAAGTTCAGTAAGTATTTGGTAGTATTTGGAAACACAGTAGGTACTTAAAGAGTGTCCCAGACTAGTGCTGTTATGAAATGGACTAAAGATGCAGCATCTTATCCTCCATCTTTATCTCATGAAAAAGGGAACCAAGTCCTAGAGAAATGCAATGATCTATTCAACATCAGATGGCAGAGCCCTGGACTCAGGACCCTGGGGCCGCAGGTAGGAGCACACACATCTCACATCAGCAAGTGAGTCTGCTCAGCTCAGAGGGAGAGCATGCTGACACTCAAAGCCCACAGGCTCTAGCCCAGCCTCTCTGCAGGCATCCAGGGAACTATCCACCTTCCTTCCACCCTCTAACTTATCCACAACCAGCTTAGAAGTGAGACCACAGGGAGGTGCAATCCTTCCTGTAGCCATGGAAAAGGGCAGGCAAATGTCTCTGGAGAAGAAACAGGCCTCCCCCTGGGGGCAGATGAAATGAAACAGAGATGTGAGAATGCTCCTTCTGAGATCTGGTGAGGCCCAGGAAGGACTCCTTTAGCAGATATGCCTGTGTAGTCATCCATTTAAGAACGCTTAAATGTTGTTTTATTTTAGGAAAAGGGCAGATAGATGGCTGGTTCTTCAGGCCAGTGACAATCATCCAAAAAGGTCACTTAAATGCAGAAGGTAAGACAGATGGGCGCGGGGCCGAGGGCTAATTTGGGTGGGTCAAACTATCAAAGACACACTTGAGCAGGAAAACTGAGACCCATTGAGACTCCCCGTGGGGTCACGTTAACAAGTGCTCAGGTGCCTCCTTAAAAGCATAAAAAGTTGGCTCTGACCATCTCACCCTGGGTTAGACCATCCTAACTAGTTTGAACTAGTTTTTAGTGGTGCAAACTGGCTAAAATAAGCTCACACTAATGATTAGCATCAGAGTAACCATTATCCCAATATTCTTGTGGGCTTTGCAGAACCTGTTTAATCTGGCTCATTATGGTCTGGGATGCTTTACTACAGTAGTTCAAACTGCTTTAAAATAGTTTAACCCAGAGATGATGAGCTTGAACAAGTTCAGCTCTGCTCAGATCAGATCTGGTTGGTCACCAAGGGTAAGGATTTTCCTTAGATTTTCTCATTTGCCCTTCTGGATAATCCAGTGATCTATGTAAACCTAACCCTCAATTCCAGAGGTAACATAACAGGTGGGATACATATGTATATGTATATATGTATATATGTGCATATGTGCATGTGTATATATGTATATATGTGTATATATATATATCCATATTTATATAAATAAAGTGGCAGGTCTGTGAATCTCACAGTACAGCCTGTCTATTCCACTCCATCTCTTCCTTGTGTGGAAAGACCTTTATCAACAAGTAGAGCTTGGAGCTCTGGCTTTAATGCTTCTGGCGGGAGGACCAAAGGAAGCTGTGAAAGCATCCAGAACATTTGACAGTTTCAGCTCCCTGGCTGGGAAGCAGCAGCAGAATCCATCATTATCATCAGCAACAGTGATCATCGTTTCTTGTGGATTAATGAGCAACATCTGGATGAGATTCCTGGCATGGGGTATGGCTCTGGGACCATTCATTCTCCAAACTAAACTTACTTAAAATGCTTGTTGCCTGAGAAAGGCCCAGGGGAAGCACACTTATTATTTTTGAGTAGATTTCCAGAGATAGGGGGTTACGCAAAGTCTAGACAAGCCACACAGTCAGGGAGAGGGGAATAAGGGCCAAGAAACAATGTGAGGGGTTCACTCTTTCCTAGGGAAGATGCCTGGCCCTTACCTTTCCAGCCTTTGCCAGGATCTGGAGTGCTTTAGTGCCAGCTAAGGGTAGCTCTTGTTTCCCAGGGTCAATGTTTTCTAGTGACCCAAACTTACAGTTTCTGGGACAGTAACACTTCTCTGAGATTAGGCTCAAGTGTTAGGAGTAAGGTCACACATGCTCAGCAGACCCCGATCATGACTTGTATGGCTCTTTTATAGGACCATTGCAAGGTGGTGGTCAAGTCAGCTATGAACTCAGCAGAATGCAGCTGCCTCAGGATGGGCTACCCAACAGCTTCTAGTATTTCTGCCTCTGAAAGGGGTCTTTGGGTGCAGGATTCCAGTGAAGGGTATTGTGGGGAAGGGAGATGAAGAGCATCTGAGCACTGCCCCAGGGTTGCCCACAATGGACTCTGACTTTGAAATCCTGCATATCCAGGACCCCAGCACTGGCTTGTCTCCAGCTCCCTTAGGACTGCCAGATGAAACAACACAGTGACCAGATAACTTGAATTCTGGAGAAGCAGCAGATAACTTTTCAGTATGTCCTTAGGTGGAAGCCACTGCTTACGCAGAATCAGACTTGGTTAGGTTATCTTTTCTTTCACTTTGGAAACCTGGCAACCCTACCTAGGCTGGCAAGGGAACAACTTGTTAGCTTATGGATGATAAGATGGCCAATTTCTTTCTCTGGGTTAGCTGTTTTCTGTTGTTTGTTTTTATTTCAAATAATCTGTTTGTCCCTTGGAGCCTTCCCTCTGCAGTCAGCACAGATCTATGCATTCTGATATTTTTGCCCCTATTCTTTTCTGCTCTTTGTGACATTTAACAACTTCTACTTTCCTTTTCTATCTTATTTGTATTAAATACTCACATATTTTTCTTTTTTAATATTTATTTTTATTTCATGTGAATTGGTGTTTTGCCTGCATGTATAACTGTGTAAGGGTGTCAGATCTTGGAATTACAGACGGTTGTCAGCTGCCATGTGGATGCTGGGAATAGAACTCAGGACCTCTGGAAGAGCAGCCAATGCTCTTAACCACTGAGCCATCTCTCCAGCTCATAAATACAAATTTTTCATGGGTAATTTTTTTATTCCCTGCTCTTTAGTTGTTTTTTTTTTTTTCACAATCAGGCAGATTAAAAAACAACAACCCTCAGGGTAGCCCATCCTGAGGCAGCTGCATTCTGCTGAGTTCATAGCTGACTTGACCACCACCTTGCAATGGTCCTATAAAAGAGCCATACAAGTCATGATCGGGGTCTGCTGAGCATGTGTGACCTTACTCCTAACACTTGAGCCTAATCTCAGAGAAGTGTTACTGTCCCAGAAACTGTAAAATAAAACAAAAGAGCCTTCCTACACGGGTAGGAGCTGACATCAAGTTAAGGTTTGAGCTTTCAGACAGGAGGTGCCCTCCTTATCCAAGGCTTGTGTGTGCATGTCCTTGCCCTCAGGAAGGAATGACAGCGGCTCACCTGTAAGGAGCAGAAGGCCTGCGTGAAGGGTGGCATCCGGACCAAGTAGGAAGCGACAATGATGGCCGAGGAATAGTGCGTGTAGTAATGGCACTGGACGGTCATATCTCCTACAACAAAAGGGCATGCTTGAGGAAGGCTGCCCACCCCAAGGCAGCAGACCTGTGCTTGAGGATAGAATTTTAAAATACGTTTATGAAAATTCAAGAAGCAAGTAGACATAAAGAAAAACATTAAGGCACCAACAGATCGGATGGCATACAAATATGGCAGGAATTGTAAAGGTGATGTAGAGCAGTTTCACAGGTAGATGCTGTCATGTAAACGTTGTTAAGTTGTTTAAACTCAGAGCTTCTTTTGTCTGTCCTTTGGAGAGAACCATGTCAGACAGAAACACTAGGTGAGCGCCGCCACCACCGCCTCTGTCTTCACTACCCCTAGATCTGAAGTTGCCAGGTTTCAGCATGTATTTTTCTATCCAGGGTGGCCATAAAAATCACCCAGGCTGTGCCCTATCATACTTATTTTTTTAAGATTTCTTTTTATTTTATGCTCATGGGTGTTTTGCTTTCATTAAGTGAATAATATACATGTAATGTCTACAGGGCCAGAAAGAGGGCATTGGGTCCCCAGAACAGGAGTCACGGATGGTTTTAAGTAACTTTCAGGGTGCTGGGAACCAAACTGGAGTTCTCTGCAAAAACAGGAAAAGCTTTTAACTGGTAAGCCATGTCTCCAGTTCCCTTAGTTAAATTTTTAAAGGTGACGCCTGGCCTTTATTATTATTCACAAGTTCTTCTAGGTGATTCTCTCCTACAATCACAATGCTAACTGCTGGACTCAAGAATTATTTATTTAAGCATGATCACTGATAGACTGCATGACCAACTAAGTCATTACTGATCTTTCCAAGAAATTGAGAACAACACGGCACATACTTGTGTACACCTCTACACACACACAGACACACACCCACACACCCACACACACATACACAGAGACAGTCAAAATCAAGCAGATTTGTACCCACCTTCAATCTTTTCAACTTCTTTAAACCTCTGGGTAAATTTCACCTTCCTCTCCTTGGTCTGAGCCCCCATTGGCTTAGAAAGATCCCGGAACGTCTTGGGATTTGTCAAGTTCAACATCTAGAAGGCAGACATGCTGCTGAGTTAACTCCCCAGCCCCAGGTGATCCCGGGAGCCAGGTTCTTTAGTTTTATGGTTCTCTTTATTGGTTTATTGTCATTTGGTCTGAACCCCCATGGTGATTAGCTGGCTACCTGGAGTTTTATGGCCCTGGAGCTAGTGACCCAAAAAGACTTAATAGGGGAGAGATGAGAAGTGAGAGTGGGAAGATCCTCCAAGTTGACCCAAATCAGAACAGGACCACCGGGTTCTGAAGAGACTTTGAAAAGAACTCCTGTGGCCTGCAAGACTTTTAACTGTTGTCCTTACTAAATACTGCAATAGTTCAGGGCCTGCTTTGAGCCTGTGTGTGAGTGAGGGTGAGTGTGTGTGTGTGTGTTACATGTATGAGTTATAGGGATGTAAGGGTCCAGGAGCCCATGTCTTTATGTGGGAAGGTGGAAGAAGTAGAGAAAAGGTCTTCAGTGAACCTTTGGCAAAGCTGGCTAGCTAACAGGCTGCTGGGATTCTCATTTCTGTCTGCCCCCTCCCCATCCTGGGATTACAGGACACTCAGTCATGCCATGCTTTGTATGCAGGTGTTCAAGGTTCAAACACACACGCTCATGCTTGTTCGGAAAGTGCTCTGATGCACTCAGTTATCTTCCTACCCCCTCCCCAAATGTAAACACAGGAAAGCAATTATAATTTTAAATGGTAGGTATGAGTTAAACAGATTATTTATAAAGCAACCACCACTTTGCAAGTATGGTTTGATTCTTAGGTTTTGAAGGTTTAGCCTCGGGTGAACCATTAGTGTGAGAAAAAAAAAAAACTGAGGTGTGGTTGGTGAGAAAATGTTGCTTATTCACTGTCTGAAGCTATGGGAGACTAAGACTCTGTCCTCCAAACCCTAGACTCGTCCACATAAGCATCTAGGCAGAGCTGGTCAGGGAAGTCAGGACTCATGAACTTTCTTCACACACAGCTCAACACATTTCCTGATAAACACAGCATCAGGGCCCAGACCTACTCCCAATTGGCCTTACACACACACACACACACACACACACACACACACACACACACACACACACTACTCAAATCCTGTGAGATTTTTTTCCTCCTCCTGACTCCTGTGTTCTGAGATTCAGAAATGGAGGCCCACAGAGATGAGTGATCTGCTCCCTGGCCACGGTATGTCTATTTCAGGTGCTGGGTGGAGTTGAGATTCAAGAGCTGCACTAGGCAGAATGGGTTACTGCCTTTTTCTCTTCATCTACCTCTGTCTAGCTTCTTTTCCCTCTCTCTGCACATATTGATTCTAGGAATGAATCCCATGAACAGGCTCACTGTGAATTCAGCATCTTCAATGTTAGCCCACAGCGGCCTCTCAGCAGATGGGCTACAATTTCCTTTAGAGATGACAGAAAGATCTCTGAGGCTCATGTCAGCCATGTGTTGATTAACATAATCACACTTGTATTGATAATGCCTCTGGTGGATCTGGAACAGGAACCCAAGTAAAGACTGCCATGGCTTCAGGGAGCTGAACCACATAACAAGACTCTGTGTGCTTAGGGTAGAGATAGGAAGTCCCAGAACTCCTTGAGCTTATCCTGGAGATGGCCTTACCTCTGAGGTATAGTCAGCAAGGACCCAGGGAAACACAGGATACTGCATGTAGTCATTGTAGGTCCTTCCAGCCAGGGTGTTGAGGTACATGAGGTATTCAAAATTGCTGAGTTCTCTCCTCTATCAGAAGAGACATAAGGACACAAACCTAACATATCTGATACCCTTCTGGGGCCATGAGAACCCAACCCTCAGTCACCAACAAGAAACACAGAGTTTAGAACAAGAACAAGCAGATGGTATCCAAAATTTGTCCACATCGTATGCTGGAGCAAGCACCACTGCGGGGTAGCCCCCACTGATCTGAGTGTGAATGGGAACGAGCATATTTAGGAAGCTATACTGGCCAAAGAAGAAGTAGAAAAGGTGTTGCTTTCTTTGATCGTAATTTCAAGTGGTCCTCTCAAATGCTGATTGAATGCCTGCACAAATGCTGGGAGTGAACTCATTGCTGACCCTTTCACTGTTAGAAAAATGAACTAAAAGATGGTAGCTACTGAGAAAGGAGCCCTCACTAGTTTCCCTCTGGTACTCTGGGAAGGGCTTTTTCCCTGTCTGTCTATATTAGGATAACACTCAAGAGCTTTCTGGCTTAAGTTGAACATGCACAATTGGAGGTAATGAGCTACATGTGGAAAGATCTGCAGGACTGACCTCTTTGGGGTCTCTTCTTCACTGAAAGCTCCAGATTTATGACTCATTTGTGTTGGAACCTATGTGTGTCTTCCTAAGAAGTGTCATGGGTGACACCCTCTTCTCTTCAGCATGTGTACGTATACACATCCTCAGGGAGGAGGGGATGCATACACACAGAAGCTCCCATGTACCTATTCTAGTGCTCAGAGTACTTCCTACTCCAATGCTCAGAGATAAAGCTCCCATCCCTGGGATCTCATCAGAGAAAGATCTGGAATTTGGCAATGTTAAGCCACAAACTTCCTTCTTGAATATGCGGCACACCTTCTCTTGCTGGATCTAGCTCCTTTCTGTGTACATCCTGCAGGGTGTCCCACCACACTTATGGATTACTGTACCTGCCACTTCTGCAGCATGGTCCTATCGAAGCCTGGATGTCTCCTGTGGTACGGAAAAACAATGTGATCAAATATCCTAATATACAAACATGAATATTGGAGATAGGGCTTCCTGGGGACTTGGGAAAAATCCCAAGACTTCCACAAGCATGTGATAACTTTCAGAGGCCAGCTCAGACCAATCATTTCCTAGGCTCTTCTTCCCTGACCCCATGACTGAAGGTTAGTTTTTCACAGCCACCATCCTTATACATATTCCAGGACACACTGCTGTCTTACGTGTAACCCAAGATCTCTCCAGATCTCATTCATGGTCCTTTCTGGATGCTCATATCTCTGTATTTCTTAGCCTCTTTTACCCTATACATTTTCTTGGACACCAAATATAAATATGGATCTACTTCAGGGGAAAAATTGTGAATACCATGAGGGAAACTATACAATGTAGGCCTTCAAACTACTGCTTGAACCCTAGAAGCTGTTATTTAAGCAGTGTGGGTGCAGAAAACATTTTTCCATATGTTTGTCTACATGCTTGTATATTTTGTGTTTAATTGAACATACACAGACTGAGGTCACATGCACAAGCTCCCCCACCTCACATGTTCAATGACGCTCCTAGAGACCAGCTAACACTGCCCTGAGTTTATGTTACCACCTCAGGTTTATGGACCTAGCCTCAGAGCATCACGTGAAGCCTCTTTTGGTTATTAAGTTCTATCTCTGACCCTGCCCTCACCCTCCTCTTGGAGGAAGGCTTTCTAGGAGCTAGAAAAGAGAGCAGAGCTAGGTAGCAAGGGTGAGGGGTGCTGCTTGGGATCCTCAGGAATACTTCTGGATGCTTTGAGATTTCTAGAGCCGTAAACATATGAGCCTAGTATGCTGAAGCTTCTAAGCTTACTTTTATTTTAGAATATGAACGAAGAGTGAGAACTTGGGGTAAAATATGGCCTTTCACAGTCTAAGAAATGAAACCTCTGACCTTGCTCCTTTAAGAGAACATTCTAGAACTCCGCCTATGGTCATTTGTGAGGTTTCTCTCAAATGGAATGATGTTGGAGAGAGAAAAGGTCGTTCCTGTTCCACCTCCCAGATCATCGGCTATGAGCTCCACTGAAGACCCATCTGTTACCATCAGAGAACGCCATTACCAATGGTAATAAGACATCCAACCAAAAGTGAGTTCTACTTCTAAAAATACTATTTTTCAATCATATATTGTAAAAGTAAGTCCATCTTCTGAGATTGTCCCTGAAGCTGTTATCCATACCTGGGTGATTAATAAAAAATAATTTCTTTAATAGATAAAACTGCACTGTCCTTCATAAGAATGCATGTGTGAGAGTAAATAAGATGTCAGATGTGGCTCTTGACTTTCTAAAGCCCTCCTAAATTTTGCCAGAGGCAGTAGTAAGAAAAGGTGTGGCTTTGGAATGAGAAAACTGGACTCAAACTCACTCTACACCACTTGACTAAAGGCTCAGCATGGACACCAGGACTGCCCAAACCTTTCTTTGCTTATACTTCCAACATGCTAAGAACACTTATACAGGAGTGTGGAGAGCGAGTGTGAGCATTGGTGTGGGTAAGGCTGGAGCAGGTGTGGGCACAGGCTCCCCAATGCTAGCAGATACTGGCATTGGTCAAGCACAGTGGGTTGAGGAGTGTGGGGGCAAGAGTGGGGACCATTTTCTGATGATGACCAGCTTCGTTCTGCCAACACCCTCTGGGCACATCTGGAATAATGAATAACCTGCTATCTCAACCCAGCTGGCTCCCATAGTTCACTGGGAATCCAAATGGAGTTACCAGGCTTTAGTCTGGGCTGTTGGGCAATTTGGAGCTGAGTTTAGAAAAACAGATGAATGTAAATGAAGCTGTTGAAGAGTGGGAGGATGACCCTGTCTAGCCTGAAGGTGGCCCAGTTTGGCTCTCATGGAAGATGCCTCATCTAACTCCTCTCCATTTCTAGACATCACTATTCCCTCTCTTCTGGATCACTTTCAAAGATTGAAGGGCAAGCTCTCATGAACTGCATGAACTCCACCTCAGTTCTTTCTTCTTTACTCTGATGGTATTTCCACCAAGGCTTTCTCCATTTGTGATCATAGGTTACCTTGGGGGCCTTCCAGACCCCAGTGCTGTATAGATCAATTATCTGGGTTTGTTCATAGTCATACTTGGACTATACTTGTTTGGGTACCTCCACTAGACCAGCATCCCAACAGCACTTGGAAGCCAGCCTTCTGCAAGGGTGGTAGTAAGTGGTACCTTAGCTGTATCCTAAGAACTTACATCCTCCTTAGAGGGCTTAACAGAGCCCCCTAGAACTGGGTCTTCAGAGGTGGTGGGTTAGTCCCCAAACCAAGAGTTTTCTGCTAGATACTTGACTGCCTAAAATCTATATTCTTTTCACCCAGGTGGGAAACTAGGTGGAAGCTTTTATCTCTGGGACTGTGAGGCTAAGTCTAGTCCCAACTTAGAAGACATTCAAGAGAGCCCAGAGTTTACCATGGGCTTCTGAGTCAAAGCAAAAACAGCACTATGCCCAACTCCTGAGTGTCCAACTTTCTGATGATGCTTTGTCTTTTAGAAACCATTGTAGAAACATGATGGGAACTAAGAGATCTGATTCTTAAGCTAACTCATTAAAAGAACTGCAAATACATAATGAAGATTTACTAATTTTAGCAAACTGGAACCATATCTCTGCAGGTGGGTTTGCTGTGCCTCTCAGGACAGGGAAGCCTATGTCCTGCACAGTTCTTAGCTCAGTAAGGTTCTCTGGATAGGAAAAGAGTGTGCTAAAAAATGCCTGGGACAGTGCCTGCTATGAGCAGTCAACTACCAAGAAGCCAAGAGGCTGGCATTAGAAACCTACTTTTCAAGTTGCCCTGTTGTTTGAGCCCTAGAAGCAAATTTAGGGCACCCTGAGCTCCAGTTTTCAGATTCAGGTTACAGATCAATAGAAATCAATAAGGAGAGCCCTGCATAGTGGCTCAGACACGTAAACCCACTGTGGGAGAGGCTGAGGCAGGAAGATCGCAGATGAGAATGCAGAGTTAGACTCTGTCTTTAAAAATGAAAAAAGAAAAACATCCACATATTTTTCAAACTAAAGACTTTCCCTTTAATGAATGAACTGTTGGTCTTTTTCTCATGGTTTCTTCCCTGCCACGTCTCTAGCACACATACAGTTCTAGACTTAATAATCATATCTGATGGCTGTCTACTCTGATCCAGATTATGTGAACATCTCATCTATTGTCTGATTTTTCATCAAAACACATTTGCTCATCATAAGGTAATGGCTATTTCACTGTATCTACTACATCCAGATGCCAAAGTTACACTTGGTTTTTGTTTTTTTTTTTTTCTGTAAAACTTTACATATCAGTACTTTACAGATGGAGTTTTTCTCTTGTGTATCTTCTTTTGTAAAAAAAAAATTGATTTTATGATTTAACTTATCTTAATTTAATGACTTTTAAATTATGCTTTCTAACTTAAGTTAAATATATATATTTAGATTACAAATATACCCTGCATAAATTTTTGAGTTTTACAATTTTTTTAAATTGTTTTTAATTTAATTAATTTATTGTGTAAATTCAGTGATGTATTTTACATTATCTTTATCTTTAAGCTAAACCATAAAATAGTAGTAGTATCCTGCCACCAAGATCTTTATCTCATGATAAATTTTCTTTATATTTTAAAATTAGAATTAGTACATTTTGCTTCTCTGTATTTTTCAAAATTTCTATTGCTTGGATTTGTGAGGACCTGGAGGGTGAGGCCCAATTTCAGAGAAGCCTTGGTGCCTGAGGGCAGGGCCCAGGTCTGCTAGTGCACTAGACAGCCAATGGATTCCAAAGAGGACTCAGTTAATAGCTGCTGTACCTTACCCCTTTGCCCAACCCTGAAATAACAAGGTGTGTCACATCTTGTTTATGTATGTTTTTCTTTAAAGACCCCCCTGCCCGTTGGGGCAACAGCATCCTTAGCCTTTCTGCTGAGGCTATAAACCCGGGTTCCTTGGAACCTGTATGTAACAATAAAATCCTCACCCATGTTACAGTGTGTCTAGCCTCCCTTGTGGTCATGAAAATTCTTAGATGCGGGCACAACAGATTAATTATGGATTTTAAAATACTTAGTTGATAGCCATCCTATTTCTTTTCTAATTCATGTTCAGTTACAGGAATTTACAATGTTAATTTTTATTTCTCCATGTCATTCCTACAATGTCATTTTCTTATTTGCAGAATAATACTAAAACTTGTTTAATTGGTTTTCTTAAATATGAGAAATTTGGTCTAAAGCAGAGGTTCCCTTAGAGGTCAAACAACTCTTTCACAGGGTTGGCTAAGACCATCAGAAAACACAGAAAATTAAATCACAATTCATAACCATAGAAAATTACAGTTATGAAGTAGCAACAGAAGTAATTCTATGGTTGGGGAGTTTCTCTTGTATCAAAGGGCTGCAGCCTTAGGAAGGCTGAGGACTACTGAGCTAAAGGAAAAGCAAGCTGGAAAACAAAGCCAATAAGCACAGAGGTATGTGAACTACATGTTGCCTTCCTCCCTGGATGGTGACACAGTACACCAACAGAAAAGGGCAAGTTTGACCAGTGCATTAGTTAAGATGCAGGTCCCAGAGACAGCACCGCAACATGCTCTGAGAAGAGCTCCCAGGCAGGAAGTGACTGTACACGGGTGTGTGACCTCATGACACCAAGGTTGCTTTGGTCCAATCGGGTGAAAAGAAAAACAAAACTACAAGAAAAATAAACTCAAGCAAATAAACAAGGAAAAGATAGCCCTCCCCACAGTAGAAGGGCAGGAAACCCACAAATACATGGGAAATAAGGAAATCGAACATGGGGCTGAGTGCTACTGAAAAAGTGTCCTTAAAAGGTGCTGGTGTCCCTAAAAGGTTCAGTGTCTGCTGGGGTGGTTGCTATGGGAAAGCTTCTTTGTTGAAAACTCCCGCTGTTTCCCCACCCTGATACTTGAAGCCAGAAAAAACAGCCAGGTCACAGATCAAGTTTCCTCTCCCTGGGAGACTAGTATCCTGGAGACACTCTCAACCTTGTGTCCTTTTGCTTTGTAGGCTGGCGTCAAGATTATGCTAATTAACTCCAAGTCCCAAGACTCTTGTTGCCTGGTGACAAAGTTGCAGTGGAAGAGCATCAGGACAAAAGGCAGGTAAGGTTTTGCTTCTTGGTGGCCCATGCCTATTGATCTGCTTCAAACCCGCTTCCCCTCTCATGAAAGTAGCTCACAAATATCTGTCCCTGATGCTTCATTTACAAAGCTCAGATACCAGCTAATGCAGTATTTAGGAGAGGAGACCACACACCCTGAACTCTGTCCAGGACAAACAGCTAGCTGGGGGCATAGCCTGGTCTTCAGGTGCCTGGAATCATGAGCAAGCTTGGCAAGGTGTATGACCAATGTGTGCATGGGGCGGGTCACAACTTGGTTCTTTCTGAAAGCTGGATCTCCCTGGACATTTTTGCTCGCTCATGGCAGGAGGAAGTAAAATACAGGCTTAAAAAGGTCAAGTGATTTGTACAAAGTCACACGTGGAGAGGCACAGAGCAGTGACTGGCCTCTGGGCTGGAATTGCACATTGCCCTCTGGGTTTGAGTGTCAGCCTGCAGAACAAAGGGTAGTTCTGGGACAGCCACAGCATCCTGCAGTCCTGAGTGCCCAAGCTTGTCTATCTGTGGTTTGCCAAAGCTCGTAACTGGTGTCACTAGCTTCTCTGTAAGTCTCCACAGAGTCCCTTGAGGCTGGAAGGGGAAGAACTTCCTACACTGCCCCCTTCTGTTGGCAGAGTGATAGAAAAATGAAAGCCAGGTGATCTTTCCAGGTTCCTTTTCTTGGGCCTACAGAACCCAAGGTTTCAGGGGTGTAACAGAAACCACCACTCATTCTAACAGGCGAACCAATGCAATGGCCACCTAAGGTTATCACCAATTTGATCCACTACCTGCTGTTGGTCAACATTTCCGTGTTCTCTGTCAGTCTTCGGTAATGAGACTGTCTAGTACCATGACTGGGTCTGTGACCCACACATTCCTTCTTTTCAGTCTGGAATGAACCTTAGGACAGGCCTTGGCCTATACAGGACAAACATTCCCACAGGACCTAGCTCTGCTCCCTCCAGCTCCTAGAGAGGGTAATGCATCAGGGGTTGCATTGCAGAACACTGGAAAGTCCACTTTCCATGAACCAATCAGACAGAAGCCAGGCACACAGCACAAGGAAACAAGAGATGCTGGCTATAAGTGAGTCATGTGTAACCTGTAATCTTCTGGGAAGTGGGGTGTATGGATTAAACGAGCTGAGTCTCACAAATAGTTCAGACATAACTTATACCCCATTAAAAATGGAAAAATGAATAGTAAATGCTAAGGCCACTAAGGCTCCATCAACTGCTCATACTGCAGATACCAAACCTGCCTCTAGGTACACATTACCTTCCTCATCCATTACCATGGTCTATCTTTATATGTCCCTTCCCTTTCCGCTCTCCCCAGCAGCCATCTATTCCCAGCCAGACACATGCAGGCTGCTCCTAAGCTGGTGACCACCCCTTACACACACCAAGCATCTTTCATACCACATGCCTTTTGCATCCTGAGATTTTTTTTTCACCACCTGGTAAACGTAAAGAAATTGAGTCAGGAAAAGACTATGACTTACCCCCAAAGTCACATACTAGCAGGAAGTGGGTAGCCATGGCTATACTCGGTGACCTTTCTTCTTTTTGTGTCAGGCCCTGCCTTCATCCCTTCTTCCCTATCTCTTCATTCTCTGTTCTTCCAGATGCTCTCCATCTCCTTTAACACCCACCTCTCAGGATGTCTGTCCTTGAGACATCCCCTCTTCCTGGACTGCTCCTCCTCTAGTCTTCCCATCTCCTAAGCAGTTCAAGTAACACTGCAAATGCCACCTTCCTAGAGAGGACTTCTCGGCCTCCCTCTGAAGTTAGTCATTCCTATACACCCTTGTCTTCGTCCTGACTGCAGTGCTTTCTTTTCCACAATGACTTCTATCATCTGCAGAGCATTTACACCACTAGAAATGGTCCCAGGCTTCTTGAGTTGCTTGCTCGGCAAGTGGGAAATTCATGAAAAAAAAACAAAACAAAAAACAAAAAAAAAAAAACTACTGTCTGCCTCAGTCATTCACTGCCAGTCTCCTGACCTGACCTAGAGCACAAGCCCGATAAAAACCGATGCATGGATGGATAAGCAGATGAATGAACAAGAGGATGAATAGTTTGAACTGTAGAGAACTTTAGAGATAAAAAGCAGTAAATACATCTCTAAGTTGCTTTTATATTCTGGTATTGCTGGTGATACTAATAGTGTGTATTTAAAAGTTGCAGTAGTTTCATTGAGGAGTTTGCAAAGAATGTTTCCCAAGCCTACACCTGATGTAGCAGACCAGAGATAGTGTCTAGGGTTGCTGGTGGGAGGGGGAGATGGTGAATGCCACTCCAGGTTAGTCTCAGTCCACAAGGGCTGGCACCACTGAGTACCCATCACATCCTTAGTGTATATAAATCACCACATTTCTTTTTTTTTTTTTTTAACAAATTACAGTTTTCTGATCTATTTTGCAGGTTAGTAAACTGATCCCAGAAATAACAATGACAGTTCCTGCTGCCTGCCCTATAGTGCTTTCATACATACACATCTGGAAAGGGACAGACATGTGGGTGATGTGAGAGATCTGAAAAAACTGCCTTACTAAATCCAGTAGGAATTGCTCACATCCTTCTTGGTAACAGTCATGTCTTGTCTGTCCAAAGTCAGCAGGAAGGGGCCACTAACACGCTTAACACCTTAGAGTCTTGTTCTTACACACACACACACACACACACACACACACACACACACACACACACACTTTAAACAGAGTAGAAAAAGTCACCAGAATTTGTAGAACATGAAAAATGTGTCATATTGTATGAGCGTATGTAAACATGTCCTATACATTATAGAGAATCTGGAAACTCTGCCAGCAGCAATACTGTACTCCCCAGAGAGCATGATTGCTGCTGCTGACATGCTTTCTCCGTTGCTGCTCCTCTTTTTCTCTCTCTCTGTATATGTGTATCGTATACTCATAAGAGCACTGTGCTCATGTGGATATTTAATACCTCCTTATTAACATATCTTAAACATCTTACCTTTTTCACTTTAAAATTGTTTTATTTTATATTTATTATTCAATAATCATCTTTTATTTGGCATTTTAGCTGCTTTTAACTATCTTTGTTTCCTAAAGTGGGAGTCTTAGAAACAGACCATCTCTCCCTCCAAATGGTTTTTCTTCTTTTCTAGATTTAACTCAGTTAAAACAGCTCCGACTATAATGCCCCTAAACCCTTCCAACATGCTCACTGCTGTGGTTACACATTCCACCATAGGCTGGGGAGGGGGCTCCTTGATTAGGGCACTAGCTCCCCAGAGGACCCAAGGGTGGCTCCTAGCATCTATGGAGGGTGGGCTAACCACCTGTGACACCAGGGCTAAGGGATCCAACACCTACTTCTGGCCTCCACTAGCATTTGTCACACACATGCACAAATTTTCAAATCTATAATTAAAAAATTAAAATATTCCTGACCCCAGGAGTGCCACACCCAAGATGAGCCACCACACTCAGTGACCAACCAATATTGATATGTCTGAGTCTCCTTCCACCCACAAAACTTTTAAAAAATATTTTTGTTTCTAAAAATCATTTTAACATAGAATCATTAAACAGTGAACCAAGTTAGCTGTGCAGGGCCAGGATTTGTTGGAGTTCAAGTAGCAATGCATATATTGCAGCCTTCCCCACATGACACGAGGGCCCTGTGCACCGCGTGTGTCCTCTTGTCTTGCAGGGTGAAGAAAAGCCTAGCAGGTAGGGCTGGCTGTCATAGTGCAGCAGTGGTTCTTAACCTTGAGTTACAAATCAGATACTTACATCACTATTCATAACAGTAGCAAAATTATAGTTATGAAATAGTAACAAAATAATAATATGATTGGGGGTGAGCACAGCATGAGGAACTGTGTTCAAGAGCCCCAGTGTTAGAAGTTGAAAACTACTGTAGTGCATGGCAGTGTCAGGCTGCAGTCTGCTTCTACTCAGCATGGGCCCTGGAGCCCACCATTGGCAGGTTCTACCCCCACCATCTGTCACTGCCCATGCGCCTCTCCTCCACTCCTCACAAGGCTGCCACGTTCTCCCCTCTCCCTATACTCAGCTTCTGTGTGGTCTGTTACCAGAAGCAGAAACTGAGGCTCAGGAGGTCGCCCAGCCTCTCTCGGCTGGTAAATGGGGACCACGTGGGCAGCACCCTGGTCTAACAGCTCTGGACATGCACTCTACTATACTTCTCCTTCGAACCTCAGCTTTCTAATCTCCTAGGGAAGGGATGGCTATGAAAAGGAAAAGGAGTGATTTCTGTCTGCAAGAGCTTAAAACAGTTCTGCCACGGAGGTGAAGCTCTACTCTCGGGTCTGGAAATCCTTTGTCCTTTGCTTGTGCTCAGGCTGGTTTGTGTGTTTGGAACATGTGGTTGATGAACAAGGCCTTTCTAGTCTATTAAACTAATAATCTTAAAATTTTATTTTAATTGTAAGGCACCTATTCCCTTTTGTTCCTTTAACAAATCCAATTAAAACAGAGTACATCCAGAATTACAAAATAGATGCTATTAAACCAATAAGAAATCATAATCTTTCGTTATGGGGCCATGTGACCCCTGGGGAACTTTTGCTCCAAATAAAAGTTGAATTTGTATTACCCACCAGGGGAAAGAGGGCAGTTTGACAGATAGAGGCTTGCAGGCAGCACTATGCCAAGCCTTGCAGTGCACACAGAGAAGTAAATAATGTGAGGGTGGGCAGGGCTGCAAACACAGAAGGTTGGTCCCAGGAAGATCCTATAACAGCATTACCAAATTAACCAGATAACTGCCGAATCAACACATGATCACCCGCACAGACCTGCTGTTTTCCAGGCTGGGGAAGGAGCTGGGATGGGATGGAAAAAAGATGCCTCCTCTAGATCTAGAACAAGTGTGTATGTGAGCTGGGATGACAGATCACTGGCCCCCACCCACACACTAGCTCCTCAGCACAGTCCCCTGTAGAAAAAGAAGAGCAGCCCTGATTCTGAGGAGAGGTGTGAGTGTGGAATCGAAGACAAAGAAAAAACATCCAGGGAAGAGAAGTGTGTATGAGGGTACATAACACTCAGTGCTTAAGAGGGGCAAGAAGCATCAACCGACAGGAATGTGCCCAGCACTGCCTGCCTGTCCATACAACATAAACTACGGTGGAGGTACCTCTCAGAAGGTGTTCTCTGTCTCTCCCTCCCTCCCTCCCTTCCTCCCTCTTCCTCCTCCTTTCTCTCCTCTCCCCTCTCTCTCCTCTTTCTACCCCCCCCTCCCACGGTTCTCTGTTTTTATGAGAAAAGGCCTCATGCTGACCTTGAACTTGTGATCATTAGGTCTTTGCCTCTGGAGTCCCGGTTTGCAGGCATATGCCAGCCACCACTCCCAGCAGAAGGGTTAGCTTTCAGTGTGAGCTCCTTGAAGAAGAGCATCCCCCACTCTCCAGAGTAAAACTGCCTGCTTAGTCAGGGGCAGGGAATGCAGTTAGCTTCTTCACTCAGTCTATGCTGGGTGAGAATCCTGTCTCTCTATGCCCTCAGCTTATTCAGTATAAAAAGATGTTCATGCTCAGTCATCTCCATGGGTACTAAAGGACCTGAAGGTCAAATTCCCTGTCTTCATCACTACCCACATAAGCAAACAAGCGCAAATATTTATTGAGCTTCTGTATGGCTTTAGGTATGAGTTCTAAATCTCTTCTCTCTCTCTCTCTCTCTCTCTCTCTCTCTCTCTCTCTCTCTCTCCCCTCTCTCTCTCTCATTTGCTTTTAAGAGTTAAATACCTCATCAAGGCCATTAAACATAACTAAAATGTACACTTTGTATATACACATATATACACACACTCATCCATGAAATGATCAGACAGGGTACCAATCTGATCAGTTTCTATAATCCCCTTCTTCATATGTTCCCTGCAGAAGTTCCGTGTATATGTGCACAGATAACCCATTCAGAAGCTTGGGCCAAACTCACTGTCTCTTTCATCTCACTATCTAGTTGGCAGAGAGCACATTCCCTTTAAACAGATAAGATAGGCAACACTAGCATGACCAGAGCCAGTGTCTGGTCACTGAGACTCTAGGGACCCTAACACTCTCGGGTCCCACTATCATGGAACTCACTAGTAAGAGTTCACCTTCTTGGGTTGGGGCATGGCCTTAGTATTCTGTTGCAGAAGGCTGAGTGGGGTCCAGTCTGGGAATACTAGGATTCCAGAATGTCTTCCTCACTGGAGTCAACAGAAGCCAGCATTGTGACCCCAACAGGGGCCATCTGTCACCACTGTAGCACAGTAACACAAAGGAGGCCGAGGGGAGCAGCAAAGTATAGTGGAAGTTTGCCTATGGATTTAACTATCCAAACCATCTAGGTTTGACTTTCATTGTGCCCTGTGTAACCTGGGCAAGTCACTTGACAATTCTGCATCTAAATTCCATTCCTTTAGAGAATAGGGTTGATCTCTGGTATAAAGGCTACAGAGACTAGAGATATATGAGGGCCTGGTAGTATATTCATAGCAAGGACCTTAGCATATCTCATCTAGTCAATAATGGTACATGACTCTTGACAGCTGGTAGTATTCCATAATAGACACCAGAAAACCCTGAGATCATGTCCCTATAAGATTCCATTCACGTTCCAGGCAAACACCAAGGCAAATAAATAAATAAAGTTTAAAAAAAAAAAAGGGCTGGAGAGATGGCTCAGTGGTTGGGAGCACTGTCTGCTCTTCCAGAGGACCCGGGTTCAGATTCCCAGCACCCACATGGCAGCTAACAACTGTCTGTAGTTCCAGTTCCAGGCAAACACCAAGGCAAATAAATAAATAAAGTTTGTTTTTTTTTTTTTAAAAAAAAAAAAAAGATTCCATTCACACTGTCTATATCTCTCCAAAGTGGAAGCATTTCACAGTTATACTCCAATAACACTCCTAAGTCCAAATAACACCATCAAACAAGCAGGACAGAGTTCTTGGCCCAGAATGGATGCTGGATAAATGGCAATTCTTTCTCCCATTGTAGACTGTACAGTCAGGAATCAGCACTGAAGGGACTCAGTGACCTCTACCTCCCAAGTGAGTCTTCATAGGATGCTAAAGCCCCTCCTTGGAGTGAGTAGACAAGTCTGAAGGAAGGGATTGAGGATACAGGGAAAGATATGAAGCCATGTGGGAAACCACAGAAGCATCTGTGCCCTTGTTCCCTGCACCGTAAACCTGATGACCAAGGGACACATGCTGACCCAACAGTGCTCAATCTGTGATGATCAGCCTTGTGTTTTCTGGAGGCAGAAGTAACAACCAACCATACTTGGAAGTTTAAATTTGTATTATTTTCTCAGTCTAGTAAAGGGACATATGAATCCCTCTCCCAATGGTGGGCAGCTACCATCAGTACTCTACAGGTGCTCAGTGGCTAAGTAGGGCTATTTGAGAAATTGGATAGAGTCGATGTGTTGTTCTCTTACAAGTGAGGAGGGCATTATCAGGGTATAACATTATGCTACATTGAAAACCAGCTGAACTTTGGGGTTAAGGTATTTCTCAGGGAAGTTCTTGTCATTGCCTAAGAGTCAGCCCACAAGCAAAGGGTATTTCTCATTCATGTGACATGAAGTTTCCCCCAAACACTGACTAGGAAACAGTGGTAATTTGGCAGGTCCAGTTTAATTACATGTCTATCCTACATCTAATATATCAGTCAAAGGATGAAGTAATTATTATGATGCTATGCTAGGAAGTTATTCAGACATATTAAACTTGTAAAGAACAGTCAGTGCTCCTTAGAAATGAAGTCAAAGACTCATGAGTGTGAAGCACCAGATACATGCTAGCATTATGATGATGATGAACATAGCAGAGATGAAGATGTTTGCGTGTTTTGAGGGTATTAAAATATAGGCTGTCATTACATTTTTAATTTAGATATCCATGGGGTGTCACTTCAGGCTGTTTCATTTATAGTGACTAGATAGAAAAATTATTCAGAAATTATAATCAGACCAACTGGCCTACTTTTCCCCTAAGTATAAAACACAATTGTGGAGATCAAATCAGACAGGTCTTACTTGGAACCCTATTGTACTGGGCTTTCCAGTCTGTACTTATGCAATGAGAGTTGCTCCTTCCATAGGTCCCCTTATCCATAGCTCATCTGTCTATCTGTTGTAGTTATATATTTTCTTCCTTGTGTGGGTTGGCCACACTATGATATTTGAAGACTTCCATGAACTGATAAGAACAATCTATTTAATGTTTTGATTATATGAAAAGAACATCTGTTTCTCTCTTCTGCCGGCACTCCCTACTCCATTTCATGAGTGGGTAGGCCTGGCCTTAAACGGAAGAGTGACAGGGGAGAGGCCACTGATTTCTCTGCCCCTGAAATAGAGCTCATGGCATTGCCCTATTCCAGCCGTGCTAAGCAGCTGCGGGGATCCGAAGCGTCTCTGATTAGCGCTGCACCAGGGCCTTCTACAACTGATAATCCCAGATAGAGCAAGGTGGCCTTGAGAAGAACATTAAGAAAGGGGGAGGGAGATCCTCATGTTCCCACCTGGTTTGATCTGTCTGGGGATCCAGACTCACTAGGGAGGTGGCAAAGTGCATTAGGCCATCAGCCCCTACTCTGCCTTCAGCTGATTAATGGGCAGGCTCAGAGCCAAAGGGCCCATCGGAGAGAGAATCCTTAATGGTGCATCGCTCTGCAGCAGTCCCTCTCGGCTCCCTTACCCCATTACTCAGACCTGGGAGGGCTTCTTCCCACAGCATGGGTGGGCTGTGGAGGCAGGTTCAGCTGACCTGGCTGGATCCCAGTCTGCTGGAAGCATTCTGTCTTCAGGAGCCCTCTAACTCATGTTTGAATTTATCTTAAATAGAAAAAAAGAAAAAAGAAAACAGCAGCCAGTCTTGGAATATGCAGGACTGTCTGGTGGCCAGTTAGTGACTGTCTGGATTTTAGCTATTTAAACTAGAGTGCAAACTCATTTATGACATGTGTCCTTCATGGGCTTGATCCCAACAGGCCCCAGTATACTCAGTCAATGAGTAAACAGATGGATTCAGGCAAGAATAAGCAAAGGGACTCTGTTTAAATCAATCTCAAAGGACTAAGAAGGCCTCAGACAAAGGCAATTTTATTTACCACTTATTTAGACTCCAGGCTATGGCTGCCAAGTAAAATACAGGCCTACACAGGATTTGAGATGTTCAAATTAACACTATCTCTTGTTTATCTGAAGCTCAGGTTTCACTAGTGAATTTTATTTGTTATGTCTGGGCACTCTACCATGGAGAGGCATTGATAAACAGCAGGTCATGAGTATATAGGCTTTCCTGAGCTGAATTTATCTTCTTGGTGAACTGAAGTGCAGAACAGTTTCTCTGACATGCCCCCTGTGAACACCTCTTGCCTGTGCTTACAGCAAAATCTAGATGCTGCACATCTGCCTAGTCTTTAAGGGATAGAATGGGACTGTTGCAGACACACACAAAATGTTCTAGAGGTCCAGCCTAGTCTGAACACGCAGGCATAGAGAGAAAGTCATAGAGATTGACCATGGAGTTCCAATTAGTTTTTAAGTTCAAAGTGTAGCTATAATAGCATCTCCCCTTTGGAGGGATGCTAGCCTATGAGCTTTAAATATACATAGACTTGTGTAACTGTCCCCAAAGCAAGGTTCAGGCAGCTCCACCATCTCCAGAAAACTCACCCAGCTCTGATTCCTGGTAACCTACACCAGCCCATAGTCCAAGTCCTGATAGATCTGTTTCCTGTAGTTACATAAATGGGTTCATTCATCATATAGACCATTCCAATGGCTTCTTCTAGGCAGCAGTGTGCTCTTAAGAGTCACTTAGGTATTGTACATATGAGTAAATATCTTCTTTTTACAAACATTTCTTTACAAATATTTGAAATGCATTTTTTTCACTGAAACATCATAACTGTACATATTTATAGGACAAGATATGGCATTTCAATGCACACACACAAAATCAGACAGAGATAATGAGCATAACCACCTTCTTTATGTTCAGCAGCATTCTAGTGTAAGGAATATATCTACTGAAAGTCATACCTTCCCTGTGGAACAGTTATGAACACCAGTGTAAGCTTTCATATGAACACCAGCTTTTATTCTCCTAACTACCTGTTGAGGAAGATGAAGCGTCTTATGATGAGAACATGGTTAATTTTATGAGAAACAGCCAAACTGTTTGAGGGACTACCCTACTGTGTATCCCACAAGGCTGTTGACCAGCCTCCCTCCAGCTGTGTACTGTTGGGTTTCCATTTATTTTCTCTATAGATCTTCTTTCTCTATTCTGGATTCCAGACCTTTTTGCCTGAACAGCTGGCAAACATGTCCCTCTGTCCTCTAGCTTGTCTTTATACCGAATGGTTTGTCCACAGAGCAAAATGTTTAATTTTTCAAGTCCATTATATTTTTTAACATTATCTTTTAGAGGAATGTACTTTTGACAAACTATGGGTCATACAAATTTTCTCCACTTTTAAAAATTTTATAGCTTATAGTCATATTCATGATCTGCTTTGGGTTAATAGTAGTTATTTCCATTACATTGTTAATGGTTTGTTTCATTGCATTTTTTTAATGTATGAATGACCAATCACACAACACCATTTGTTAAAAAGTATTTTTTCTACTGAAGTTTTTTCAGAAATTAATGGACTGTGTTGGCTATATTTATAGAGATCTGTTTTCTGAACACTTTTCTGCCCCATTTGTCTGTATATCAGCCCCTCTGTTGATGACACGTTAACTATATGGGAGATTTTTAAATGATTGTATATGAGTCTTCCTTCAATTTTTCCCTTTTTCAAAATTGTTCTTTATTTCTAGTTGATCTTTTAACATTTCCAAATTTCAAAATTTTTGAAATTATTATGCATATAAACATGAAATATAAAATCCATATATACATAGATATAGATTCTTGCTAAAAGTTCAGGTAGAATAATGGCATTTTGACCAATTTCAGGAGAAATAGCTTAACTATTGGGTTTTCTAACTCATGTGTGCTATGTTTTCTCCTTTTATATTATTTCATAATTTTCATTATTGAAGTTTTCACTTAGTATATATCTGAAATATAAAAGCATTTTCCTTTGGGGAAAATTGTTTTGTTTGTCAAGTTTTAGCTTTCTCTTGTAACTTGCTAAGATATAGATTTTTGGTGGTGCAATTGTGTCTTAACCTTGCTTTCTATAATCTTGTTAAATTCAGTTATAAGTTTAAAGAATGGCCTAAAAAAATTCTTGATAGTCTCTGTGTCGACAATCAGATTATCTGTGCATACAGATATCTTTCCTTCATTCTTTTCTAACTGTACACCCTTTATTTTCTTGTATTATACTGAAAATTCTAGAATAGGTACAGTCAAATGTCTATCTTATTCATATACCTGGGGTCAGGGAGGCATTCAGTTTCTATTAAGAGAATACTTGAATGTAAATTACTCGCATATGTACACCTCAGTGTAGTGTCCCCAGAGGCCAGCAGAGGGCACTTAATTTCCTGGAGCTAGAATTACAGGCGGTTGTAAGATGCTCAAGGTGGGTACTAGGAATTGAACCTATGAGCTACGAGAGCAGAAAGTCCTCTTAAGGGCTGAGCAGTCCCCCCAGCCCTCATTTTCCTTCCATATGAGACGTCAAAGTTCCAGGGTTGCCTTAAATCACTGTCTTGCTTTTATGCCATAGGTTTTGAAGTGTTTCTATTTTTCTGTTCAGACTGTGATTATTTGTGAATGTGTTGCTCCATTACTGATTCATAGAGCCTGCCTGTGGCTGTAGGCCTTCCTCACTTTGGAGCATCAGTCTCTCTCTCTGGATGGCAGGGACAACATTGGGATTTTTGAGACTGCTGAAAAATGGAAACAATCTGTCTAGTTTTAACTAGCATTTAAGAACCAGCATTATCAATGCTCCGCAGTATTAGACAATCTGTAGCCCCTACCAGCTCTGTAAAGGGACTATTTTTACAAATGGGGGGAGGGGTGAGGCAGAGAGTTAAAGAGAATTGATAGATGCCAAACTAGACCTCTAAGACAAAGATGCTGAGGCCAGAACTTTCCGTCACTCTCCACATTTGAGGGCTCTGCATGGTGCTCTCTGGACCTGTCATCACACCTATTTGTGCAGAGCAGTCTGTAGCTGACAGTCAGTGTGAGGATGTAAGGGAGGCTGGAACAGTGGAGGTGACAAAATGTTCTCCAGAAGCTTTGGCAGCCCCATCCTGGCTCCCTCCATGCCTGGGGAGACGAAAGGAGTTCAGTGATGCTGCTCCCCAGGCCAGCCCTGCTCTGGTTACTCTAGTTACAGTAACCAAGGCCTGCTAGCCAGCTCTCCTGGGTCCCCAGGGTTATGATAGTCATTTTTAACACTGTTTCCTCCCTTCTAGGCTTCTGTCGCCTCTGAGGGCTGTAGCCTCTCCCTCCCTCCACAATGCTCAGGAGACTCCATATGTGACAGTATGTGAAAGAAGCACATAGCATACACACTCATGCATGTGCACAGGTTCACAAACATACGAGCATGCACACACATGCACATACACACACACACACACACACACACACACACACACACACACACACACACACGACTGGAGTCGGAAGGCAAATTCCCAGGAAAATAGCCAGAGCATAAGACACAGAGAAAAGCTCTGAGAGTCCACCGGCTCAGTACTGCCCCCTCTAACATCTGGGAACCTGACATCTGAAGAGATGAGAACTGCCGAAGACCTCTACTATTTCGCTGCTACTGCTATCCTGAGTCCTCTCTGCTACTGTGTGTGCATGCGTGTGTGTGCATGTGTGTATGTGCGTGTGTGTTTGTTGTGTGCATGTGTGTGGGTTTTTTCTCTTTTCCTTTTTTTCTGCTGCAATCCTCGTTCCTCTCTCTACCCTATTTTTTGTCTTGTTTTCTTTCTCTCTGTGTACCATCAGGGATCAGAGCATAGTGTGGTGTTCTCCACTAACTAGATTTTTCCGTTCTGTTCTTATCAGAGCTTACCTTCTAGCAGTTTTATGAGACTTCTTCCTCAAACTCATCACCATCAACTCAGAAAAACATTCTCCAAATACACTCCCATATTAAGAGACCATGGCCAAGGGTGGGAAAGGCCCCAAGGGCAAAAAGATCACCCTTAATGTGGCCAAGAACTGCATCAAAATCACCTTTGATGGGAGAAAACGCCTCGATCTGAGCAAGATGGGAATCACCACCTTCCCCAAGTGTATCCTGCGTCTCAATGAGGTGGATGAACTCGACCTTAGCAGGAATCTGATCAGGAAGATTCCCGACTCCATCTCCAAGTTTCAGAACCTGCGATGGCTAGATCTGCACAGCAACTACATTGATAAGCTCCCAGAGACCATTGGCCAGATGACCTCCCTGCTCTACCTCAATGTCAGCAACAACAGGCTAACGACGAATGGGCTGCCTGTGGAGCTGAACCAACTCAAGAACATCCGCACTGTGAATCTGGGTCTCAATCATCTGGACAGCGTGCCCACCACACTGGGGGCACTGAAGGAGCTCCACGAGGTAGGGCTACATGACAACCTGCTAAGTACCATCCCTGCCAGCATCTCCAAGCTCCCCAAGCTGAAGAAGCTCAACGTAAAGAGGAACCCCTTTCCAAAGGCAGATGAGTCAGAAATGTTTGTAGACTCCATCAAAAGGCTGGAAAACCTCTACCTAGTAGATGAGAAGAATCTGTGTGCATCCTGCCTGCAAAAATGCCAACAGGCCAGGGACAAGCTGAACAAGATCAAGAGCATGGCCCCCTCGACACCAAGAAAGGCCATCTTCTCCAATTTGGTTTCACCCAACTCAATGGCCAAGGATTCCCAGGAAGACTGGAGGTGACCTGGGACCCTGACCTGAGGCAGGAGGGGAAAAGGTGGGAGGAGGAGGCAGTGAGCCGCACTCAAAGGAAAGGGTTCTTGTGCTACTGTAGGAGCCTTTTCATCCAAGCCATAAAACACCATTCCTACCTCCCCGACTATGGTTTGGTTGATTGAAGGGCTAGTTGTCTCTTGCCATTCTGCGCACTTCATTTTTTTCCATACATGCAGCTCAGGGAACCAAGAAAACACTCTCCTCTATCTGTCCATCTTACTTCTGTCCTGAACCCTCCTGGTGCCACCTTTGTCCCAGGGAACTGATGCTACCAACATACTCTTACCATCACTGGCATTTATTGTCAGCTCTGAAATATGGAACTCATTCCATGGGAAATATTTGGATCTAGGCCTTGGAGGTTAAGCAGTCTCTAAAGGGTTAGTAGGAGAATAAATGGTCCAGAGATGGACAGGTGTAATCACTAAACATTGTTAGGAAATAGCCAGAAGCACCACTTTCAAGTACATTTGCACAGTAGTTCTAGGAGCTTTCCTGAGGGCCTGCGATGGGCTGGGAACATACCCAGTGCCCCTTGAGACCCTTAGGGAGTGAGAGAGGTCACTGTGGTAGATGCAAGGACCATATATAGTGGAGAAAAGCCTGGCTGGCACTGTGCAAGCTGGAAGAGAGGCTGCCTGAAAGGAGCTGGTCTGAGGTCAGAGACTTTTCATCAGAGAAAATGATATGCTAGAACCTGTGAGTTTCTGAGCTAGGCAGTGTGGAGCAGACACTCAGGAGACTCAGTTCCCTCCATGAAGGAGAGCCTAGAGTGCAGCCAAAAGACGTCCATAGACAGAGCCACCAGTCACATTAATTCTTCAGACAGAAATGGCAATTGCGACAGCAATGTTCCTGTAAGCCTCACTCATAACTTCATAGCCCTGAGAGTAAAGTGTCTTCAAAGGCCTGTCCCCTGGCTTGGCTGAATGGGTGGCAAGCTCTGAAGGCCTCATTTCTGGGGACAGGCTCATTTCTTCACATTGTAAGCCAGAGCAGACAGCATCCTGCATCTTCTAGCTCCTTGGAACTCATTTCATTTCATGAGAGTAATCTAGATTCAAGATACACATTGTAGTTTGCCCTGTTTATTACATACTTTTCATTACAAAAATAACCAAAGCATACTCTAGTTTAATAGAGTAGTCTACAGTGTCCACCACTCTGTGGCAGAAGCCAAAATAATGGTTGCATGTTCTCTTCCTAGTTGTTTTTCTGTGTGTATGTTTCCACATGGCTAAAATGAGAGCACTCACGTCATTTCTACCCTGTTTTGAAACCCATGTTGTCACATGGTCTTTGGAGCGAACTTTGTAAATGTCTGCAAGACAGCTGTTCTCATGATACGCATAGCTATACATTCTTATGGGCATTTAAGTTGTTTCCAGTTTTACACTAATGAAAATAGTTTTGTGATGAGTATCTAGATAACTAACACATTGTAACATGGTTTAGATTATTTTCTGGCAGTCCCGCATCACTGAAAATAGTGTGTTCAAGGGTCTTTTTAAAAATAGTTTGTGACACATGTCATCAAGTGGACTGTACACATTTATTTATACCCATTGGCAATATATATCACAAACCCACCCACCACATCCTCCCCAATGTGGCTACTTCTCTTTACATCTTTCTCTTCCTTTAACATTGCAGATGATTTATTGGAAACTCATTTAAAAACGATGTCACATCTGAAATGTGAATTACTACACAGGGTCCTGAACACAAAGATCCCTGTAGGAAACATGTCTATTGGGAGTAGAAATGGTCACTCAACCAGCCCTGGTCTCAGGAGAAAGATGCTCTCATCAGGTCTTCTGGGAGCCCACAGCTAAGTCTGCATGGATATATTTCCCAGCTTCTGTTTCCTTTTTTCTGTTCTTCTTCTTCCCTTCGTCCACCCAGCCCCCAGCCAGGGTTTCACTAGCCTAGGCTATCTAGTAATTCACTACGTAGACCAAGACAATAGCCAGAGAAAGGCACTGAGAAGCACTGGGCATGTTTCAGTCCAGCCCCGCATCTCTAACATCAGGAAACTGATGTCTCACTGCTGCTCAGCTTCTTTCTCTGTAGAACCAGGGATCACAGCACACTGTGATGTCCTCTTATAACTAGATTCGGCTTTTCCTGTTCTTACTGGGGGGCAGTCTTCTAGCAGAGATAAACATGTTTCTTCCTCACAAGTGCTTGGATTTGAGGCTGTTTCCCATTCCTTACAAGTTCTAACACTGCTATGGGGGGAAAGAAAAATTTAGAATTTCTGTCTTTCAACTTTTAGACAAAACTCCAAATAAATTCATTCATAAATTCACTAGCTAGGTCTTGAGGTTGTGAGCTCTAGTGACAGAATTTGTCCGGCCATATGGGAATAGCATATAGTTCTGCCTTTTAGATGGGAAACTTCCAGGGCCACCCTGTAAGGCTCAGTGGCCAAGGGTGAGAGCCGAGATGTGAACAGCAGCCTCTGCAGCTGCCAAATAATAAGGTGGAAAAACCGAGCACTGCTGAGCAGTCCCACAACTTGAGAAACTAAGGCAGGAGGATGGCTGAGAATTAGAGATTAGCCAAGGTTAAACAGCAAAGGTCTAAATTAAAAAAAAAAAATTGTTTTGGAAATGACAGTGTGTTTCCCCAGTAAATGCCATCTGTCCACTCGGGGGTTTCATTCTTCTGTTCCTTCCTCCATTGTGATTTTTAGCCAGTTTGTAACCAACCCCCTTGTGAGGCTTCTGGGGTTCTTCTTGAACTGCTTGTCAAGGAAATTTGGATTTTCATTGCTCTTTTGTGCTTTGAAGTTGGTGTGCAAAGACAGTGAGAGGCTTCGAGGCTCAGGGCTGTTTGGATATCCCTGTTGGGGTCTGCATGAGAGCCCAAAGTGTTGGCTTTCTTCTGAGCTCACAGGAGAAGTGTGGATGGTGACTTCATTCCTGTGGCATGGCCCATGTGACTTGAAATGAACTCTGATGACCACCTGTTTTCCGGAAGTGAATGGCTGGGACACCTGGCTACTGTGTCTTATACCTTTCTGAATTCTTAGGTGAATTCTATGTTCCATGTTTTAGCTAAGGTTCTCAGGACAAACCATTTTCATTCCAAGCATAAAGACTTCTATAGAGATTCTAACCTCTAGTGCCACAATCAGTATGTGGAATCCTGGATGTGTTCACTAGAAAGCTAGGTTTACAGCTTCAGGCTCTTCCTTTCTGATTCAATCATTTCAGGATCCACACAGACACATGATCTAGGGAGAACAGCAGCCAGTCTCTGGGTGCTACCTAGTTCAGCTGCTCCTCTTGATGCGCTTTCTCTGAAGAATGAGTATTACCTTTCCTGGGCATCCAGAGAAGTCAGCAAAGAGAAGTTAAAGAAAAACATTGCAGCTACAGCCCATAAATGGCCTAGGTCTTGACTGTCTTCTCCAGTCTGCTCCCTCTACTGTCCTCTCCCGGCCTCATCCCCACAGGAGTTGCTACATCTCAGCTTCACTGGTCCTCAGAATCATCTCATGGGCCTATGGCTTCTAACTGCCTCTCATACAAGATGATGCTTCCTTTACATCCTGATTGGTAGTGCTTCCTGTATTTTCAGTTTTTCCTGGGTCATAGTAAGAAGTTTAAGCTCACTGGACTTCATCAGGATTGAGAACAAAGCAGGCAGACATCTTTGATTTGTCTAGCACGCACTCCAGTTAGAACCAATTTTAGCTAGGAAATGCTGGCTACCAGACAGAGAAAAGCCTAGAGAGACAGAGCACTTAACTGTCTTCTTCTGCAACTTATTTAATATTTATGTTCTTTCCTGCTATGAAATGCCATGACCATGTTTATTCCCTGAAACTTGAGTTAAGCCTGGAAATACTTGGTACAAAGTCATGAGTTTCTCTTTCCTCAAATAGAACAGAAACCATCTGTAGTGAGAGCAGTCTCTGTTTCTGAGAGTCAGGCGCGCACAGCCTGGGTGAGCCTGGTGTGATCACAGAATGACCTGTGTTTTGCCCTAGTTACCTGGAGCAGTTCCCTCAGTTTCTTGTGTCTCCATCCCCAGGTTGCGCTCAACATCCATCTCCACATCCATCTCCTAGAGTAGCTTATGGCAAAAACACGAAGACCAAACAGCTAACAGAAATAAACGACTCTGAAGAGGAAAAGTCCCAAATTAGAAGACAGAGTGGCACAGGGAACATTCTGGAAGACAGGTTCTCCGGTGCTGCCCAAGTTACTGAATTGCTTTATGAGTATTTTACCTTGTTTCCCTTGGCTCTAGGCTACCTGCTTATGAAAATGCCTTTGAAAGATATTTCATGTGGTTTTCTCCATGTATGTAAAAAGAACATTTAAGAAAATCATAGATATACATTAATACACAATTAAAGACTTAAAAGTCTACATCAAGACAGAAAAGTCTTTTGTTCTCTAGATGTCACTCAAAATCTCACCACTAGTAACTTGTAAAAATTACAAGTATGTAATTACATAATCACGGGGATGAAACATGTGTAAGTATTCACACAGATCTGTACTCAAACATGCTATAGATGCATTAAAGTAGAACTTCCCTTTAGTTAGACAGAAAAAGGCAGCAGAAAGAAAGCAGGAGTAATCAAGGAAAGCACAGACAAAAATTAAAAGGGCCAGCTTGTGTTCTAACACTTACGATTACACTACATGTAAACAGCCAATTTTATTTGTAGTGGCTCCAAACTAGAAACAACCAAATGGCTTTCAATCTACAAGGAGCTGAGCAAACTCTGGTTTCACATCATGCAGAGAGCGCTACTCAGCAATAAGAAGAAACATACTATTTGAATATGCAACTTGGACAGACCTCAGTGGTATTAGTCTAGGTTTTAAAGGGCCAGTTTCCAAATATTGCACATTGTGATTATATTTATAAGACAGTCTCTATATAATAAAAGTTGTGAAAAGAAGTAGGTAGTTTCTGGTAGCTAAGCATGGCCGGTATGGCATTGATGACTCTGATAGTATAAGAGCTGTCTTTGTAATGATGAAAGGATTGCTCATGAGGATTATGGGGGCAACTACATGAATCTGCACACATGATGAAAATCACAGAGATGCAAACATATATGGAATGGTCTTGGTTTTAAAACTGTGTAAGTCAGTGGTTAAAGCACCTGCTGTCATGGAGAGTGGGAGAGTAGATGGGGAATATATAGAGGTTCCACTGTTCTGCAATTTCCTGTGAATCTATAGTAATTAAAACAAAACTTTAAAAAATTATAGCCTGAACTCATAATAGACATATCTTTGTACATCTCTCCAGTATGAACTTAAGAGTCACTATGGCATAGTTAACATGAAACTCTAGCATACCCAGAAAACCCTGAGCTGCAATTCCTCAGCCATGCCACAGAGTTAAAGCATTTCAAGCAAGCGAACACTTCACCTTCAGCTCACTGGACTCATCCAAAAGCACTCATTGCTGATTGTTTCCTCGCAGAATCTAAGAAATTTGCTTTTTAAAAATGTATGGCTTCTGTGTTTATGTTGTAGGCTTCTTGAACTTAGCTGGGCACAGGTAGCATCTGGGGTAGATGAACTGTTAAGCTATTTCTCACTATTCCTAGACCTTCACCCATCTGTGCACCAATCCCATGTTGTTGCGGGAATGTGTAAGAAGCATCTGAATGCTGGAGTAGTGAGTCACTGTCATAGTTTTTGAGTTTGTGGTAGCATTATTCTATCCCTGGGCCCAGAGGGATGGATTGTTTCATCTTCCATCATGTACCACGTGGGGCTTCATATCAAGAACCATATTGTTCCTGAAATGATCTTTACTAAAATGATCATATACATTACTGATATCCAGCCTCTGAGCATGTCAGTTATACTGATCTCTGGGGAGGGACTGAAGGTGGAAGCATTGTAAGAAGGGGAACCTGATGTTGAGTTCAAAGCTGCTAAGATTGTGCCCTTCACACTATAACTGATCACAGAAGATCATTGTCTTACAGGAATTTCATAGCTTCTTATTACCAGAGTTCTGATTTCCTTGTCTTTTATTATTTTCAGAAAGAATTTTTGAAGGAAATAAACAGAAAATCATCAATAGTAGAACACTGTGTCGAGAGATGTGTTTTGTTGTAAATTCTGTAGTGCTGTACACTGTTCCCAATGGAAGCCAGAAGGTTTCTGCAAGGGTCTCCATTCTTGGGCCTATGCTGGAACTGTGCCAGAGACACAACACAGAATGGCTCAGGCAGATTCTGCCACAATGTGAAAATCATCACAGAAGACCTAAAAGCAGCTATTCCATCCATGTGAGGAGGCACACAAGGTCATTATCAACCTATAGATGAGTTTTTACTCATCTCTAGGAATTTACAATTGTTTGAGCCATCACAGAGAACTCTTACCTCTGAGCAGCGTGGGTCCCTGGGGCACTGAAGCAGGCTCTGAACCAGTCTCTACTTTTGCCTTTGACCACTGCTGTCTGTTTCTGACCTAATTGCCAAGGTAACTCTTCTCGAAGATAAGGCAGGTCCTTCCTTCTTCTGTGGACCCTCGGCCCTCTTCCAGTTACTCATAAAAATAGTACCATTCTTAAGATCCCTCCAGGACTTCACAAACTCACCATTAGGCCTCTGTTCATTCCCACTGGCTCCCTGCATGGCAGTGAGACTAACCAGGCTCGCTGTGGGGCTGCACTCTGCCCACTGACCCCAGACAGATTTCTTCCCAGTCCCCTGTCTGATGGGTCTGCCATTGATTCAAATCTTAATTCAAGTTTATTTTTCTTACCAAGCATTCTCTCACCACTCCTTCTTTCATTTCTTAGACTAAATCGTGATGTGCATCTTCCTCATAGGAATATAATAAACTCAACAGGTATAAGGGAGTCTGGAGTTTTTTCTGCTTGTCACTTTGTTGAGCACCAGACACATATCATAAACTATCAATATTTTGAATAAATGGATCAGGTTGATACAAATTTACTACTAAATGCCATTCATACACACTTCTGGATAAAACCAGCTCCATCTTCCTATTCTCTCCTCCCATTAGAAATAAAGCACATTTGCAGATCCTAGATTGACCTTCCAAGGAGCTAGCCCCTGCAGAGGAGGTGCTAAGTTTAGGAAAAGAAAACATACCACCCCCAACCAGATGACCCACATGATAGACTTTTAAGTTTCAATCTAATTCACACATCATTCATACTAAGTGTCTCTTATCCAAAATGCTTAGAACCAGAAATGCTTGGGTTTTGGATATTTGGGGAATTTTGAATATTTGCATATATATTATTTAGTGTGTTGGATCTGGGATGTGATTTTCAAGAAATTCATATTAGCCCATTGACAGTCAGTGTGATCCCATGTTAGCAGGCTTAATGATCATTTTACATAGGTCCTCTGCACAATTCTGGAGACAGTTTTATACAATACTTTTTAGTTGGCTTGACTGGACTATGATCCATGTATCACTTGAGGAAACATGCAGATGTTTCTACTTGTGACACCCCATTGGTGCTCACTGGTTCAGATTTTAGATTTTCTGAATAAGTATGTTCATATTCCATTGATTTCATTTTTGAGCATCCAGAAATACTCATGGATGGTGCATATCCCTTCCTGAGAGCCTGGTTCAGGACATGTTCGATTATACCTTCTATTCAGGCCTGAGACTGTAAGAGCCTAGGGGTAGGGTGGGAGGACTCCAGACCTATTTGTAGCATCTAAATTGAAAGCAGAAACTTCTGGAGTAAGATGAATGATGTCTGCAGATTGTAAAGAAATTTGCAAGCAAATGGCCATGCCCTTTGCATGACTCCACAGCAGAGGAAAAAAGACAGTCAGGCCATACCTCTGACCTGACATTACCTTAGGTTGAAGGGGTCCTCTGTGCTGCCTTTTCCTTTCAAGCTGGGTTGAAAAGTGCAAAAGCTAAACAAAAAGAGAAAGAGTTTCATGAGCAGAGC
Source organism: Sigmodon hispidus (assembly GCA_004025045.1). NCBI lineage: Eukaryota > Metazoa > Chordata > Mammalia > Rodentia > Cricetidae > Sigmodon > Sigmodon hispidus. The sequence continues at coordinate 69,575 of PVIH01000988.1, read as the reverse complement.
TGGCTGCCCTGCTACCAACCCCCACTCTACCCCCACCTCATCCCCCACTCCTAACCCCTCCCAAGTTTCTCAATCCATCCTGCTCTGCAGTCCTTATCACCAGGCCTCAGGTGTGTCTCTTGCATCACACTTAGTAGGTCCATTAATAACAGCAATGGCCAAAAACCAAACAAACAATAATTACTGCATTAAGGGGTTTGAAGGTCCTTTATAGGGCCTAGGGAACTTACATTTCCATGACCAATTTGATAACGATTTTTGCACATTCCTGTGTGTCACTGTGGGCTCAAAGGTCATATTAAGTCTCCCTGGCACACTGAAACTATGCTAGAGCTTACACTAGGCCATATTCATAGCCCACACGCTCAGCTAACATCTGAATCTGCATCTTACATGCCCTCTCAAAAAACCTGGAAACAACTTGGATCGCAGGGTCCTGTATGGGAATGTGGTGGGACTTTGGAGAGATGAGACGAAATGAAGCTCTTCAGGTCATTATTGGGCATATTCTCAAAGGGGGACTGTGGGACCCCAGATGCTGACTTTTGCTCCTGTTTACTTCCCTGCCAAGAAATGATGCCTTTGTCACATGCTGTTAGCATGTTGTACTATTTGACAACAGGCCCAGAGTAACCAGACCAACTGATCAAACTGACCTCCATCATGTGACACTAAAGAAACCGTCCTCTTATAAACTGGTTATCTCAACACACCATGAGAGTGGCAGAAAGAAAATGTGTAAGAGACTTTCAGTCATACTCAGAAGCAAGAGGAGTACATGAGGCAGCATGCACACGAGTCTGCTCAGCCATTTCAGGAGGCAGCTCACCCAAAGTTATCCATTCTGGCAGACATAGACCTGTGTGCATCAGATTGCCTCCATTCCAGCCCCAAGTCCTGGAGTCCCTTGCCAGCCACGGGCACCAGAAAGGCAAAGCCAGAAGCTCCCCGGGTCAGAGGTCACCTGTCCCCCATTGTCTACTCTGCTGACAGGACCCTGCCCTTCTCGCTGTCTACTTTCTTTCTAGACCTGTCCAGGCCTCTGTAACTTCTGTAACAACAGAAGCACTCATGTGTTAAGGATTGAGGATTCAGGCCGGCATTGCTTAGACGGATCCATATATTTGGAGGAGAAAGGGAGCTGAACTGCAGCAGCAGGCTTCTCTTAGAAAAGATGCTTTGGCATGCAAGTGGGAATCCGTGTTTTGGAGTTCTTTCCAGTAAAATATGAAATTGGAATGACCAAAATTGGCAATTGGAATCTAAAAGAGAAATTAAGCCTCCCCCTCAAAAAAAAAAGAAAAACCAAAAACATAAAAACTACTTGGAAAATTAGAAAATACAGCCAAAATGTTCTGGAAGATCCATTACGCAGCCACCTTCTTAAAGAGCCGGTGTCCAAGATGGCTTTTTCCCTCCCTCACTGCCACCCTACTGCCTCAGTGCACAGAGGTTCCTCTGTTATTGTTTGTACTTTGTCTTAAAAATCAGGAAGCTCTACCTTGGACCTCAACTAAATTCGGCTTGCTATGAATTGGGAAGCCCTTTCCTGAGAATAGAGCTGGGAAATCTACATTTCTCTGTCCAGGGTTTAGGATTGACTCCTTGGAAGAGAGAATTTGTCAGGCCCTTACCTTTTGAAGGCTTTACTCCGGTCACTGTTGTAGAACACAAGGAGCTTGGAATACCCATTTTGGAAAAAGATCTCCAGGGCAATATCCTATACAGAGAAACTACTGTTACTATGAATGACATCGGAAACAGAGGTGCTTGGGGGTCAGAGCTGTTGATGGTTTGCCAGGTGAGTTTCTGTAGTCCCCTTCTGATTAGTGCAGACCTCTCTCTGGATGTGATGGGTAAGTAGGGCTCTGGGGGTGTGGCCACAGGTAACACCCCTAGATGAACCAGGAAGTGAAGGTTTCATTTGCAGGCCAAGGGAAGAGCACAGAGAGGGAAAGCATGCTCAGTCACACAGTCAAGTTACATAACATTTCTGGGTCATGGGCTTGGTCTTCTAAAGCAGGGCTCAGCTCACCAGAAACCCCAGAAGCTATGGAGTTGCGCAGACTCTATCTGAACACCACTGTATGTTCATCTGTAGACATATTACCATGGAGCGCTTCCCACACCCATATTGCTGGATCATCCCACTGTAACGCCTGAGTAAACTCTACATTGTTCTCCTGCTTTTTACTTTTGCTGTCTCCCATCTCTCCCTTCTGTTCCAAGCTATGCATATAACAGACCTGAAATAAGGGATACCACAATGCCAGATATGAGCTGAGCCTCAAGGACGACATGGCAGGAGGGAGAATTCCCAGGGTTGGAGGGAGACTGTAGCCTGGACATGGAGGGCCAAGGGTCAGCCTTGGTCCTGGGGTTATGCATCCTTCTAGTGATCAGCAGGTTCTCCCAGCCAGGTTCCTCCACCAGGAGAGGTATTTGCATGGCCACCTTTAAGTTCTCTACCAAGACTATAAGAGCTCTACAGAGAGAATCATACATAACAAGAACACAGAGGGTAGAATCCAATTCCTAGAGGCTACAGCTTACTCAGATCCTTAGAATGGCAGGCTCTAACTTATAGGAGAACCAAAAACTGGATAATAAAAGCTTCTCCCTCAGCCACCTGCCCTTTAGTGACACACATGCTCTCCCCTCCCCTTGAATTCCACAACCATTCAGAAAACAGCTCCAGGGAAAGAGAAAGCTCCTCACTCACGGCAGTGCTTGCTCTGCACATAAACTGTGTGGCAAGCATGGAAGCCCAGGAAAGGTTTCTGTGTGTCTGAAATGTGCTCAGTGCTCTATGAGCAATGTGGAAAAGGAAAGGCGTGGTTGCCTATGCCTGGAGGGTAAGGTAGCCTGGAAAAATGATCAAGGGAACCACAGTGGTGACGAAGCCCAGGAACAGCCACCTTGCCTTGGATTTTCCTAGTGGGGTCTTTGTCCATATTCTGCCTCTTCACTTCTACCTCTCCTTTTGGTAGAGCTCAGGGTCAGAAAATATAAGAAACAAATTCTTCAGGCAAAGAAGTGGCAGTGAAGAAAATAGTCCCCAGGGTAGCTGGAACTCTAGAATTTATTCCCTTGAAAGATCTCCCTGAGCTTCAGCTTTGGGGAATGAGAGTCCTCCAAGAGGCTTACATGAGAAATTAAAATGTTCCACATACTTCAAATGAAGCCACAAGTGCAAGGAGCCCTTAGTAGGTTCTTCCAAGGCAAACAGTGTTCCTCTCGATCCTTAGAAACTATCCCAGAACCTAGAGACTGTGTGAGCAATGAGCTCCGGTCTTCTCCTCCTGCCAGGCTCTCATCTCCCTGTGTCTTGACACTGCCTCAAAGGCCTTGGAGGCTTCTCTGCCCTTGCTGAGGTCAGATTGATAGAGGTAAGTTGGGATGTAGGCCACTGACCCCCAGAACTCTTCTTCTTCCTATGCATGCTGAAGACGATGTTTCTAAATTGAATGTTCTAGGCAGAAAGTGGTGCAGGAGCCCAAAGCTGAACTCATTCTCTCACAGGAGCCTCCCGCATTCAGAAGCCCTTGTAGTCAGTGGGGAGACTCTGGGAGGTGCATCAGAGGGGAAAGTCCTCAAGTCCCTAAATCACTTGGCCTGGGAGAGAATGAGAAGCTCAGAGCTAGGCAGGTTCTGGGAGAAGTCAGGAGACGGGAACTGGTGACACATGTTCAAGATCACCAGCTCTATGTGATGCCCCAAAGTCCTAAATCTTTGGTGCAGTTTTATATCACATGAAAAGCATGCTAACTGTTTGAAAACCTAGTGAATAGCAAGAATAGCCCAGCAGTTAATGGCCTGGCTGGAGAGCTTGTAGAGGCTACCAAAGATTCAAGTCAATTGGGGACCAGATGACACTCAGGGAAATGATACTGATGGTTTCTGTACAAGAGTACTGATCTGTATATAGGAGCCAAGAAGGGTCACAGACAGATATCTCTGATGATATCTGTTCACCTGTCATGATGAGCAAACCACTTGCTTACACCCTGGGTGGATCCGAGCCCCTCCACTGACCTGCAAGAGAAAGCGGGCCTGCCTGAGCTCTCTGAGGTCATGGTAGGCATGGCGTTGGCAGGAGTAATGGTCAGAGGACCTGTCTTTGCTGCACATGTTGAAAATGAAGGGATCGGTGATGCTGAAAAAGAAACAAGATATGTGATACACACATATGGACAGCCACAGGAGAAGGTGCTGATAGGCTCCTCCCATTTTTCAGGGTAACACTGGAGGAGGGCTATAGTTGTGCCTAGTAGTCTATCAGCTTCTGCTGATCTGATGAACTGAATGCCAGAAATCTTCTGTGTTCTGCCCTCAAAGTGTAGGCTAAGTGCCAGCCTTATGGGGGGAGTTATGCTGACCCAGGGTGTGGAGCCCGGGTATGTGAGAACAGTCCCTGCAATCAGAAGTCTGAAAATTGGTTACAACACATGGCTCGTTGATACTTCAGACCCACTTCCCCCAGTTCTGCATCTTTAGTGGCCCTGTAAGCTCTTCAGATGGATCACCCAGAGCTGTTGGATGACCTGGTCTGAGACAGAAGTCCACTGAATTAGAAGACACAGGTTAATCATGTGGATGAAAGAACTAATTGGAAATCAGCCAGACTTGGCTGAGAGAAGGGAGTACATTCTAAATTCTCCAAAGCCAGGCCTTGGAGAGTCAACCAACATCCTACCAAAGAGCAGAGCCTAGCCACACGTGACCTGAATTCCATCTTCTTCAATATCGAGGGGTAGCCTGTAGGAACCAAAAAACAAAATGGGACCACATAGAGATCTCAGGAGGTTTTCTACCCATCATTTACCAAAAGGCTCAAATTGAGCCTTCATCCATGAAGGAAGTGGAGAAGGCAGAGAACCCTGGATCTGTCTGATATTTGTTCCCAGGAGGAGAACATTATGTGTACTTCAGTCACCAGTACACCTTGAGGTGAGTAGGGGGGTCTTTCAGCACCCACATAGATGGAGGCTTGGGAAATAAGATTAACTCCCTTTATAGACACATCCATTTCTGAAAAGTACATCATGTACCCAGTATTTTGCATTTATTTAGATTTTATTTTAAACTGTGTGTGTGGCATAGCAAACTTTCTGACCATTCTGATAAAATTTTCCTTTAAGATAAATGATACCTGCTCCAATACATTAATGCTACAAAAATTCACATCCTGATCACAAGCCTAGAAAGGTCAGAGGTGAAAGAACCCTGGCCAAAATGGGGATATGGGGGAGGAGACTTTCACCTCCACCTGGTGTTAGCCCTTCCCCTCAGTGAAGCCCATGAGGCCCCTGTGCCACCATTCCGTGCTGAGGGGAGTCAGGCTGTCACAGACTTGGTAGGAGTCAGTCAGTGGCCTGGGGTTCAATACTATGAAGAGCTTGGACCTTGAAGTCCAGTTGAAGGTTCCCAAAGGATGAGGTGGAAGACTGAATCCTCTGGGTAGCATCTTATATAGATAGCTTCAAAGATGCAAACTTGGGCACTTTGCAATCTTTCGTGGACCTTCTCAGAACAGCCTTTCTGGACCCTCTGCTTTGAGCCCCATCGCTGTAGGGTTAATCTGGGAGAAAATGTGGTTTGGGTTTTGGAAGCCTTGGCTACTACTGCTGACTGAGGCCCAGTGCGCATCTCTAGTGCCACTGTCGGATCTAAATTGAGCTGTTTCTACATATTTCTGAATTTCAGAGGGACAGTGGTGATAATTCTAACTCTCTGCTTAAGCTGTACAGCATCCATATCAAGAATGATGAGAATGCAAACCACTAACCTTTTTTGTGTGTCACAAGACCCTGCTATGAGACCCTCAGAATACACCCTCTACACCTTAGGTCCTCGATAGAATTGGTCAGCATCTCCTGTGCAGGCTGGGCAAAGGCAGAGGCCCTTGCTCTTGGCTTCTGTCCACTCATGGTTCCAGATTCCTGTGCATGCTGCCTAAGTGACTGCCATGCTTCCTAGCCGCTCAGTAGCTCCCCATCTAGTGTTTACTTTTATCCTAAATGAGTATCCCCTGAGCATGGACCATGGACCTTTTCAGTTATAAACCTGGAAGCTGCTTGTCAGAGGTGATGCTTCCTCAAGGTTGCATTTTGTTACTGTAGTCAAACTCTTGACTCTAACCCCAGTACATTCATCAATGTTCTTGGAGGCAGGAAGGCTCTCCTTGGAATTTTCAGGGAGCTCTTCCACACACATGGGCAGCCTGAGAAAAAATGTACTGGAATATGGCAAGGGCTTTTGGGAGAAAAGAAATGGCTACTTTTCTCATGTTTATAGGAACTGCCTAACCATATAGGACAGAATCGACAGCCATAGATCTTCAAAAAAGCTAGACTACGTCCATTGTTGTGTTCACTGATTGACAGAAGTTCAAGTTGAGATCCATTGCAGACATTATTTGTACAGGTGTCACTGGGTGTTTTGGATTACAATTCATCTTACATACAATAAATCAACACACACATCTATGCTGAGTCTGAGTGGGGAGAAAGTGGTTCCTGTTCATTTTTAGGTGGACCTATAGTTACAGTTCACAGTTCAGAGTTCTATTTCCAGCCACCTTGACATATGAAATCATCTAGAGTCACTTTGGTATAAATTTTAGTAGTTCAGTGGGGAAATCTGCTATGCAGATAAATGATAGTCATGACACCCAGTGGCCTGAACTTTGACAGCTGAAGTAAGTTTCAAAATAAAATATACTTCAGTTTGCTCCTATTTGAAGTCACTTGATTTTGTCAGAATGAAACTTGAAATTTATGGCTGGAATCTCTCATTCTTCAGTGGCCTTACCTCTGTGTCTGTGCAGCTATCAGGTATGAGATGTAGCTGGTGGCATATGTCTGTGTACAAGCCAAGACTAGAAGCCTAGGGGCAAAGAAGCTTTCTTCCCATGAGCAGTTGAGAAAGTAGATTCTGGCTGACACCTTGATCCATCCTCTGGGCTTAGAAGGCTCCATAACTATAAAACTCTGTGGTTCTTTTAGGCCACCTAATTCTTGACAGTCCTAATGAGCGAACACAGCCACTGAACTAGCCACAGAAGGAAACCAGTGTAACTAGGAGCTTGTCAGCAGCTCCTTCACATCTGTAGAACTTGTCTACATCCAGCAACTGGGTACTCACAGTGTCTTGGGATTGACTGGAGATACTTTTATGGTGCATCAGTGAACCTCTTCCAAGGTCAGCTGTGCTCAAGTTGATGGCATTTAGTGAAGCATTTCAGGGTTGGCCCAGCTTTATTTTTAATGACTTATTTATGTATCTTCTTTAGTCTCCCTGGTTAAAATAAGGTTTAATCCCCACTGATCTGTGTGCCTGGCTGGGGGAGCTGCCTCTAGTAGTGCTAGCATTTTCTCAGACCATAGATGAGACCAGGAGTTGGCGGTAGGGGTAGGGGGTGGTTGTCTGATTAACAAACATTTCCTTGGGGTAACTAAAAATACCCAGGATATTCCCTGAAGATATCCCAAGCTAGTCAGTTTTTCCACTCTACATGCATTCTAGAAAAGTACATTTCCAGACAAGGAAGTCACTCTTGCCATTATAAATCAAATGCCTACTGCTGGGCTCCTATTGCAGGGATAGACAACTTGATGATTAAAGCAAAGTGTAGCTGATCAATAGGATCCTATCTAAGGCCAGTTCAATCCAAGCTCAGGTAAAACATGAAGCGATGGGTTGTGTGTGTCATTGCATGGGCATGCTGAGCAACTAGAAAGAGCAAAGAGCTTCCATCAGCATAGAAAGACTCGCCTAGAGACCCACTGCCATATTGATCAGTATCCATAAAACATGAGCAAGAAGGTAAGATGAGTGTGCCAGGTATTAATTATACCCTCCAGCTTCGGACAGTCATCAAAGACTTGTAGCTATAGGAGAGGTTTCAGTATGAATAAAAAATGGAAATTAGCAGAAAGAAGGTCAGTAAGTATAAAGAAACAATTTTCAACCCTAATTTAAATGAAGGGGATGGCTGACATGCACTCTTCTACATACCTTTAACTCTGACTTCCTGATACAAGCTGGAAATCATGAAAACTGGAGTTAAAATTCTTAGTATTGAGAGGTCAATACTAAATTCTTTGCCGACATCTGAAAACAATGGTTTTCAAAGTATGGTCCCCTGTGACTATTAGAATCAGCCTAAGCTAGGGTGGCCAAAATATCAGATCCTTCCAGATCCGCTGAATTAGAAACTAGAGAAGTACATGTTCCTCTGATGATTCCTCCAGGTGACGCTGGGGTAAACCGCTTTGAAAGTAAGTCACTAGGCTAAGAAGGTACTTGGTCACCATAGGAACCTTAGCAAACAGTGAAAACACTCTCCATCCATTAAGAACAAGGACCATGAGAAAACCCACAGCTTGATAACCTGAAAAACACTGTTCCTTTAAATTTGAGTCATTGTCCTTCATGAGCACAGAGTAGTCAGAGCTAGCTGAATCCCAAAAGATCACACATTTGTCACTACAGAAGAGCCCTGGGATTTCCTGCTCGGATGTCTGCTGCTAGTTGGGGTAAAGATGGGAGGCTCCAGTTTCTTTCCTCATTTGGTTGTTCTGTATTGTTTTCTCAAGATAAGATACTCACTTGTGCCCTTACTCGCCTACAACTTGGGATCTTCCACCTTGGCCTCCTGAGTGTTGGGATAATACATGTGCCACCAGGATGATGGTTCTAAAGTCCTACCCACATCTCAGCTATTGTTAGATCTTAGCCATATCGTCAGGCAGCCTTCCCTTGTCACATCAGTGCTAGGATGTCTCCCAAGTGTGGTCACACAAAGGCCCTGCATCACTCGTTTTGTTTCAGAATGATTGTGTTTTTTCCAAGAAGCCTGTCTGTGCTGCCTAAAGCATTTGAATGTCTAGGCATGAAGGATCAGAAGCCACTGCTTCATGTATAACAATGGCCAGCCAGTCAGTGTAACCTGATGTGAAGTCTGTTATCCAAATAGCCAGAGGGAAGATCCTCAGATGCTGTGATACATTTCCTGAAAGGGAAGACATCAGGGGCTGCCATGCACCGCATCACCCGGTCCAGAAACTGGCTTTGGAGAGCCATGGGTTCTAAGCCCTCAGTAAACAGGAGGAAGGGGAACTGGAAGGAGGCAGGGCTGGGAGGAATCTGCTGGGGAAAGCAGAGAACTCACTTGGATAAGCAATGGCGGGTGCAGTAGACATCACCTGTGGGAGACAGAGTAAAATTCTCACAGATGTAGAAATGCTGCTGACCAAAAAGCAGGATCCCTTCGGAGACCAGGTGGCCCTTCACAATCACCAGGGGGAGCTTCTGGGACACCTGGAAGGAGAGAGGGTGCTGGAGTCAGAGCGCAGGCATGGGAAGCATGCCTGTGTGTCTCATGAAGAACAGAGGAACAGGCACCAGCCACTCACAGGACACTTGGAGCTAACAGTGGGAGTGGCCTCTAAGAATGACAACCACAGCCCCGGTGGTGCTGTTATACCAAATACCCTGTGTAGTTTTAGATCTACCCAGTGATGCAGCCACCCTGATCAAGCCATCCGGGTGACATTTAATCTCAGCACTCGAGTGGCAGAGGCAAGTAGATAGATCTCTGTGAGTTCAAGGCCAGCCTGCTCTACACAACAACTTCCAGGACAGCCAGGGCTGTTCCACAGAGAAACCCTGTTTTGAAACACCAACATATTATGATTATATCATTTCTCCCTTCCCTTTCTTCTCTCCAAAACCTCCTCCTTGTTCCCTTTCAAACTCAAGGCCTCTTTTTGCCCTTAATTGTTGTTATGTACATAGGATTATATGTATATACATTATATATTTCTAAACACAACATGCTTGGGCTGTATAATGTGACTTTATGCGTACGTCTTCAGGGCTGACCATTTATTACTGGATACCCAATTGGTGTGCTCTTCCGGGGAACACTGTCCTGCTCTCACCATTCCTGTCTCTCGGCCCCTCTTCTGCAATGCTGCTCCCTGGGCCTTCTATTGCAGAGTATAGTATAGTATAGATTGTATAGTATAGTATAGTATAGTATAGTATAGTATAGTATAGTATAGTATAGTATAGTATAGTATAATGTTGTAGATCCCAAGCATGCCCAAGTCCTTCCTCTTACTTTAAGCCCCTAACAAACAAAGCATTCCCCAGTTTTAACAAGGCAAGTTTTACTGGGACAAGCAGTTGTCTAGGGACCATCCGGTAACAGCCGATGAGTAGCTGAGCCAGGAATAGAACCCAGATATGTTCAAACACAAGTGCAAGCTTAGTACTGTGTCTGCAAGGCCAAGGCAAGGCTGAGCACAGGATGTTCAGCATCCATGCAGATGCTTGCTCCTAGACCCCAGCCTCCACTCCTTCACTGACAGAAAGCACATGGAGCAGGCTCATATCGCTTCCCAGTGACAACTTGCTCCTAGCAACAGGTCAACATGGAATCATGAGGCTAAGGCCCCTTTACTTTAGTTCAGAGCCACTGCTTGGGTGTGATCAGCTGGAGCCATTACAGGACAGCTTTACCAGACCAGCTCTGCCTTCCCTACTCCAAAATACTTCCTGAGAGCATTTCCACTTAGACATCCTGACAGCTTTCCAGGGATTTTTGACTTGTGACAATAATTCAGATTCCAGTATGAATGACTAAATGATGAATAAAACCCATATATAAGGGACTAAGAATAAGGTCAAAGGCAGTATTTCTCAAACTATTTCCATCCTTGCAAATGCTTAACTGAAAGGTAGTGGTGGCACACACCGGTAAAGCCAGCACTGAAGTATGAAGGGGCAGGGGTGTCTGGGAGACATTAACACAAAGACTAAATGTGTAAAATGCCGCTACTAAATTCTGTGTGTGGTGGGGAGGGGCTTCTAAAGGCTGGAAGTGGCATGCACCTGTATTCCCAGCGACTCAGGAAGCTGAGCCAGGACATTAGCTGAGAGGCTTGTTTGAAGCCATCCTCATCACAAATGAGACCCTCCCTCACTTCAAATAGGAAATAAATAAGTCTCCTTACAGTCACCAGGATTGTGACTTGTCTCGGCAAGCCTGTGTTGAGGCTCATTTCCACAGAGTCACAGCCTGTGACTGTGGGGCCAAAGGCACTTGGGCTTTACATTAAGTCTCATCACACTGGTTTGGTGGATGCAGTGTGCTGTGGTGGAATGTTTCATCTTACTGTGAGTTTCCAGGACTAGAGGGGAACCAGGCCAGGAATCGAGGAGTGTCTGTTCGCCTCCCAAAGGTCTTCTGAATACAAATCAGGCTTCTTTCCCCTGCTCTTGCCATGACACAGCATCATGTTTCCATTTACCTTGTTAGAGCTGTGTCCCCCGACCCCCCAGCAGCACACCCCCACAGAGCATCTTCCTAATCATCTCTTGTAAACATGTCTGACTTCACTAAGAGTGTCAGACTGTTTGACCAGTTTTTCATGAACTCAGGCTTACTTCAGGTCATCGGCATATACAGCACTAGGACAGCCACCCTCATAGTGAGACTCTGTGACTGTGACCTGAAGAGACTTCCCAAGAGTAAAGTTTAGAGAGCAGCAGGAGGCCCAAGGTGGAGGCGGGGGTGTGAAGTTCTCTCAGCTCTTCCCAACTGCTCCCTTGCAAAGTGGCATGAGGTTGCCAGCATTCTATAACTTGAATCCAGTTTGACTGTATCTCCCAAGGATTCAGTTTACTGCCACTGTGAGGCATGAGGGTGTAGGGGAGGCACTCTGATTACTAGCATAATATTAACTTCCTGAGGGCGAAAGGACTGAGTGCTGACCTTAAAAGAAAAAGATCAAAAGATTCACATTCACATATACTCCCTGTATCTTGTCACTTGATGTCCTGTCACCCTGAGACCCTGCCACCTAGAAGATACTCACTACATATGGGCCCTGAGTCATCCAGATCCATAAGTCTGAAGAGACCTCTTTTCTTTAAAAATAACCAGCATTCAAGTCTTTTAGTATAGTATCACAATACAGACTGATAACTAAGAGTTATGCCAGGCTGTTTAAACTTCTTTTTTTCTTGTATCTTTTGCAGATGAAATTCAGAGGGCACACCATCAAGTTTATAAGGTGATATGTGAAGCCACAGTGCCAACACTGGTATAGGCACCCCAGAACCTCTCCCTTTTCAAACACCACCCTCACTGAAACCTCCATAGTTTCTTAGTGGAGCTTTGGAGCACACACCAGCATCTAATCCAGTGCTTCCCTTTGGGGAGGCTTAAGTAACAATAAGAATAAACCAAACCACAAGAAAAATGTCTAAAGAGAGCTGGGTTAATAGCTTAAAAATTGATTCTGTTAGAAAAGAGATGGCATTTTAAAAACTGGAAAATGAGCCCAAGTGAACTATTACCTGCTCTTCCATTTAAATTAGCCCTGAGAGGGCTCCATCCGTGTTTACTCATGCCTAAGAAATCCCTTGTGCCTTGATTCTATCGATCACTTGAGAAAAGGGGAACTTTTGTTTCTCCAGCAGAACTTTTTAAAGACCCTCTAGATGATGTATGGTCATTCCCAGTGGGTGGATAACTAACAAAGTAAATACACCTCCATCTACAGACGATGAACAACAGGTTGTTTGAAAAGCCAGAGGGGCTGGAGACAAAATGTGAGGGACAAGGACAAGCAGAGTCACTGGGTGGCATTTCAGCAGAGCACACGGCCCCAGGGCTACGTCTGGAAAGGGCGAGGTCAACAACACATCCTCAGAAGCCGTCTGTGGCAGCGTTAGTCTGTAATCTGGTGCAGCACTCAAGTTCATAAACGGAAAAACTGAGGTGCAGAGAGGCCATTGCAGGCAGCCAGCACGGGCACTGCCCATGTGCCTATTCTATCTCTTGTATTTGTGAGCAGGTGAGCATTGTGCCCCGCAACCCCCACCCTCACTCATTGCTCATGTCCTCAGTACATGTTATTAGGACGAGCAAATGGATTCAGTACAGTCATTCCTTGGTATCCTTGGGGATGTTTCCAGAACCTTTGTCAACTGCACCCAAATTCCACAGATACTAAAGTCCCCTCTGTCTCTCCCTTTGCTTTACACCTTTTGGTGCTTTTTAAATACTTACTATGATGCCAGCACTGTCTGTCTACACTGTTGTATTGTTTAGAGAAAAGTCAGAGGGTCAGAGCCTGCAAGAGCCTGGAACAGACACAATGCTTCAAAAATATTTTTTTGATTCACAGCTTAGATCCCTCGATTTAGCATCTCAAGGCATAAGAGTTTGGTTATGCACTTAATTTAAAAAAAAAAAAAAAGGTTGAAACTATGAAAAGGGACACACACTTCAAAAATCATATTTGTATTGATTCCCATAAACTCTGGTTTCTACATTTTCTAAGCAGATCACAATTACTTAGAGCATCAGTCATACTAGTAATGAGAGAGAAGAGTTCTAAAGCAATGTGGAGATTCTGCTTGTTCGAGTGTGTCTACACAGCAATATTGCAAAGCAGCACAGCAGCGGGTCTTTTCATAAGCACTTCTCTCTCTGAGACAAGGAGCGGGGATGCCCCCTGCCTGCCTGGCTGTGCCATTTCCACCATAAACAGCTATGTCAAGCCTCCCTGCCTTCTCTGCAGGCTCCGGGACCAAGTGGAAGGATAGCAGCTTTGACACTGTTGGCCTGCTCCAGCATACTGTGAAACAGACCACATGTCCCAAAGACAGTTCACAGCACAGTGCCCACCATTGTCAAACCACAAAGGATGTGTTCATTGGCGTTTGACTGATGATGTGTGGGAGTGTGTCTAGCCAGGATCTTTGAGTACTATAAACCTGGACTTGAGGGTCTTGGGAATTGTTACTGTTGAGATTCAAAATACCCCAAAAGCTGGTATGTTAATGGCTTAAGTGACTGGATCATGAGGGTCTGGCCTAATCAATGTATTTATCCACTGGTGGGTCAATGTCTGCTCATGTAACAACCATAATGTTCTACCTCTCAGACCCGAAGCAGCAGAGCCAGAACCTCTGGAAACTAACACTTAAAACAAACCTTTCTTCCTCTGAATTGTTTTCCTCACATGATAAGAACAGAAAACTTCTGAAACAAGCACATGAAAGAATGTTGCCAAGGCTGCTGCAGAAACTTTATAGTCTCAAGCTGCATTTCAGTTCAGCAGTTGAGCCTGAAAAACAGCATTTTGAGAACACATCTAGAAAACTCTGGTGCAGGTGATCTGAAGAACGCACACTGAGATGCGGAGCCAAGGACCAGCTAGGCAGAGAAATGCCTTCTGATTTAAGCATGGTGCTTAGAACGAACCTGTCTCTTTTTTCCGTCATTCATTTACTCCTATGCAGCTTATTAGCAAGTGCTCCCCACACTGGAGACAAAAAGGAACTGAATCTGACCTTCGGGACGTTTGTGGTCAACACTGTACAACAGTGTCAGGAAAGAACAGGCTTCTGAAAGTGCAGTGAAGGTGTCTTGCACAGGCTGCATAGGAAGAAGTAATTCACAAGGAGGAAATCCTAAGGCTGTGCACGTGTGTGTACGTGGGTGCATGTGTGTGAGTGTGTGTGCATGGGCGTGGATGGGTGGGTATGTGTGTGTGTGTGTGTGTGTGTAAGAGAGAGAGAGAGAGAGAGAGAGAGAGAGAGAGAGAGAGAGAGAGAGAGAGAGATCAGGTAAAAGGACAGCTATGTACATGCATGTGTGGATAGATCTAGAAGCGATGGGAAGGGTATGAGCTACTACCCCAGAAACTAGTGACTGACTGACAGGCCCACAATTAACATGCATTAAATTCACCACACAAAGGACAAATGGAGATGTTTGCAGGGAAGTGTGCTGTGGTTCTGGGAATCATTAATCAATGATGTAAAAGCAGCACAGAATAACAGAGTAATTACCTTCCCAGGTATTGCTGGAGGCAACTTAGAGCTCAGTTGATCACACAAGAAAATGAATTCTGCTGAAGCCAGCCTGGAGTTCCAGGGCTGTGGCTTTCCTGGCTCCAAGGCAGATAGGTCCTGTAATTCCAAAGGCAGACAGACCAGCGGTTTCACTAGAAGGAAGTTATATCCTGGAGCCTCTAGGAATAAGAATAGAGGCTCTTCAGACAGCAGAGGAAGGGAGAATAAAGATTCTGAGGTGCAGACATGGATACACAGTCATGTCCTCCCCTAGGAGGCTTTTATTTAGAAATTTAAAAAATATAGGAGGCCCGGAGTCTTGTGAAGACATGCATAAACCTTCTTTAAACTTGCTTGAGTGTGTCCATATTTGGAAGATCCTGGCACCCACTCATCCCTCCACAAACTCTAGTTCCATGCTTGACAAAAGCAATGGTAGACCAAGAATACATCACACTGGACCATGGATAAGACCATGAAAAAGCAGAAATAAAGTTTTTATGCACAAGGGATCAAGCCATGGTAGACTAGAGATAAAGTCACAATATACCAGGCACGGTGGACTAGGGATAAGATCGTAGTCATTATAGACCAGAGCTAAAGCCAGGAATAATGTTTTGGAGACAGGAATGTGATGTATGCAGCATGTGCTCAGTTGTGAGTGGCAGCAGTGGAGCTGAGTTGGTAGGTACTTAGATACCCATGCACCCCACAACCTTAACGTGAAACACTGTAGAGGAAGTACATGGAGCCTAACTACTGTCTCCAGGTCTGATGTGGGACGGCTATTGAAGGATCAGGAAGGGGCAATTTATGTCTTTTGCCCAATTCAGAGACTCAGCAGACATTAGAGAGAGGAGAAAAGGCACAGGAATAAGAGGTAAAGGGCAGCAGGTGTGGGGACAGACATACAGACATGACACTGTATGCATCTGAACGGTGGGTGTGTAGGGAGTGGAGCAGGCCCCAGAGGCTGCACCTCAGCTCAGCTCTATCCAGTTGTCTCTGGTTTAGAGTACTCTCCTTCCTCTGAACCATAGGTTTTCAGCCCCACATGAGTTCTGGGGCCTGTTACCTCACATTCCTCCATGGTGCAGGCTCTAAATCCCTTGACCATTGGAGTTTTACCATCTGTCAGTCCAGATTCCAACAACGGTAAGTTTTTTCATTCTCAAAAAGACCCTACTTTTTGTGGAATGCATCCAAAGTTTGAAAAGCTCCATCCCAGCAGGTCAAAGCTTCCTTGGGCCCTACCCTGACCTTTAGTTTATCTTCCACCATTTCCCCAAGCCAAGATCCATTTGGACTCTTTGGATGCCCACTGTGCATGCTCTTTGCAGCATATAGCACATCCCTAACACCATTGCCTGCCTCATGAGATCATTCATCTAGACAGGCATTCCTGTTCATGGGTCTCTGACAGGTGCTTTTTTTTCTTCTCTATCCACAGCAGCAGCAACAGCTAAGAGCTCGGATCCTCCTCGGGACCAGATATAGAGATCAGCACAGGGAGTCTCAGGCTGAGGCATGCAGCATCTCCTGCAGCTATGCCACAAATGGACAGACAAGGAGTGAACTCCATTTTGAAGATAAAGAAAACAGAGTTCTGGTAAGTTCCATTAAGGATCAAAGTGGCTGAGCTTGTTGATGGTGAAAGTGGAGAGGTGAAGGCTCTATACACAGCCTTGACTGTATTCTCCACCTGCTTCTCCAGCCCCAACTGGTTACCTGAGACTAGAAGCATCAGGCACAACCAACTCAAGTAACACTTGCAAAGCAGCACTGCTCAGGCAGGATGAGAATCCTCTAGGATGAGAAGCCTCTAGGATGAGAAGCCTCTAGCAAGCTGCTCTGGTGCTGATAATGGACTCCTCCTCCCCACACAGGGCATTTGCAAGCACAGAGACTTTCAGTTTCAGCCCCACCCCGCTACCCTGCTGGGATTCAAACACTCCTATTTGCACCTCCCAGGGACCCCTGCTGCTGCAGCCCCAGGCACTGTGACAGCCTCCTGCTGTGTTAATGGGGGAGCTAAGGAAGACAGAAGTTAAGTAAAGCCCCTGGAAGGATGACTTCCCTGCTGCCTGCCCTGCCTCTGAGTGGGGAAGGAAGTCCTCAATAATTTCCCATCCTCATCCACCTGAATGAGACCCCAAGAAAGTCGTCACTGGATATTGGATGTGCCTGAGAAAATCATACAGGCTGCAAAAGCAAGACTCTCAGGCACAGGGAATAAATGTATTAGAACTTCTGTTGGCTGCAAGAGGTTGAAACTTGGACTCTTTTGAGCCAGGCCTATAAACCTCAGGGTTTGCCCACAGTCATGGCCAGGAAGGATTTACCTCCGTCCCCTGCTAGTCTTGGAATAATAAGGACACTCAGGTGTCTAAAAAGGTTCTCTCAGAAGCTGATGTTAGGTGTTAATTGCACAGGGTTACCCAATGCAGCAGGTTATAACTCCAAAATATCTTCTGGGATCCAAGTCTGCTAACCCCCCCCCCACACACACACACAGTAGGCTAGACTGCAGCTCTGGGGGTCCTGGCTTCTGGAGAGCTTCCTGAATCATCTAGTGAGTCCAAGGTGAGCCCTGATTCAGCAGCTGAAGAGTCTAGAAGAGAGTAGAAGACAGATGCTGGATAAGACAGAAGCAGAGAGATTCACCAGTGACAACGGTTTGACACACATCGATTGCTGACTGGGGAGAGGGACAGACGGACCACAGGGCAAGAGAAGTAGGCCTTTCCCAGGGGGCCAAGGATGTCTCAGCCGACAGGCATCCAACCTCAGACTTACTGGGGCATGGACCAAAGTCTGCCAGCATCTAAATGATCCTGGGAAGGAATACATTCCCAGAGACCCCAGGAAGATCTGCAGCCTTGTCAGCATCCCTGTACAGAAGGGGCTCTAGCAGAGCCAGTGCTGGGTTCAAGGTAGTGAATATGCATTGTTTCAAGTCACTAAGTCCACGGCTGTTCATTAGCAATAGAAAGCTATTACAAAGCATTGCAGGGCTAAGCATGTTTCATATTTATTTTTATTTTGCTTTACTTTTTATGATTTATTTTTTTTTATTTTTCAAGTGCTGATGTTAGGAGTCTGTGCTGCCTGCCACACACAGCTACACAGTTCTCTTATCAAGACATTGAGAAGAATCTACAGCATGAAGGCGGCGGCATCCCTTCCCATGAGGAAATAAGGGAGATGCTGGCACTTGCTTTCTGCCCTATACACTCCTTTCATCTCCCTCTCACGGTTCCAGCATTCCTGGCCTCTGACCTCCAAGAGTTGGTAGAAAATCCCCTAGCCCCAGTCACACCAAAATGTCTTCAAGAATTGAAAAATATCCCATGGCGAGGAGGTTCACCCCTCCTTCAAAACTGGTGCTTTATATAATCAATCCATTAACAATGTAAGACAAAGGACGACGTCTACAGACAACCTGGGTCTCTAGACATGCATCAATTGACCAGGTGCTGACCCAATGTTCAGTTGCCTTTGTGAGCTTGTTAATATGTTGATAGATGCCATTGTTAGCAATTAGTTCTCAGCTACAGGTCATTATGAATATATATGGGATATATATGTATATATATGGTAACAGGACAATGAGTAATGACAGAGGCAGATAAGAAAAGAGAGTTTTGGGTGTCAGTGGCATCAGTGGCAGTAAGTCAGGAAGGAGGCAGAAGAAACAGCAAAAAGGGACCAGTTTTCCCGTTCTAGAGCAGGGGATGTAAGGATTCCTGACACTCTACATGGTGAAGCCAACATGGCTCTGGCAGGATGCACCTTGTATGAAGGCACGCCCCTAGGAGTGGCTGTGTAAACCTGTGCCCACCCTCTCTCTTAAAAGGAGGCGCCATGTTGCAGTCTGTCTCTCCTCCTCTCCTGCTTCTCTGCTCCTGTACCCACCTGGCAACTCTCGTGTGGCCTTGGTAGTAGTGTGTGTGTGTGCGTGTGTGTGTGTGTGTGTGTGTGTGTGTGTGTGTGTGTGTGTGTGTGTGTGTGTGTGTGTGCGCGCGCGCGCGCGCACGTCTTCTCATGCACAAAACCAACAGGGAGCATATAAGATCAGCTGCAGTGTCAGCTGCAAAGTTCATATGAGCAGAGTGCTGCAGGTAGACAGTCTATATGACAACCAAAGCCAGTAGCTTGGTACAATGGAAGCCCCAAAACATGCTGGGTAGCTGTGCAGGTAAAATGCTTGCTGAAAGGTTGGCAGCAGCCATTGTGGCCAGCATTTCAAGCCAGTCTTCTTATTCAACCCTAGGAAAAACCAATCCAGCTTTACAACCCCAGGAGCCTCTGAAAAAAAGACTAAGAAATGTGCTACAGTACCTGAGACCAGCTCATGCCCATCCCTGGCCCTCTGGATTATCATCTGTTCCAGGAAACCCAGCCTACTCACTCAGTAAGCCCCAATTAGATCCATCCTCACCAACTCAGGGGTAGCCTGGACCTCACGTGTTCACCTCCTTGCAGTACTTAACGATTTGCTAGATCCACCTTGTCCCCTCAAGTTTGGCTGGAACATCTCCCTTGCCTGTACCACCAAGGAAGAAACTGGTTTCTGTTCAAGACATGATGCCCACAAGATGTTTGCAAAGGGAAGAGACCAGTCCTTGTTGAGCACCTTCCATGTGCCCATTCTCAATGAGTCTCTTTGCTATCCTAAGCATACCAGAGCGGCATGAAGAGGATGCTTGAGAAAGCAGGTCCACAAAGGTGGCCAGAGGGGACTTGAACTTGGGTCTGATTTATTCTAAGACATGTTTTATCTTTCATTTATTTCCTGGGACACTAACTTTATTGTGTTCCCCAAGGCTCTCTCCTATGGTTTAGATGAGTAGCCACTAGAGGTTCACATATCAAGATTTGGTCCTTAGAGTGGCAATATTAAAAAGTGTTATATATCTTTAAGAGGTAAGGCCCAATAAGAGGTGTGATATAAAACAAATCTGGAATATCAGAGAACAGATCCACCCACAGTCAATCCAGATGGGTCAGAGAGTGATAACTCATGCCTTTAATCCCAGCACAGAAAAGACCTGGGAATGGTGACCTACACCTTTAATCCCATAACTCCAGAGACAGAGATCTTTCTGTGTTCCTGTGAGTTCAAGGCTAACTACCAAATAGTAGTAGCTCACATCTTTAATCTTAACCTGGATGGGATACAGCTGGGCAAAGAAGGTATTTAAGGCAGGCTAGGAAGACAGATTATTCAGTAAAATGGCCTACAGTGGAGGCTAAGGAAGCTGGAAGATAGCTGGGTGAGATTTGACTGTGGTCTGTTTCCTTTCTCTGATATTCCAGCCTGGACCCCATGGGATTAAAGGTGTGAGTTACCACTCTCTGACCTTCCTGGATTGACTGTGGGTGGATCTGTTCTCTGATATTCCAGACTGGTTTTTATTAAATATATAGCATATCACCACAGAGAGGTATTTATGTTACTGGGTCTGTGCTTATGAAGAGCCTTATGTGTGTCTGCCTGCCTGTGTGTCTGTCTCCTCCCTCCCTCTCCCTCCCTCTCTTCCTTCCTTCTCCTCCTAGCTCCAGATGTCAGCCCATCTTCCCACCATGCTACAAAACCCAGCAGATTTCCAAACTGATGGGATGGATGCTCAATTTTAGACCTGATCTCTAGAACTTTGGGTCTAAACAACTTTTTATTTTTGTAAGTAACCTTTCTTAATTATTTCTTTGTAGTAATCTGAAGCTAATGCATATTTCTGTGGCCATGCCAGGGACATATACAATAGCTTGGGCTTCCCAAATACTACCCACCAGAACCCAAAATTGCCACCCAGATCTTGCCTGTCTCCAAGACTTGTGCATACTTTCTCGACATACAATTCTATGGAAAACACACAATGCCACACACAGCTCTTAACTCACTCACCCATAAGCCTGATATCCCAGAGATGCCATGGTATAAAGGCAACTTGGACATACTGGTGGTCATGACAAAATATAGTATCCCTCTAGGTATAGGTGGACCTTTTAGGGTAGCCAAACTTTTTAATGGAGACGCAGAAACTGCTACAAAGTCAAAGGAAGCATTTAGAAGATATTTCATACAAGAGTTTGTTAGCCTGATTCTCATCTTGTAGATGTTTCAACATGGGGCATATAGGACAACAGCTTGCTTCCTCTGCTCATTGTTTATATAGTTTAAAGGTGTGAAAGTTATTGAAGATTCCTTACACCATTGATGGCATCCCAGTCTGTCCTGTCAGACAGTTTTGATGCTTTGCTGCACCCATGTATTACCTTTTCTCCATCAAGAAGCTCTTGTAAAATGACTTGTCTTTCCTGGCATAATTCCAAGAAATCTTCTGAGTGCAGACTTTCATGCAAAGCAGGAAAGAAGGTCAGTTGGGTGCAATCCACCCCCACCTCGTCTGGCCTGCTCTTAGCTTCCTCTGATGTCAGTTCATCTGCAGTAACGTAAAATGGACACATTGTCAGGGTGCAAGCTAAATGATGTCACAGTGAGGGGCACACCACATGCCTTTGTCACTGAGAGGAACTGTGAGTCTCTGAAATAGGTGTGATCAGTGTGTCCTTCCACTGCTTCTGAGAAAGGAATATAGCTTCCTGATAGTCCACACACCTGCAAGAGACTGGCATCTAAGAAGGTCCTTACTAACTTTTTTTTACGAGGACCATATAAGGGTCTGTGCTGGCAATATCAAGGAAGCTCAGGATTATGAATATCCATAGATTCTGTTCATTCAATTGTAGGATGAAGCAGTCCAAAGTTATATTTATGGGAATCCAGTAAACACTTCCCACCACTTAGTCTTAATTTGAAGAGGTAGAGCAGGTGAGAATGCTGTGATGTTGGAACATGCTAGGAGTTTAGAATGGGGAGCAAAGAAGCCAATGGACCTATTGTCATCTTAGGTCACAGTCCACAGTGGAATGCCAAAGTCAACCTGGGATCAGAACCTAAGACTGTCAGTATGAGCTCGTGTTACTGCATACCAGCAGGCAGCAACCTCAACAGAAACCCTGCTACTCAGGCAGTAGAGAAGCCAGACTTGATGGTGCAGGGATGCTGCCTCTGGGTGAGTAGTCACTGGCAGCCCCCTAAGATCCAAGGAACTCACAGGCTGGGAGTGTGCAGCTCAAAAGATAGAGTTATAAGTGAAAACAAAAATCAAAATTCTGTCTCTCTCTCTTTCTATGTCTGTCTCTCTCTCTCAGGTATGCATATGTCCTAGATTTTCAGCAAGTCAGAAATGACACCACACATTGTCTTTAAGCCCAAGGTATATGGTGACTGCTATGTAAGTCATGACATAGAAGAATTTGTGAAATATTAAATATCTAGACCATCCATTTATTCTAAGGTGTCTTATTATCCTTCTACATGTTTTGACCACATACAAAACATGTATTTAAATTGCTTTAGGACACTTTTGAAGTCTATTCAATATAATGAATTGATGAGGCACTCACAGTTATCATCCTAAGCTTTCTAAAACTTCTCCCACTCACAGAGTCTGGGTCTGGAATAAATCCCCTTCATTCTGAAACAGCACTGAAGAGCTTGTGTGCAAACCACTCTGGCTTCTCAGTATTTCCTCTCCCAAGACCCACATAGACACAACAACATCTTTACTGCAGAATATAATACAATCAGTAATAAGTTTTGATTATTTAAGAGAAAAAAATGTATTATTTAATTATTAAGAATAAAAAGATAAATTTATAAACTCAATACCTTGGTTTTCAGTATTTGTCTGAGAAACAGCGCCCTTTCTGCCTTGGCTGTCCTGAAATAGGAGCAGAGAGGAGAGAAAATAAACCCCAGCCATTGTCTATGCCCCTCTCTCTTCTACAGATTTAAAGATAAAGTGAATATGTGCAGTCCCCTCAAGTTACTCGAGACTCAGCTACAAAAGGAAGCATATGTTAAATCCTAAAGGATCATGTGAGATGAACGTGTTTACTGTTTCTGAGTCAGAGCAGAGACTGCACTCTCCCATTAAGCAGGACTCACAAGAGTCACCAGGAGGTGCCAGGGGAGATCAGATGGCATGCTGGATGTCTGTTTGTGGGTCCCCCTGAAGAGGATTGGGCTGCACACCCACGAGGACCAGTGACCAGGTTACATAACCAAGCTTTGACATTGTCACCTACTCAGTCAGCAAGATATCTTTTCTCCTGCCTCCAAATCTATTTGAGGGAAAAAAATGCTACATGGCACCAGTCACTGATGACAGCTAAATATACAAGAGTCTACTGAAGAAATATAATTTTCTCATAAGTTTTCTGGGGGAGGCTTAGCATGGGTAAAGATGCTGGGGTTACAGACTGGAGTACAAAACTAATGCCACATTTTGGGATGGATGAGGGGAAATCATGCAGCATCCCCAGTGTTGCCTTTCAGACTATGCTAAATTATAAATGCTTAATAAAAACATGAAAAACTGTTGTCCATTTTTTATCTACTATAAAATAAAGCCAAATAACTTCTCTTTCCTAAGACACAAAGCTGTATCTGATGAGCTAGCTAGATGAGCTTCAGGACTGCCAACTCCCAGGGACTGCCTGATTCCTCTTCTAGGAGCCAATACAGCCTGGATGCTGTGTGGACTAGGTGGGTCACTGGTCTGAGCTTGCAGAACTGCTGAGTTTGAGAGATTTTTCACTGTAAAACGTATTGCAGTATTTCTTTGCACAATAACTAATCCCCCTGAAGTGCAGATAGTGTTCAATGACAAAAGACCGGTGTGAGCAGACAGTGGCCATTGCAGGGTGGAATTCCTCTGTATTTCTGTGGGATGCATTGTGCTAATGCATTAGGGATTAATAAGTACGACCAGTTCACACATTTGCCCACCCACTCATCTACTCGTTCTTTCAGACTTGGAGGAAAGCTAGTGCCTCTCTTCTCCTCTCCTAAATGACTTTAGGTATAAGCTTGAGGGCTCTCTTGAACTTATCTATGTACATTCTGGCTTCTTGGCTTTAAAAAACCAAAGCAAGCAAACAACAACCAAAAAAACCAAACAAACAAACAAAGAAAGACCACCCAGTCATTTCCCTGTGTATTTCCCACAATACCCAGCACCTACCTTGTACCCTCCTTGGTTCAGGGTCTCCCATGGAAACAGGCGTCTGATGCGTTTCCTCATCCGAGCTGGTCCCTCCCTCCTGTCCAGTTCCCACTGAGAGCTGGGTGTGTATTTTGTCATTTGGCGCCACAGCCCCAGCTCCCCAAAGAGCTGTTCTCGAATCCTGGCCCAGGCCATGGCTGCCTTGATGCTGCCACTCTTCCGCCTCTGGGAAGCAGAATACACCATACTTCAATACATTCCCTCTGCAGGCCTGCTTCAAAGCTCCTATAGTGGTTATTGGAGAAAAATGGCCCTCTACAGCTTATAAACCATCCCTCTCTGGAGCCAAGACCAGGACAGGAGAAGGAAATTATTTTTTAGCTTCCAGATCATTTAGATTCATGTGGGGAAGGAGAAAACTGTGTAGCCTGCGTCCTTCAAGCTGCTAGCCTGCTGCTGGGATTGTGCACACAGCAGCAGGGCCTGATGAAATGGGATTTTTCCATGGCCCCTGACTTCTGAAAAAAAATCCTTGCTCCTCTGGGAGACCCAGACTGGTGGCCGAGTGGGGACTATCAGTTCTGTGATGACTGATGATTTGAGAAAGCCATTCTCATCTCAGAATCCATTAAATGAAAGGCTTTGGCCTGCATGCTATGTGAGGACTTTCACATCCTAACATCATATGATTCTTAAATATGGAAGGGTTCTAGAATGTTCGAAAAAATGAAAGCTCAACTGTACATCCAAATAACATGACATTCATGAAATCTTCAGTTTGTGTGTGTAGCTTTCACTTCCCTGCTTTATGTCTTTTTAGGAAGCACACTGACACCTTGTGCTGTTTCAAAAACCTAACAAAAATAGGAAGAAAAAAAATGCATGTGAGTGTTAGGCCAAGTTTTTGGCATGGTGCTCTCTGAAGCCCAGGAAGAGGAAGCAGGTTGGCCCTTCCACCTCCACGGGGCATTTCTCCCTGGGAAGGGACAGTCCTGCAGACATGTGGCTTTGACATTGAACAAACTAGAAAGTGGCTGTTTGAGGATGAGGCTCAAGGAGCAGAGTGAGCCCACCCCAGACTCTCCCTTTTATCCATGTACCCTTGAGCTTCAGACTCGCCAGCAATGTCACACACATGGATTTGTGTGAAAGAGAAATAATGAATGAGAGAGCAAAGGAAAGAGACAGAAGGGAAGAAAGAAAGAAGAAAGGAAAAAAGGAAGGAAGGAAGGAAGGATGGAGGGAGATGATAGAGGGCGAGAGGTTTAAGAGAAGAGGAATGGTGGACGGGAGGAGGAGAAGGAAGGAGAAAATATCGGAAAGGAGGAAGGAAATGTTGGCTATGCGGATCCAGCACGCATGAAGCTTGCCTTTCTCCTGAGTCATTTTATTAGTTGGATAAACCAGTTACAGTTGATGTCACAACCCCAGATCCTGAAAAAAAAAAAAAAAACTGTGCATATACATAGAGACAGAGAAAGAAAAATGAAACACCCATTAGTCTCTAAAGAGCCCAGAGAAGAGCTTATCTGTCACACGTGAAAAGCAAGAACATTTGGGGTGACCAGCATCTTGCAAAGAGTTTTAGGTGGCAAAGGCAAACTGAGGTACATCTGTACATCATGGCAAGGCACTGGCATGGCGACAGCATGATCCAGGCACAGAACAGAAAGAACAAGAGCAACATCTGCAGAGAAGACAGTGGACAGAGCTTGGACCAAGCAGAGGAACAAGTAAACAAATCAGAGAGAATGGAGGGTTACTGGCAGAACTTCTGCAGCAGGCAGAGGCGTGGCAGGAAGGTATCCATCAGATATGACAATGCTGGGGATGACCTCCAGGGCACTAGATGGAATAACCAGGAATGTTCTGTGCTCCCTTTATGTCTGGGGACCTCTAAGTGGCCAGTAAATGGAAGGTTGGAGACATCGTCAGTGGCTTGTTATTGGCAGCTCTGCAGTGGGGCCCCTGACTTCACTGTCACAAGTCTCCTTGGGTTCACTTAGCACAGTGGTTCTCACCCATCCTAATGCTGTGACCCTTTAGTACAGTTCCTCATGTTGTGATGACCACCCCCTCAATGGTAAAATTATGTTAGCTGCTACTTCCTAACTGTAATTTTGCTACTGTTATGAGTTGTAATATAAATATCTGATATGCAGAACACCTGATATTTGAGCCCAAGTAGGTCCAGACACACAAGTTGAAATCCACAGAGTTATCAGAAGCTGACTTTGAGTAACTATCAGCTTTCAAAACACTAACTTCCGGCAGGGCTTGGCACCACAACCCCAGGCACAATCAAAATACTAACTTCTGTCAGTGGTCCCGGGAGTGATGGCACATGGTTTTAATCCCAACACTTGGGAAGAACAGGTAGAGAGATCTCTGGGAGATTAATATGGTCTGTGGCCTACACAGGGAGTTCCAGGCCAGGCAGGGCTACACAGCAAGACTCTCTCAAAAGAAACAAATAGACTAGACTTTGAACTTGACTTTTTAGATATGATGTGTGTTAAGAAAGTATGATGGCCCTCAGAAAAGTGGGGTGAGTACTCCAGACCCCATTATCTCCATCAGACAGTGATTACATCTGCATTTCTCTAAATATTGAAACATTTTAAATATTTAAACACTTGGAAACATGAAATACCTTCAAAATGCTGATTTTTTTTCTTTAAAAAAAAAAAAAAAAAAAAACTAACCAACAGTAAATCACACAAAACTTTCAAGTACTTCTGAATCCTAGTCAGGTCTCACTTATGAAACCAAGCCAGGCTGGCACTTCAGGAGACTGGTGCCTTCCTTCTCAGCTGGCATCTCTGTTGAGTCCTGGTCCTACTGACAGGAACTTTTAATTTTGCAGAAGGAACTTAGAAAGCCTAGACAGCAGCTTTCTCCTAGGCAGAAATTAGTGAACCAGGTTTATGCGACAAAAATGTAAGGATCTTAGCGAGATGCTAATAAACAAATATACATATATGTATCCTTTGCCTCAAAAATGGCCCAAGTATAATGTGGATTTCCTTAAAAAGAG
This sequence comes from Sigmodon hispidus, assembly GCA_004025045.1. NCBI lineage: Eukaryota > Metazoa > Chordata > Mammalia > Rodentia > Cricetidae > Sigmodon > Sigmodon hispidus. Next base: position 42,581 of record PVIH01000988.1, on the reverse strand, counting down.
TGCAACCAAAACTCATCTATTTTCCTTTTCAGTGACAACTGACTGTATTGGCAGCATTGCTCACTCCAGACAAAATCAGAGAGTCCATTCAGAGGATGAACAGATGATGTTCAAGGGTCTGTCTCACAGCCACACACAGTATGCAATATGCCAGCAAGGAACTCTCCAGCCATGTGATGCAGTTTACCATGTCAAAGCAAATTAAGTGCTCATGGCAAGATCTCAGTCCAAATCTTCATACCAGATATTCTGGCTATGATCCCTCTTACAAGCTGCCAAGAGCCCACTTCAAACCTTTCCTGTCACACCTGCAGGGTATGATGTCCCGGTAAGCTGTGCTGACAGACTGTGTAGCTGGGTGTAGGCTAAACAAGTTCAGGAAGCCCAAACCTGAGATCTATGCCAGAAGTGCTCTGCCCTTCTGGCTCCTCCCAGCACCAGGCCACCATGTTTTAACCTTTGGGAGTATTCCACTCCACCACCTGACCGTGTCTGTGTGCTAATGATTTCCTTCACCCATTGTGTTCTCACAGTAGAACATTCCGATTTGAGCCTGTCACCCTGCCCTAGAGATTCTTCCTCACCCTTGGCCTTGATACTAAGTTGGAAACACCTTCAAGGCAGAATGACAGCATCATACATACTGCATTTTCAACACAAAGCCTACGCTTTAGCATAGACACATTCCTCTGTAAATGAGAGATTGCTAAGTTTAGATGCTGAGTGTCATGTTGTAGACTGAGTGCTCATTTAAAATGTTCTGTTTTTAATGTCAGCCAAAACCCAATTCCTTAGTCATTATATAGTCATATGTTGACTAGCAGTCCCATCCTTCCATCTTCATGCTTAGGGAATACCTAGGTGAGGGAGGGGGTTGGAACAGTAAGCTTTGCCTTGACTGTGCAGACATCACACCTGCATGGGCTTCAAATGTCCAAAACCCTTACTGGCGATGTTTCTCTACATTTAGGATGGAAACATTAATGTGACAGGAACCTTCTGTGTTTCGGCTTCACCTTCGTCTTTACTCTGTGTCTTCCAGCCGAGACCCTTCCGGTCATTACTCCAGTAAATCAGTGGTATCCACTCCCTCCTCCCTTAGGACTCTCACACACAGTCTCTACCTGCCAAAGCACTGTTTCCTAAAATATCTCAGCCCATACTATCCTTTATAGACCTCAGCTTAAATGCTCCTTTCCTGAGACAAGGCATTCGAGTAGCCCAAATTATATTCCTCCTTTTGCTAAAATCTCAAAAATAAATCCCCATAGTACAAGTCACAAATAGCTACTGAGTTGTAAAGTTATTTAATATGAATCTCCCACTTATAGTGAAGCCATCCAAACTTGAGACCCTGTTTATAATAGTACCTGAGGCTCCTGCAGGGTCTGAGGTGCCCTGAGCTCTCAGTGTCCACCTACTGCATGGCAAGTGAGCAGAAGAGTGAACAGGGACAGGTAACCACCCCTCTGCTGCTGAACTGTGCATGCTGTGCCCACTGTGCCAGCCAAGAAAGCTGGACCCGTCATTGGCGATGCACCTAAACTTACAACAGAGGCTCTCTGAGTCTCCTATTTCTTTTCCCTTTTTTTCTCTTGATTCAAGGTAGCTCCCAGTATGCTCTGTAGTCAAGAGGCATGCTTCGTTTCTTACCTGCACATAGTCTCTGTACAGAGATGCATACAGCTCCTGTCCTTTTCGTCTGTAATTCTCTATGCAGGACACAAAATCCTGGAGAAGAGAGAAAAGTAGCCACAGCTCAGTGATGCATTGGAGAATTGATCTCCAAGTCCACCATGGTACTCAGACCACAGAGAGTCAAGATTCTGGAAACAGGGCAAGAAGAAGAATTGTACACAGCTTTCTGCATCCATGACCTCTTCCAGCAGAGGATAAGTGAGAAGCAGGGTGAGATGGAGAAACCGAGAAGGGAGTAAAGGTCGTGCAGCCTCAGTGTGGAGGGATGTGTAGGATGAGGACTTAAAGACAGGATTCCTATGAAGTTCCACTTCTCACACCCCATGTGTTCAAATGGGAAGTCTACACACAGCATTTCTGGATACCAAAACAGCTGGGAGCTGTTTTAAGGATAGGTGGTTTTATAATTAGCATGCGTGTGAACCAAACCAGTGGTTCCAGAATAGTATTGTTTTTATTTGAAAGAATAATTGTTGGAGAAAAACCATAATTATTAAATAGCATTTAGTATTCGGCGGATATCTTGAAAAGGAGCCAACCAAACAAGCAATCTCCAGTGAAATGACTGGCAGCATTTGCTACCAAACATGATCAAAACTGAGACTGTAAGCACTAGGCTGCTGGCAAGCTCTTCTCTGTCCATGAAGGTCATGCTTTCCCATCAGCCACAGGCTTCCCCATGGCTCGAGCAAGCCTTTTCCATACTGTGTGTTTTAGGGTTTTTATTGCTGTGATAAAATATCATGACCAAACCCAGCCTGGAGAGAAAAGGGTTTGTTCCCCTGCTAACTCTCAGGTCACCGCATCGCTGAGAGAAATCAAGGCAGGAACTGAAGGCCAAGGCTGGAGGCAGGGACAGAGGCCCTGGAGAGCACCGAGTACCGGCTTCCTTCCTCGTACCTTGCACACTTAGCTTCCTTGTAGCACCAGAAACATTTGCCCTGAGATGACTGACCACAGTGAGCCAGGCCCATCATACTGATCATTAATCAAAAAAATATATATTTACTCACAGACAAATATTATAGAGGTGTTTTTTAAATAGTCTAAATCTGGATTTTGTTTATTCTGGAACTACCTGTTTTAAGTAGTATATTTTTCCATGTTGCTGACTGTAACACATTTTCCTTAATGTTGTAAATGCTCTCTTGTAAAAATCCCTTTTTGTATCAAGGTTTCAACTTGGACCTATCTCTCCCCCCGCCCTCGTTTTGATTTTATTAAAAAAGTGATTTTCTTTTACCTACTATACCCTGACCATGGCTTCCCCACCTCCTCTCCTGTCCAGGTCACTCCCTTTTTCTATCACTAGAAAACAAATAGGCTTCTAAGGGAAATAATAAAATATGACTAAAAAACTAACACATTGGAATAAACCAAAATGTCCAAACAAACAGAAGGAAACGATCTCAAAAGAAGGCAGAAGAAACAAAGACCCGCTCATTCTCACACCCAGGAGTCACATAAAATCACAAAACTAGAAGCCATAAGGCCCACGCAAAGGACTCAGCGCTGACCCATGAAGGTTTTATCCTTTATGCTTCAATGTCTGTGAGTTTGTATGGGAAATCCTGTCTTGAACCCCCCTCCTAAAAATTAAAAACATTGCTATTTATTGTATTTTGGTGTCTATCAAAGAATAATGCCTACATTTTCTAAAATGGTCACTAAATTGTTGCTTTCTTTCCAACTATACAGTGTGGGAGGTTGGATATTCTTCACAAATATCAACAAGAATAAAAAGCCACATTATAAAAGATTCAATAAAGAAACATGTTTAAGGATCTTGTCTTTCTTCAAGTATCATAGACATTAAAAGTATTTGTTAAAATATAAAATAACAAGTTTTCTTACAGTCTTTTTGTTTTGAAAATTATAATTATTTACTTAAGATGCCTTTTATGTTTGCAGATAGTAGGTTTCCTATTGGTATTTCAAATGAATTAATAAACATTTTATTTTTAAATTCTGCTTTAGTTTCTTTTATAAGAAATGCCAATGTACTCATAGCCTACATAAACAAAGCTTTTGATTTGATTTTTCAATAATTTTTAGGAAAGTGAGGCATGCCTAAGACTGAAAGGCTTGAGAATTCCTATTGCCACAGACAAAATTAATTGTTGCTACACACAACGATGTCATTAAATGCTTAAAGTGAAAGGAACCTACAAAAGAAAACATATGATGCTGCATTTATTTACATACAATTTAAAATATGGGAATATAATACATGGTATTTGGTGTCAGGAGACACCGATTTTGGGCAGAAGGGCTGCTGGATTGAATGAGCCATAAGCAAGTGTGTCCTAGGTGCTGTATATGGAAGCTCATGAGTGAGTCAGCCCTGAGTGATGCTATTGGTGTTTTCATCTGAGTTACAACCATGTGTTCTCTTTGTTAAAATACTTATTTTTGCATACTTATCCCTTGAACATTTTCCCTGTATATTATATTTCAATAAAATAGAAAAGTGTTTATTGGCAAAGCATGAAAACAATATAATTTTAAAAATCCAGTTACTGTTCTAGAGTAATGAGTGCAGGGAGATTTCTTTTTTTTTAATTTTGTTTGCAAAATTTTCCTCAATATTTGTTATATGTTTGTGCACATTTGTAAGTGAGGCAAGGTTTATCAGCAACCCAAGTGGTATAATTGTTGAATGACTAACAGACAGCTGCTGCTTCTAAGGCAAGAACTCAAGACTTCTTCCAAACATGATGCTTTGAAAACAAATTAAGAATGGTGCTCTCCTGGGGACACTTGAGATAAGGCAGATGTCTTCCGATAACAACTGTGCCACCTGTCAAAAAAGAGCAGGACCTTGTCTGACCCTGTCTGACTGCTTCAGGGGCCAAATGTGCCCAGGAAGATCCACTTCAGCCATTTGTCGGATGACAGGAACAGCTTTACAGTTGGTCTTGCATTGCAGGATGTGAGGTGGGAGCTTTGGTTCTCGGCCTTTGGCAGCTATACCACATGGACAAATCAATCTTTCTAAAACTCAGTGTACCACGTACAACACAAAGTTACCTGCACCTCCCTGGTCTACCTGTCAAGGTATTATGAACCTGAATGTGGCTGTGGATGGAAAATATTTTGTAAACTGTCACTCAAAGAAAATGTTTGGGTGTCAAATACTAGAATTGTAAATAAGTTCAGTTGGGGAAAAAAATGATGTTCTATTCAAACGAACACTTATAGAAATTTCTGGCATTTGTCTGTAGCTGCTTTCATTCCCCCCCCCCAAAAAAAATCCTGTCTGTACCAGCTGTAGCCAGGGCTATTTATATTCCTGCAGAAACTGCTTCCAGTTAAATTCACTCTCTATTGTTAAACACAGGGGAATTCACTGAGATTCTACTATTTTCCAGGGTCTCTAATGTACAAGTGAAGTTCATGTCTGCCTTGTAATAGGAAATATAAAGCCTGGTGAGCTGGCAAGATCAGTTTCAATACTTGGGAGAGGGAAACACTCTGAACCCAAATCCAGACAATGCTTTCTGGGCTCCTCCTCTATCTTGCCAGAGAGGCTTTAAATAAAAGTCTGATATCATTGTTTAATTTTTTCACATTTTTGACATTTTTTGATTTAATGCTTTTAGTGGTCACCCTGGCAGCAATTTTAGGATAAATCTTGTGAAGATAAGACTGAATAAAGGAAATTCCCTGAAGCTATTATCATGGCACTACAGCAGACAGCTATAGAACCATCAAGATTTAGAATCACCAATAACAAACGTTGGTCGGAATTGGTGACTGTATAAGAAGGTGAGGCTACCTCTAAAATCTCTAGTTTGCTTAGCCACGTAAATTAAATCAGATAAGCCAAGAAAAGTATGAGGAGAGATAAAAGAAGAAAAGAAAGAAAGAAAGGAAAAAGCAAAATTGATTGTATGATAAAAAGACAGCTAGTCTTCCCAGAGGAAAACTCAGGAAAGTGAGTCAAGGCCTATAAAAACTTGTGAGTTGTTTGCAGTCAGTGAGATGAGCCCCACTCAAGATCCTCCGAGAGATCATTTCGGAAGTGGGAAGGTGATGGATGAGACCAGGGAAGAAACCTAGAGAACTCTAGCAAGGTTCAGGCCAAAGGCTCAAACAATTGTAAGGAGCCCAAAAGGAGACATTTCATTAAAACTAAGGGTTCAAGGTCAGCGAACGCACAGAAGACATCAGTGCCAGGAAAGGGTCATGAGTCCACCCCTTGAGAGTGGGCTACAAAAGTCATTTCAGAAGTCAGAGCTCAAACGGCAATTGAATAGAAGAATGTGGGAATAGTAAGCGTGGAGAACTCATTTAAGAAGCTTGACTATGCAAGAGTAAAAAAAAAAGAGAGGGGGTCAAGTTACTAGGCTCCAATAGAGGTTGAGACAGACCAAGTGAAGAACCCACACTCTTGTATATACAGCATTGTATAATGAGGTCTGTCTGTGATGATCTGGCTATTCTGAATATTTGGGGATGTTTTCCTGTATTCAATTCTTAAATAGTACAGGAAAACATCCTCGTACACATCAGCAGGTGTTATTAGTAGTCTAAAGATGGTCTGAGGAACATAGAAGGTTATATTCTAGGTACATGTATCTATTACACCACTTTCTATAATTTACAGGAGCATAAGTGAGTTTGGGTATCAGAAGAGGGTCCTGTATTTAGTCCAAAACCTGTACCAAGGGCTGGCTGTATCAGTATGTGGAAAAGGAGCATGGCATCAGAGAAAGGACAAGGTCAGAAAGGATAGGTGAGAGAAAGGTCCCTGATGACACAGGATGTCCGCAGTGGCAAGGAGAAAGCCCTCCTGCTTGGACATGGAGGAAAGGGTACATATATGAACTAGATCTTGACGGCACCTGGAAAGTGAGGGGGTTCGCACCTGATTGTTTCCATCTCCAGTGCGGAGAATGGCTATGCTTTCTCCCTGACAGCTGAGCAGGAGTCTTGAGTAAAATTGCAAATGGGAGGGGACCAACTGGGAGCTCATCAATGATTTATCTAAGAGCATGGAGAATCCAAATGCTGTGCTATCCTCTCTGTATTATAAGCAGTGAGCTCATGGACATATAGCACTTTGCAGCTGATGAAAGGGTCTGCGTGTGCATAGCACAACTAATATTCAGCTTCCTCATAATCCAGTGTTGTTGTTATTCCCATTAGCTGAATCAGACACTGAGTCAAGGATGAATGGCTGCAGGCAGAATGGAAAAGCAAGACAAATGTGGACTCTGTCACCATAAACATCTCCCTCATGTATATCTCCATCTAGGGGGTCTCCCCAGCGCTAAACAAACCTTAAGAGCCTGTGACCTCAGAGTCCTTCTATGCCCTGGCAAGTTGCGAGTCACAGGATTCAGGAAGAGCAGTAACGAGATTGGAAACAATTCAAGGGCAGAGGCCCATCTGCCTGGACAACAGTGGGTGGGACACATGGATTAGGGAATAATTCACAGCAGAGCTTTGTGTAACTTATTGGAACTGAATAGCCTTTGCTTAGCAACTGCCAGTCTGGTAAATAACTTGAGAGCCCCTGAAGCAGAACAAAGGCTTCCAAAGGCTGCTTGAGCCTGTGAGGGGGACAGGGAAGGTACTCAGGGCCCTGCTTTCTCAGTGTCTCCTTGGGGAAGCAAGAGCTCCAGGATACAGGCCTGAATTCGAGATAGGGAATGAATTACGCCCCAACCACAAATCATTTTTAAGTCACTGACCACAGTGTGATGATGCCACTTTGCCAGGAGTGCCCCTGGGGCTGGTCAGTTGCTGGTGACACTATTGTCCAAACGGGAAGCACCCGCTCTCCACTGGTAAGGGTCATTATGCTCGCTTGTGCAAAGGGTCATTAGTCCTGTAATCACAGCTGTGTGGCCTCAGAGGGAAAGGACACTAGCAGAGGGACAAAGCCCAGACTCGACTTAGAAGCTTGGTGTAGAGCTACTGCCACAAGTCCTGCATTCTGTCGCTGAGCACAGTACTGTCCTTTACTGTTCTGACCACCCTTTTCATTGCTAGTAATTTATCCCAAGGAAACCATCAGATATCTACAAAAACACTCAGCTGGCATTTTTTTGGGTAACCTATTTATAGAAGTAGAAAATGAAGCAATTTGCATATCTCCACATAAAGAGATGCTGTCTCCATCACAGATACTATGCACTATTGCAGGCTGTTTGCATAAAGAACTGTCACAAGTCTCTGAAGCAAAGGGCTAGATTGCAGCTTCCTTTTGCCTCCCCTATCAGGATGCTCTAACAACAGTTCATTGCAGCTTTGGTATCAAAAAATATTTATTGACATAGAACCAGGCTCCTACCATAGGAACAGAAGACAGTAGGCAATTATAATAACAACCAAAACAATAACAATTATTACATCTGCATGGAAAAGAAAGGAAAACACACACACACAGGGAATTAGTGCTCTGTGACCATGAGCTCTAGCCCTCCCCCTCCTGTATTCCTGTGGTATCATTAGACTTCTTGCTAACTCTGGGCTTGGTGAGATTGGGGGATAGAGTACTTAAGCTCTTCTTTAACCCCATTTTGAAATAGAACATTAGAGATAGTGGTTGCTCTGGGAATCAGTGTAACCAAGTGACGCTAAAGCATTCTGAATCCCTGACCAGTTTGCAATGTACATATAGTTAAGTGAGAAGTGAGCTTGCTCTTTTGGGGCAGTTGGATCTGAGAGTGCCTGATACTATAGATAAACTGGACTTTTTCAGTGTAATACACAAATTATAGGATTGGTTCAAATGCAACCGTGATTGTGAATATATAACATATTTAATAAAACCTAAATATTGGAAAGAAAGAACACAGTCAAATCCTAGGCAGACAGCTCAGGAAATTCTCAATCCTTAAGTACAAGAACACAGAACTGAGATTCAATGGCACACACCTTTATTCCCAGCACAGGAAAAGTTGGGAGTGGTGACCTACACTCTTAATCTCATAACTCCAGAGACAGAATTTACTCTGTTTCTGTGAGTTCAAGGCTAGCTACAAAATAGAGTAGCTCACACCTTTAATGCTAACCTGGATGGGATACAGCTGAAGGGTATATAAGGCCTCTTAGGAACCCAGCAGGGGCAGAAGTGACAGGCTGAAGAAGCTGCAAGACAGCTGGGCGACAATTGACTGTGGTGCTTCCTCTCTCTGATATTTTAGCTTTCCACGATATTTGGCTCCGAGTCTCTTTTTATACAATCCAAATTCGTGCAACTACACGTGATCAAACATTTGTGTTTATTATAAGTTTAGGTTGGTTGTTGACTCCACATTCATTGGGTAAGAAACACTGAGCACCACCCCAGCAAAGACCCACCCATACCAAATAATAACAACAAAATCTAAAGCACATTTGAGGGCAGGAAAAGAGACCAAGAGAGTTACAGTGACAAGGAAGGTGAAGCCAGGTAAATACTATGAGCAGTACGTTAGAACAATTTGAGAAACAAGATATGCCACTTAATGGGCTTAAAGGATGGATCATAGCCCTGATTCTGAAATCAATGTAGATGAGTCCCTATTGGGATAAATAAGAGATGAGTAAATAGGTGGAGGGGAAAAGATAACTCTTCCTTGTGGGAGAATCCAAATAATGAGCTTGAAGGTCACCCTGTTCCTTCAGGCACAGGCTCGCTTCCACTGCACTCTAAGGGTGGGGTGGACTTGGTGGGCTGAATCCCAGGGAATGATAATCAAATGGCGGTGGATACAAACAGTGTGATGAAGGCTGACGTGTGTGTAATGATTTCACATGACTATCACACACTCTTTAACAGACTTTACCTGGCCTCTTCCTTCCAAATTGCCATGACCCCAGAAAAACAGTAAACAAATCAAATTTGACAGACAGTCTACAAAATGCCTGGAGAGCAAAAGGATTAAAACAACGAAGACTGTGTAAGGACTGTCCACAGCAAAGGAGGCTGATCAGGCAAGACAACTCCATGCCCTGTGGCTCCTCAGTGACCCAGGACTGATGGTAAAATGGAGAAAACAGTGAAACAGGATCTTAGTCAGTAGCAATGTCCCAGCTGTTCTTGGCTTTGACAGAGGGATACAGACAGGCCATCCTCCTTGCAATTGCTTGCACAGGTAGAAGGGTGTTATGGCCACAGGTCTGAGCATCCTGGTCATGCAAATTTTGTCTGTCTTGCCGACAGCTTCCATTTTCTCTGCTTCTCTGGCAATGTGAGTCACCAGCCTCACTGGCCAGTGCTGAGGGAATGTTCACAAGCAAAATAAAGGCGATTTGAACAAAAGCACCATGTTCTTTGGGAGTCTGTCAGATCAGTGAGTGCCAGAGATCACTGAATTTAACAAGGAAATCAGAAAACCAAGATGGCTGCTCAGTAACTGATGGGAAGTAGGTGTCTGCGGTATGGGTGACATCAGACAAAGGGATGATTAACACCTGGGCAGGACAGAATGGGATGTGTGTGAAGACGGCAGTATGGACTTTCAAACTTAGCAATTATTATCTTTACAACATTCCAACCAATATTTTCAGGCCACAGGTCACTGAAATTACAGAGAGCAAAACTGTGGATAAGAGGTATGGCTGTACCTTAACAGTTCCATGTATGAGTTCTTAGAGAAAACCTGGATGAGGGTAAGTAATAAAAACAATTAATAAAAAATAAAAAGCTTAAATGTAACACTTCCCCCATTTGCTAACACATCATATGTAGTGTCTGTCCGTATCCTTAGCCCCCAGCTTCCCACTGTGAAAAAGACACAGGGTGCTGAGTGGCAGAGCAGCCTGGGCTCCGTGTCAGCCAGAGTTGGGACTTTTACTTGGATGATTTAGTCCAGGAGATTTTCTTTCTCTGTGTACCCAGATAATTGCACCTTTCTCTGCTGTGGCGGCTCAGCCCCTGGATCCTTAATAAATGTCAAGCAATAGCAGAGTAATAATCATATTTCCAGCAATAATGACAAACAACTGGGGCCCAGAGTGGGTGAAGAGGGAGCAGCTCACCACAGCGCAATTCATCTCTTGTTAAACTCACTCACATATTAATTTCTAAGATGAACAGTGGGTTCTAATTTGTCTTATTTTTGAACTGTGATGTTTTTATTAAATTCAATCGTCATGAGTACATGGAGAATGACTACTTGGGAAAAAAAAAAAGAAAGAAAAAAACCAACACTCTAGTGTAGTCAAGAATGAAGACTTTAAAATTGCAAGGAGTGAGGTTTCTCTTTTCTTCCTCAGGTATGGGGCGTCTGTATGGCTCGTGGCAGTTGGGAAATGTCCTCAGGCTGGCCTTTTTTTTAACAGCTTGTTACCCCTGACACAAGACTCCTCCTCAGAAAGGAACACAGACCTTTAGGAATTACAGGAATGGACCCAAGTAAAAGATGAATATCAAGTCCTGCCGAGAATTTGCAACTCAGGGAGACATGTACTGAGGCTTAAGACACTGATAGGGACTGAACTGGATCCTCGGAAAACCATATAAGAGGGATAGATACCAAGTGAACAGAACAGAGAGCTCCCGAGGAAACCAAATCAATCTTCCCCTATAGCCCCAGACTAGTAAAGAAATAAGAATCTGTAGTGGAGGCTGCCCTGCCCTACACAGACATTTTGTTAGATGGCCTGAGTTGTGAATATCCTTTATGCAAATGCCAGAATTAATTCAGAATTCATAATTGGCAAATTTTGGAATATTTGCACATCAGGATGAGTAGATAACCATTCATATAAGTCATTGATTTATGCTTCATGTGAACTGTAGCCTCATGGGTAAGTTGATGTGTTTTCAGGGCACTTGTGCTTGGGCTATAACCCCCTCAAAGGGAGCCCTGTGTGAATTCTCCCACTTATGAATCAATGTTGCTTGGGGACTTGGAATGTTTTGGCTGTGGAAGCTCAGTCTATAGCAGATGATTTCACACCAAGTAACACTTGACATTGAAGCATTGGGACAGCTCCCTTGACAATTCAGAGAGGAAGAAAATGAGGGCTGAAATTCATGGAGAACATGCCTTCTTTAGGCTTGCTGAGAACCCTTAGCCAAGCCTGCTTATTGCTTCCACCCTCAGAGTAGAACTTTGCTGTGAATCCTCGGGACAGCACTACCTAGAGTCCAAGATGGAGCTTTTTAAGGGACACACACACACACACACACACACACACACACACACACACAACCCATAGAACATTCATCCCAACAGTTCACCTTTATATCTACAATGGTGTTGAACACACCAAATCTCCAAATCACCTGGTCAGCAGTCAGCTTCCTTCTACCTTTGTCTGGGGTCTTACAGGAGCAGCCATTGTCTGAGAAATGAATGTATAACAAACGCCTCCCCTGATCTGGGCCTTGTGCCTTAGAGATGAGCAAGGCATCATATTTTCACAACATGTACTTGACACTCCTCTGAGAAGAGTAAATAAGACTGAAACAAAGCAGCCCATGGTCGTGGTCAGTCTAGACGAGGTCTGCTGAGCGGTCAGCAGTAGCAGTGTTCCTTGACTGTGGGAAAGAGGATTGACCAACAGAAGAAGAAGGCTCTAAGTTGGACCTTTGAATGCCCAAGGTCAGAAATGAAAGAAAGAGAATTATTACAACCAAGGGGAGGGTCTAGTAGGAGCAAAGGCCTGCAGGACTTAAGGTGAACTTGGAAATGTGACAGGAGCCAGCAGCACAGAAGTTCTCACCAGTGGTTCTGGATCTGAGACGGTTTCAGACATCAGGGGACTTGATGACGGTTGTTGTCAGTGACAGGACAATCATTAGATGTGACCTTTAAAAGGTCACCATAGGGGAGAGAAGGCAAGCTGGGACAGAGCTAGGCTGCCAGGCAGGGTCCGTCTGCTGTGCTCTGTCTATTTGCCCAATCTCAAACCCATGCCCTCCATCTGAGTAGAGGCATAGTCAGTGGAGGGACCATTAATGTATGGACTGTCCAGCCTCCCAGCACACAGTGGTTCTCAGGAAACTGGGCCCAGTCCAAAGCTTGACTTAAACTTTATATTTATGGGCTTAACTCTTCAGAAACCATGCCTTTAAATATGTTTCCTAGTCTCATTTGTTTATTGAATAAATCTCCATGTAAATGTATCATAAACATTTGGAGAGTGAGTCAGAATATAAATGAATACATAAAAGTAGATATGGCACTTGAGTCATCCCAAGCTGGCAGCTGGCCCATAGGCAGATGGCCATGACTGTCCCTATGTGACTCTTCCTGCCAATCTGCCTTCAGACCCCCTTTCTGATTCAAGATTCAGGCTGAGTTCTTCCCAGCCATGCTTAGGCCAGGGTTTTCTTAAAAACAAAACAAACAAAAACCCTAAAATAAAACAAAAACAACTCCTATCATGCCACAATGATTTTACCTACCTAAAGTGGAGATGGGAGGACAGTATGTCTGTCTCCAACCCTGGAGAACTTGGGATGACACTTGGCTAATGGTTCCTGTAACCCTCCTTCTGGTCCATATACCTCCATCTGATGTCTGGACTCAGCCCAAGAGGCCTGTCTATGTCCTCAACATAGGAGTTCATTCTCACCCTAAAACTTTGCCACCAGCTCTTTGCTCTTATCCCATGGGCTCTCTTCTGAGAAGCTTCCTAGAACCCTCTAACAGAGTATGTGCTTCTCCTCTGGCTATTTTATTCTATTTCTAACGTCTTAATACTTTGTCGCCTTTGCTTTCTGTCTGTCTCCTCTCAGAAAGAAGGTGCCCTTCCTTCTGTCTGGCTCCATGGTCACCAGTCTGTAGACGGAGTCTCTGATATAAAGTCTATAAATCAAAATTAGGCCAACTCGAGCTTGTTCAGTTGCACTGTTCGTTTTACTCAGAGTCTTTGACCATCACCTTACTGCTCTGTGAGGGTAGGACTAGGTGCTAAACTAGTACCCAGGGACTCCTGGGTCTCATGTTCAGACCATTCAAGACCAGACTTGAAGGCCTTTTCTTATATTCTCCTCTATGTTCAACTTTTCTTTGTCAGGCCAACAAGCCAAGTTTCCACCCACCCCCATCAACAACAGCAAAGAAAGACATTTCCCGAACTTCCTGTTCTGAGACTTTGAAAGACTTTTTTAATTAACCAAAATGGTTTCTCATAATAGATGGGTCCCAGGGCGAGAACGCGGCTGTAACTCACGCGACAGGCGCCCCAGCGGCCTAGCTGCTAGCGGGGCGTCTAGCGGGTTGTGAATGGCAGCAACGCCTCAGGAGGGCCCCAAGCCTGAGTCTCCTCTCCACGACCATCTGCCGTTCTATCATTTATATAGATGGGGACACTTCTGTCTTTGGGAACAATAAAGCATTTTTTTTTTTTGCTTTGATGAATACATTTAAGTTTTTAAAATTTAAATTTAGAGAAATTAATAAAAATACACGTTACCTCACTCCAAAAATTAAAAGCATTTCCTAGGATGAGGTCACTTAGTCCCAAATATAACTTCAGTTTTCAGGGTATAAGGTTACAAGTGTGCAAACATCAGAACCTTAGAGACATCCCTAGGATTGATGTTCCTTTCAAGGACCGTGTTCAGTTTCAAAACGATTTGAGCCAGAACTGTAAGACTAAATGATTTCAAGTGCTTTAACTTATAAAATCTTAGTACACTGAGCTCTCTCTCTCTCTCTCTCTCTCTCTCCCTCCCTCCCTCCCTCCCTCCCTCCCTCTCTCTCTCTCTCTCTCTCTCTCTCTCTCTCTCTCTCTCTCTCTCTCTCTCTCTCTGTCTGACAATCATCTGCTGTAATTTTTCTTCTATGCTGTCTAACCAGAAAGGTAGCCACACTACAAGGCCTGCTTTAATTAGGGAGTGCAAGAGTCTGCTTTCAGCTTAGTAATGCCGTTCACACATTGCTAAATTGCACACGGTAGTGTTTCTATGCATTTAAAATGATCCTGTGTTGAGCCTTAAGATCCTTGAACTCTTCTTCCTTATGACAGCCATCAAGGACAATTAGCTTTGCTGTGATAAAATAATTCACTACAAAAGGAAAAGGGGGAAAAAAGTCTTTTCAGATTAGACACTTCTGCTTGGGAAGAAGTCTTCAAAGATCTGAGCATTTTTCCCTGGGGACTTTCCCAAAGATGCTTTAGAAATGATACATTCTTCAGTATGTGGAGACCCCAGTAGAAAATGTACCACTGATTCACAGGGCCCATATTACTTCTGTGCCTGCTCTCTTGAATGATTTTGCACTCTTGCCCCACCACCCCAAACAAACAACCTATTTTGTGTAAGGCTGAATGATAAAAAGGGTAGTCAAAGAGGCAACTTCCTGCAGACTTCATGGAGTACTATGACAGTTATCCTGAATAAAGATACAGACCACACAAGGGTAAGTATTATCAACTGTGAATAGGACTGAAACTGGGATTAGGCAAGCTATGTTAATACTATCATTTAGTGAGTGAATTTTGCAAGTTTAATTTATGAATGAGATAGGCTATATTAAGAGAAGTTTTAAGAATAAATCAAGAGGAGAATCATGGTATAGAAAGCTATATTGGGTAGGTAAGGTATATGCTTGCTACATATCTGATTGGCACTATCTTATTTGGGCTGCAGATTCCTTGGTCAGTTTTGGATCTTGCTGGCTAGTCAATGTTTGCATAATTAATGAGCTAAGGGGAGTCCACTTTTAATGGATATGTGAGAGTAAGCCATCCTTCATTAAGCAGACAGCAAAGACATCATAGCTCACAACTCTCTGCAGAGCTCAGGGAGAAGTCAGGACATATATTGTAGATAAACCACATCTCATCTCTGTGGAGCCCTTGTATAGATACAGGTCAGAATCCTGGATAGAGATGCTTTTCCCACCCTGGCCAGACACCTCAGGAACACTGTCATTCAATATGCATTTAATAAGTCCATCAACACTGGAAAATCAGTCACTTTGTGCTTGAACCACCAGGTGTCTGTCTATACCCACAGTGATCCCCGTGTTCTCTGCCTTTATCTGAAATCTACCTACACCTCAAAGACATGAATCCCACCTAACTGCCTCTGGAGTCATCATCCAAGAAGAGGCTGAAGTAATTCGATATAGGGAGGCAGATGGCTTTAGGGAACCCTCAAATGACCCAGAAATTACATACAATGATGCCAGAGAGGACATCATGTACCGGAAGCTGTCTGCTTTATTAGGAGCTAGACATTTCAGGATTTAATCTGGATTGTCCCAGTGATGAAAGCTTTGGGATTTTGGATGAAGTGGCTTTTTTTGTAGGGAGCTTTTCAGTATCTGGTGACACCCTGGTGCTTCAGAGGAATCTTAATCTAAGTCCTCCTATAGGCTCTTCCCAGCTCTAATACTGCACCAGAAACAGCAGGTTATTCAAGAAAGCAGGAAAATGTAAACTTGGAAGCAAGGACAACTGGACCACGTTTGATAAGTACAGTCTATCTTTCCTGGGTAGGTAGAGGAATAGTTGTGTTCCACTGTCCTCAAAACACTAGTTAGATAACTAACAGAAAGTATTACAGAAATAGGATAAAAAAGATGGCTCAGATGTTAAGAGCATCTTACAGAGGACCTGGGTTTGCTTCCCAGCTCCTATATTGGGTACTTTATAACCACCTTTAACTATAGCTCCAGGGATCCAACACCCTCCCCTGGCTTCCATGATCTCCTGCACACTCATGTTGTTCTTACATACATATATACACTCAGGCACATGAACTAACAAATTTTTTTAAGTTTTTGCCCTAAAATGTCTTTAAAAGACAAGCTTGATTAGAGAATTTAAAATATGAATTATAAACATTTTTCAAGAAAAGAATCAGTTGTGATTTTTTAATATGAAGAGCACAACCATTTGCAAATACTTTAAATAAAGTGGTCAGACAAGAAAAAAATTACAGTACATGGCAACAAATCTGTGAAGTTAAAGCCAGTGTTGGGTCATGCAGTCCTTGCTGTAATTCAAACATGGAACAGCACAACAGCAAGCCTGATGCTCACTGCTAATAGCAAAATGGTTCTTTTTATTGAAGGCAAAGAAAAAAATAAAAACAATGTTCCTCTAAGCAGTTTTGAAATGAATATCTGATTCAAAACTTCCCCTGTGCATATAATTGCATGCTAATTTACATTTTAATTACTTCCTAAGAAATCAAAAGCATTTGTTGACAGTGGAACATAATGTCAACTTCACGGTGCACTGTTGGTGGATGCTTAATGAACTTAATTAGATAATTAGTGATGTTAATTATCCTTCTATTATGAAGATAAAGATGTCTCACAAATGATGTACTCAGTGAAGAAACATCATTAAAGGTATCAGTGTTTGCTTTTGTTCATTTACATCTGTTTTTCAAATTCCTGTAACCGGCTTATGATGAACAGTGACAAGTAAAACTTGGTTAAATTGGGGAAGAAGCGGGGCAGTCACTGTGGTCCTTCAGTCTGCTGTTAATGGTCCCCAGTATTCTGGATGCTGACACTATGATGGGACTGACGCTGTTGTTGACAAATGTCTACTGTATAAAACTACAGCCACATATACATAACAATGTTAAGGAACCGTGTGTATGACATTGGTCTGTACAATTTTAATGGAACAGCAAACTCCCATGGCCTGGTGGCATTGCAGTCATTCCAGTGTCTTAGTGCCACACCTTGCATACATTGGTGGTTGTTGTGGGGTTAACAAATCTGAGCTGCTAGTTCTTAAAAACAGCACCTACACATGCAGGCTTCTTGATGCTGTCATAGGCAACTGTGTCACTAACTATGGGTTTAAAGTGCTGTGCTTTGGGGAGCTGGTATGCTGTATTTCATTTCCTGCAGTCAGAGCACTGGGCTGCACCAGCAGCAATCTGCAATATGCTGTTCATCTAAGAAATGAGTTGGCATTTCAACACAGAGTAAGCTTACTCTGTTGTCTATTGGATCTGGGATGAG
Source organism: Sigmodon hispidus (assembly GCA_004025045.1). NCBI lineage: Eukaryota > Metazoa > Chordata > Mammalia > Rodentia > Cricetidae > Sigmodon > Sigmodon hispidus. The sequence continues at coordinate 24,996 of PVIH01000988.1, read as the reverse complement.
CTTTTTCTACTCTTATTCTTCCTTGGGAGCTCAAATTCCTACGGTTCCTCAGTTTTATTTTATACACACACACACACACACACACACACACACACACACACACACACACACACAACTTTGAAACCATGCCTATAATTATTCTAATATTAATCTCACCCTCAAATCTATAAAAGCCTTTTATTTCCTTGTTCAAGAGAGAAGCCTGGCCTCCTCTGGTCAGTTCTGGGTCCCTTTGGTTTGAGTGTCCATAAATAAAACTTCCTTGTCCCGTTCATAAGATGATTTAGTCTCAAATGTATTGTCTTTGCCAGGAGGTCCTGTCATCTGGCCCATCACAGTTAAGAAAACCAAGATCCCATTTACCAAGTCTTGCAATAAAGCTTACACCACTAAAATTTCAAAACACATTTTCTTCCCAAACATTTCTTTGTGGATGATTCTGTTCCTTAACAGATAGCAGCCCTATTTAATTGCTTGCTCTCATGATTTTTCTCCCCCACAAGTTTTCCTGTAATTCCTCAGAAGGTCCGTATGTTTACATTATGAATGGCAATTTCTGGTTCCCAGTGTCCCACACACACTCATGTCTTATGGGCACAGTGTGAAAGCCAGTAAGAACATGTCACCAAGACCCTTCCTCTCTCTATCTAGACCTTCTGATCCTCCATCTTAGAAGTCATTGTTTATTTTACTTTTCCCTCAATTTTAAACTATCTACCCCAAAACATTTCTTAAAGTCCTATCTGTGTCCTGGGGAAGTCCTTTCTTACCCACAAACATTAAGTTGCATTTGATATATGTTGATATAATAATATTCAATGTGATGACCTTGTGGGCTTCAGATGTTCTGGACTTCCCATTCAGCTCTTCAGCATCTCTGACTCTGGCTCTTTGCAACAGGATACCGAGAGTGCTGGCTCGCCTTGGTGACTTGCTTTTTACTTCCTCAGCTCTTAGTCTCTACACTATTACACATTTCTACTTCATTTCAAAGCCAATTTTGGCTATTTTTGAAAATCTAGCCTAACCCTTGGCTTCTCATCATCAAAAATTTCATATCTGAGAGAATGAAGTCTGAGGCTCTTTCCCAGAGTGCTTTCACTCCCAAATATGGAGGGACCAAGACATTAAACTAAAAGGTGGTAGTGTTGCCAGCAGATTAAATTTCTCTTTCAGGCTCTGCCACTCATCAGGAGGGCACTAGACAAGCATGAGAAGTGAAGAGCTGATGGGCCACACTCTTATATCCTCCAGTCCAAAATATTCACTCTCTCTTCCACAGTAACTTATTTTAGTTTTATGATCCCTTTAAGGAGAAGATAAGTGTGCACTGTTGTTAATAGTTTTTGGCCAGCCTTTCTGGTTTATCTTTAAGGTTTGGACCCACAGTCCCACAGAAACACACGCAGTTCCATAGAATCACACAAATGCTTCTATTATTTTTACACTAATTGACCTAGTGCCCAGGTATATAATTTGCTAACTCAGTCATCTCAACTCAACCCATTTTGTTCAGATGCGAGTCTTGCTACCTTTTCTCAGAGCAGCATTTGCTCTGTGTCTCTTGGCAGCTCTGGCAACTCTGGCATTTGTTTCTGTTCTTCCTGTACTCAGAGTTTTCTTAGTCTGGTAGCCCCACCCACACTTCCTGTTTATCTTCTGGTCAATCAGCTTTTTATTAAACTAGTAGGTGGGACAATTATTTACAACATAGTATAATCCCACTACAATGCACAAACATTCAAGCATATAGGTAGAAAGGAAAGGGCTGAGGAGGAGTAGGAAATTCTTGAAGTGATGGATTGTACTAGAGACTCCTTACTTTTGTTCCCTTTGCTCCTGAGTTTGAAATTGTCCACGAAGAGGTGAGGGTTAACCTGTTTAGAGTAGATGGTCACAAGTGTCACTTCTTGCCACGGATTTGCTGGTTTGGGTTTGCATCTTGCCCTTTGCCATGGTAAGACTCTCTGTGGGAGGCAGTGTGTCTGGTATATGATCAGGGACGAAGCTGGCAGGAGATGGGCTATAAACTTTTCTACTATGGTACTGAAAACAGCAACTGGAAGTCTGAGCAACTGTGCTTCAATGGAAGTGTGGGAGATACAGGATCAGCACTTGGTAGCACGTCCTTTTTCACCACAAGCCCTCAGGCTTTGATGGGAGACTAGTGGAAGGCCTCCTTCCTCTGATGGGGCCAGTGGATGATAACACAGAAACCTGTACACAGGTATATGGTCTGTGTGTGTGTGTGTGTGTGTGTGTGTGTGTGCATGTGTGTGATTTCCCATAAACAAGAGGGGAGAAGTCCAGCTCACACTCCACCCAACAAGACATGTGTTGGTGGGTACATACATTCATATGAACTCCTCCTCAAGGACCCCATATTCTCTGACTTTCATCTACCTTATTATCAACAGATTCTTGTAGGCTTTATTTGCCTCTCCTATATCTCAGACTTTCTCTCTTCTCAGAGTCATTTCTTCTGACCTTTGTAGGCTTCAATCTTTACTGTTCCTTGCCTTAAGTAGCAGAATTTTTCTATATTCTTTGATGTTGGATACTCCAATGACTGTTGCTATAGTCTTCCCCACCCAAACGGTGCGACACCTCCTGGACACTCTCTCTCTCTTGCCTAAGGACTATCACCCATTATCTAAGCTGTCCATGAACAAGACCCCCACACACATATCCCCTCTCAACTTTGTACTTACAGATACACTGAGGACGGTCATTTTCTCCTTTTCTGGCTCTTCTTTCTGCCTTGTCCCTGTCAATGCTCTTGGCCTTTTCCTGCCTAACAGCTCTGACCTACACAACCTTCCCTACCTCTCTCTTCTTGCTTCCAACCTAAAATAACTTCCCTTGCTCCCCCGCCAGTGTCCCCAAGTGTATGAACCCTAACTCTGTTTGCCAATGCTTTTCTTTCCATGCATTCCAGTAGATGAGGATACACTTTGCATATTGGAATAACTTCTGTAAATTAACTACGGGGACAATACAGAGCATCCCTGTCTACCTGGCCCTCAACTGACTTCCCACCATATGAACAAACACTATATACCATGATAGTTCATCTACCAAAAAAAAGGCATTTAATTACTGTTGTAGTTTGAACACAAATTTTCCCCCTTGAGCTCACTGTGTCAGTCACTTGGTCCTCAGCTGGTGGCATTATCTTAGGACGTTTTAGAGACTTTAAAAGGTGATGCCTATCAGAACAGCTCTTCCCTGCCACACATATACCACAGTGTTCTGCCTACACATATAGACAAAGTCAACATGTACTGAGTCCTTAGAAACCACTAGCCCAAACAAATCCTTCTTTCTTACGCCAGGTGGAAAGTCAACTTCTCAACTTATTCTGAAATCAAGTGGACAAGAAAGCAACATCATCTGCTATGGAGAGAAATGGCTTTCTAGAGTTTCACCCAAGATTCTCCAAGCAGACAGGGAACACAGTAAAGTGGTTTTCAAAGCTCCCTAGGCTGACTTTTGGAGACCCAAGGAGAGACCTAGTCCCCAGCCTCCCTCTGTCCAACACCAAGTCAGTGATGATAATGTCACAATTTGATCCCAGAAAAGACCGTGATGGGAAAAAAAAAATAACATCTATCAAAACAGGTGACATCAATCAAATCAGCCTTGACTCAAAGTTCAGCTTCCTTGTCAGGAGGAGTACATGTTCTCCTGAAGAGGAAAAGAGGTAAGAGAAATGGTAAGGCCCACCTCATGTGTCTCACTCCCAGAAACAATTTATCAGTGCTATGGAGCTGTCAGCACTGACATGATAAGGAATAACATCGAATGAAAAATGCTTCCTCCAGTCCTAACTCCTTTAATTACAAGCCTCTTCTTTCCAGAAGAGAGACAGAAGATGCGAAAACACCAATTTCATGCACTTGTGCCTGAATAATGTCTCCATGCTGCTTTTTCCAGATGGCGACCTCCTCACTGGAGGGACTAATGATGTGGGCATATTTAGGGAAAAACCAATAACGGAGTCTTTAACCTTCAACAACAAAAAGCGTGTTATACAAAATGTTCCTTGGGATACATTAGAAAATATCAATTACATTGCTCACTGAGGTGTAATCAGCTGTAATAATCAAAATTAATTTTTAAAAATAATTAAACAGACCCCAGGGCAAATAGTTGATGCTCTTATCTTATGACATCATAGTGTACATATGTACCTGAGAACTGTGCCTTCTGGTAATGACAAAGGCAGCTTGTGGAAATGAGTGATGGATGTGGGGTGTGAAGGCTTCTGTGTTTCAGTGCTGTGTGAAATGGGGAGCCTTCTACTTCCTCCTTCCAGAATCTTCTATGTCCATCCTTTAGCATCCTCCTCATCTATGGCTGATTCTGTGCCCATTCCAACTAGGTGACCAGTGTAGGGTAATCTAGTTGATTTAAAAAATCGAAATACATTTTCCTTGTTTCAAAATGAATTTCATTTTTAAAATATAGATGTTCCAAGAACACCTGTTTGATACCGAAGAGTAACCCAGATTGAATTCTAGTTAATGTCAACCTTAGGTAAGCCACATGCATACCCTCCAGCACTCTGAGATCATGGTTACTAGTGGCAGACAGCAGATTGGAGATACCACAAGTAGGCTTTGAGATGCTTGAGACATCTCCCAGGACAAGGTTTCTGGGCTCACCTCTGCTCTGCACTCAGGGTCCTTCACCGACCTCCCTGGCATCAGTTTCATGGCTGAGGATAGACTCCCACTCCACGAAGTCACTTTGCTGTGGTGTAGGACACTTGAACGACTAGTCAGTGACTTCTTCTCAGATGCTGTGGAAGAAAATAGATTTCAGAGCTGAAGTTGGAAGGAAGAGCACACATCAATTCCTTCACTGTTTGGCTGTTAAGGGCCCTCAAGGGCCTGGATGTTATGTACCTGCTGCCACAGAGAAGCAGCTCATTCCATGGGCACACACTACCATCTTCTGATGTTCCTTTCACCAAGAAACTTATGTGACCTATGGGGGCCCTAGACCTGGTCCAAACTCCTGGCTCCATGGCTTGTTGGTGTCTACTGAGACATGAGAACATACGGTAGTCTCCTAGGGTTACTAAACCTCAGTGTTCTCATAGTGAAATGGGGGTGGAAGAATCCAGAGTGTCATGAGGTTGGCCTAAAATAATGAGCTTAAAGACCCTGGAATATTTGAAGTATTCAGTATGTGACTGCTAGGCATAGAGAGCTTCAGAGTCAGTTTCGGCATTGTATCCCTCTGTATCTGCATGGGCACATGTGTCTTATTTTACTGTACTTCTCTTAGGCATACATCTGATATTGTGACTCCAAATTATTTGTGCATGTATTGCTACAACTTGAGTGTACTCCCTCCAAAATTCATGTTGAAATATCATCCACACTGATGCTAGGAATAAATGGATAAGTGGCAAAATCAGAGGCATTTGTCCTCATGGATGGATTAATGCCTTATAACAAGGCTGCAGGAAATGGGTTCAGGCTTTCTGTTTTTCCTTCCCTTCTTCTAGGTAATTACACAACACCCCAAGCATGCCTTGGGGGATATTGCAACAAGACCTAACATGGATGCAGACAGACCACAAATATTATATACCCAGATCTTGATTTTTGGCTTTTAGAACTCTAAAAAAAAAATGAATTTCTGTTATTCACAAGTTATCCAACTTAAGCTTTTAGTCAAGCTTCATAAATTGACTAAGATAGACATATTCACACATTTTTTGAAACAATTTGGAAAGGCAGTTAGATAAGGGATCTAGACCTCTGGACAGTGAAAAACAGACATGCCAGCATCTTAGGCTTGGGATGCTCTTACTTTGTGGCATTGAAAAGCTTTAAAGAAGCATATGAACTTTGAAGAAGCCATCCCAAAACCTCCTCCAAAGCAAGATTAAACTCTCATTGCTAAATTGGTAGCTATGAAGACAAACTTCAATCCCTATCAAGCTTCTGTTTGAAGGGGAAACATTCACTCCATGAAGTGACAGTACACAGCCTGAAGTTCAAGGCTCCTGTGCAACATGGAGTGAAGTTTCAGAGCTGAGAGGTGATCATCAGTCTCCCAAGCCTTAGCCAGAGCCCTGACCACTGACCAGTCCCTTGAAAAGACTGTTGCAAACTGCCTGCTTGGTTGGTACTTCCAGCCCTCCTTGCCCCCAGCAGGCAAACACAGCATTTATTTTCTGTGAGGACAGATAACTGACAGACGTATCACATCTGCCAAAGGCATGGAATCGAAAAAGCCCCAGTCATAGGTACAACCCTGGATAGAATAGGCTCTGCCTGTGAGTGGAACCTTGGAACCTTTGGCTATGGGACCCAGGAATTTCATTCCTTGACATCAGCGCACAGAGACCTAAGTACTGCTGCCAGGCTCTGAGCATCGTCTCCTCCCAGAGTGGGGTGACCTCTTCAAGCTTTACTTCGCTTTCTCCACCCTTCACAGAGAGATCGATCTTGAAGGTATCCTCCAGCGTCTGTCGCCTCTGTGCCACCAGCTGCTGCCAGAGTGCCCGCACTGACTTCTGGATGTTGTGCTGGACTAACAAAGAGAGTACATAGCACAGTGAGGTGGCCTCCCCCAAACAGTGCCAAGAAGGCCACTTCATGATGTCTGGATGATTTCCTCAGTTTGGCAAGCTCCCCACAAAAGTCAGTATGTAGAGTCAAAGCTACCAACATCTATGTCAGCTGGATTCTTCCTTCTTCCCATGTCTGTCTACATACAACCAAGTCCTGCCTGCCTCTTGTGACCACATCTAGAAAGTGAGATCAGGGGATCAAGGAATCTCCCTTCAGTCTCCAATCCTATCTGATACCAGTGGCATCCTGTGTGTAGCTCAAAGGTCACCCTAAGCACTTCCTCTCAATTTCCCTAGACATGTTGGTCTCTCTGTGGAAAGGAACCCAAATGCAAAGCTGTGCCAGGTGGACCAGTCCTCTTTCCTAACATTGGATCTGCTTTTCAGACTCCATTCTTTTCAGTGTAGTGGGTTATCTGAGACCTAGACATGTCTACAAAACAGTTCTGCCTGGTACACCAAGTCCTAGTCCCTGGAAGCACATCTGAAACTCCTCCAGTCTTAAACCACTGGTCCGTCTCTGGAGATAATCTCATAGTTCTCTCTCTCTCTCTCTCTCTCTCTCTCTCTCTCTCTCTCTCTCTCTCTCTCTCTCTCTCTCTCGTCTATTTATATAAACTGGCCACATCCATCTATCCATCTACCTTTCCACCTGTCCTTCATCCTTCATCCATCCCTCTATTCCCCATTCATACATCTATCCATCCATTTCCAGTTTATCAAGCAGACACAGATCACTCCAATGCCCTCCTTCCCAGCTTTCTGTGCTATCTCACCCCCATAGGATTTTCTAGGGTTTCTCCTGACCTCTGGAAGTTTCTTTCAAATTATTCACATACTTCACTTGGGAAAGATCAATGGAAAATGCAACATTGCAACTGTTGCTATCCAACCCCATCCCCTCATGGAAAACCCAGCAAAATGTACCATCACTCAAACTTGGGAGGTCTTCTTCCTTTCTGTCTTTCACTTCTTCATTTGGAGTAAGGAAGACTTGATGATAAGGAGTAATTCTGGGCTTAGGCTCCAGTCCGAACCCTTCTGGATAACTGGTAAACAAGAAAAATTTCTCTGTAAACTCAAGTTTCCCCAGAACCATGCCATGGTTCTTCACTGTAAAAAGTCACCCCTAAAATTCAGTACAAATCAACATAGAAAAGTTTGCCAAGTCAATTTAAATAAAATACATCATTATGGTGTCTACAGCTGATATTGAACAATGGTTTTCTAGTAAGCAGGAAAATGTCTTATTATAGGTTGTCCTAACTTATGAAACCCTATGAGTACCTCCAGTGTGCATCTGATTCATCTTTTAGTGTCTCTTCCCTGTCAACAGAACTGGTACTCCTAAAGCATTGATACTTGATTCTGTTGGACTTTGATAATATCTCACAGTGTCAGGACTAGTTTCCAGGACCTGTCTCTGCACAGGAACCTACAGTTTGAAGGACTTTGTTATTACCATCTTGAAAACATTAGCAATTTGTAAATATACACTTCATATATTAATTTTTGTCAGGGCAACACTTGGTACATCCAGTTCTAATGGGAGCACAATCATTCACACATTGTACTCCCCAGAAACCTTCTACTGTGGCAAACCCATTCATGCTGGTGTCATGTGCCTTCTTCCAGAAGCCCTTCTCAGCCTCCTGAGCAGAAATAAAATACTCATAATCTCTAGTTCAAATCTAAAATAACAGACATAGAAATAATATCTGCTGTGTTCAAGAATGGTCACTGTTGAAATTTACAGAATACCATGTTGTACAGAAGGGCCTGAGGAGGATGCCAATACAAATACGTAAAAGAGCATCTTGATCCTCTCAGCCGGTCCCCACATAAAGAGACAAGAAAAAGCCTCCAGAGTTAGCTATACACTGAAATGGATGTTTTACAAATTAAAAAATGGAAGAACAAGAAAGAGCCTCTTCTAGGAAGAAAGCTTCCTCAGGGCCACTCATGGTCTCTACTTAGCCCAAGCTGACCTTGATTTCACGATCTTGTGTGTCAACCTCCTGAGGGCTGTAATAAGAGGCCTGCACAATGCTTGGCTTCCTAGAGTGAGTTAGACTGAGTCAGCCACAGTGATGGCTGATGTTCAATAGGAAGAGCTTTAGGATTTACAGAAGCTGGTCTTTTCCAAGTGAGTAAACTTATAATTTTACTGATACAAGTATGATCCAGAAAGGCAGCACTGGTCATGGTGAGGGATGCAAATAATTACAGAGCAATAGATGTGGAGGCAACATGATCAAGATTTCAAGGCTAACCTCAGCCACATAGCAAGTTTGAGGCCAGCCTGGGCTACTTCTCAAAAATAAAACACAGCGGGGAGAGAGATGGGTGAAAAGCTAGTGAACACCTATAATTCTAGCATGCAAGCTGCTGAAGCAGAGGGATTGCTGTGGGTGTGAGAAGCTTGGTCTACAGCAAATGGAAGGGAGGATGAAATGATAGAACCAAATCTAATGCCTGACTTTTTCACTCATCATAGTGCTCTTGATGAGAAGCCCCATTCACAGGTTCACAGGGATGGCCAAGTAACTGCAGCCTGATAATAGAGTTCAAAGGATTCCAGAATCTGAAGCTTTTCAGAAGAAAATGATACTGCAAGTGGACAGTTCTACACTTGACCTCATGCAGTGGTTTCCAATAGGAACATACATGTATTAAGCATAGTGTATAAAATTATTTTCAGGCCACACATGTAAGGTATATTTGAAATAAATGAACATGGTGTTTACTTCTTGGTATCATACCCATTATATTTCATTTTATATGCATTATACAATATACACCAACTATAGAGAGATATAGCTATATATGCAACTGTTCTAATTTTTTAAAAATCTAAAATATGAAACACATCTGGACCCAAGAACTTTAGGTGAAAGAGTAAAATATCTTCCATCTAAATGTGCAGGGAGATGAGCGGAACACACATAGGATCAGGCACTCTGGATTCAAATGGAGTTTCCAGAAAGGGGGGCCTCGTCAACAACAGTTTGTAAGTGTTTCTTAGACAAGTGTGTTTGTTGGTATTGTTCTGAATCCCATACATATTTTGTATAGTTTTCTACAGAGAAAATTATTCCTAGTTTGTATGATATATTGAATTATGAAATTTTCCATACTAAGATTCCATTATCAAACATTAATATTTCTCAAATCTGGCTATATAAAAACAATCAATGTGTATGCTTAATGTTTGCATATTATTCTGCCTCAAAAGTGAAATTAATTAATTATCTTAGAATTGTGGAAATAAGATAAATTACTATTTTTTTGATGCCTCTAGTTGTTCAGTCACATGGACTTGGGGATGGCTTGGCTGTTATAAAGCACTGCACACAACTTCAGCCAGCTAAATAGAATGTGTCTTTTATTTATATTGACCTCCAACAGATAACCATCCCTTCTGCAACTTACTTTTCTGCACTGGCCACTGATTCAGAGAAGAAAGCCTCAGTTCTTACCTCCTTGCATTCAGCAGCAAAAGACAATGCATGAGGCACAGGAGGAAGTTGACATTGGAATTGTAAGTTGCAAAGATAATATCCCAGTGTTCTTGTAGGAAGTCCAGGATCTTGAGGAGGCCAATGCACTCAGACAGGGACTGCTGGGGCTTGGAGAGGCAGTGCAGGATGACTCTGTTCAAACTGCTGTACAAAGAACTCATGACAGTGTCCCTTTGGGAAGATGGGCTCTCGATGACCTGTACCACCAAAATAAGACATACACGTACTCATGAGCTTTATACATTGACTCACTTTACAACAGAAACAGTGCCAACAAAAAGTTACACGGTTAGAGAAGCTTCCATATATAGTGGGCAGTGGTAAATACAGAGAGACTTGCAACTGGTCAGGATGAGACCCCTAAACAGTGCCTATATCACCTCTTCCAGTGGCTCAGAGAACATCACACAAGAGGAGAAATAAAGAATGTGGAGCTGCAGGATGGAAAGGAATTCTATGGAATGTCTTCTGGGCATAATGTGGTTATTGCTCCTGGACCTGACAGCAGCTGTAGCTACCAGCATATGACCTGCACAGGGCTGGGCCCACTGACATTCCATCATAGATGGGTATGAGTCTAAAAGGGCCTCATTATCTCCAGAGGAACTCCAAACAATTATGGTTGACGGGAGAGAAGGAGCAATATTCCTCAGTGTACATGACCTTGATCAAGTTAACTTTAATGAAATAAAATGGTTAACAACAATAAAAAAGACTTGAATTGAGTAGGGAGACTTGGGAAGAGAAAGAAGTTCAGTAGAAGAATAAAAGAAAGAAGACAGTATAGTTGGGAGGACTATGAAAAATGTATGAAATTGTGAACAAATACATATTTTAATTGACACAATATTGTCACTAGATTTCTATGTCCTTGAGCCTCTATTGAAGAGAAGAATCAATAAAGGTAGTTTTTAGAATTCAAGTAGAAACTCATATAAACACAAAGAAGCTAAAAAGCTAAAAGCAACCCACAGCCTTATTTTGGAAAATAAATTTAGTAAACAGAAGTTTCTGAAACATTGTCCATACGGCTGATATTTAATATGTGGAAATATACTGGTAATATTTGTATTTTAAAAATAGACAATTATTAATAATTACAATATTAATAATTGCAAGAGTAGTTAGTCATAGCCCCAGTATTGTTAATATTATATATTTTATTGTGTAGTTTGTATTATATATTACATAGTTAAATATTATATATTTAAAAGTATCACTTCATTTAAATGATATCATGAAGTAGACTATTAGATGACCTCCCTTTAGAGATGAGAGGCTGAGGTCAGAGTGGATAGGTGATCAACATGGGTCACCTGGGACACCTGAACTGTGCCTTTTTCTCCCTAAAAGAGTTGGAGCCAATGAACTTTATTCAGTTCATTAGCAACTCAGGGGAGCCTGTAGAAGGGCAGAGAATGTAGTCTTACTGTGGAGCTCCACAAGTCACTTCATCCTCTATAGGACACAGGCTAATTAGGGGCAGCTAATTTTCTCAAGCTAGCTTTTTAGTTGGGTTGTTCCCTTGGAGCAGAATGACTAGTGCTGTATTTCTCTGCTATGAAGTCCCATTTGCTTACAGTTTTCTGATGGGTAGGGTTCATGTTTTCATCATCATCCTGTCTACATCCATCAAACCATAGCTAAGGTCTGTGAATATGGAATGCTGAAGGCAGGAAAGCAGGACTTGGCCAGAGAGGCCACCCTTCAGGGTGTGCAGTGACTATCAAGCATGCCCCAGACCTTAAAGAGCCTCCTTTACCCTACCTATCTTGGATTCTATTCAACTCCTGGACAGAAGATCCAGCAGAACCAGGGGACTCTCAGTCCATCAGCAGGTGGCTTCTCACCACCTTTATGACCCAGATTCTTACCACTACAATGTGCTCTATGATGAAGAGAAGGATGTGCCTGGGATCTGCTGAGAACACCCCACTGTACAGCTTCTCCACCAGCTTCTGCGTAAAGTAGGAAATGTTTGCAAGGGAAGGAGCAATAGCAGCTTCTGGGTTTGGCTGAGGCTCTTCACTTCCTGGATGAAGTAAGGATACAGACTGATATTAAAGGCTGATTTGTACAGTCTACAAATCCCTTGTGGTGACCATGTCTTAGTGACCTGTATGCTCCAGTACTCTGAAGATGACGTTTCCAGTAGGTGACAGTGAACACGCATTGATTCAAAACACACAGATCTTGACTACACCAGCTAGTGTTATAAATCAGGGGATGTGAAGACAAGCAAAGGAATGTAGTGGGATTATGGCACGTTGTAAATATTTGTTCCTCCTATTGGTTTAAAAAAAAGCTCATTGGCCAGAGGCAGGCAGGAAGTATGGGTGGAGCTACCAGAGTAAGAAAACTCTGGAACATCTCAGAACAGAGCAGAGATGCCAGGAGAAGCAGAGGAAAGAAATGCTGCTGAGAAAGGTGCTGAGCTACATAGCTGAACAAGAATCCTGAGTTGAGTTAAAATAAAGGAGTTAGAAAGTTATATGCCTGGGCCCTAGGCCAATAAGTGTAAAAATAATATAAGTATCTGTCTGATTCTGTGGGTCTGCTGGACTGCCAGACTGCCTCTGATCTAGGCCTGAAAGTCTGAGCCAGAAACCTAATACAACAAATGGCTACCCAATGTGGGTGTTATACACCCACATAAATCTTGAGACAGATTAAAAAGGGTTCTAGAGCACGGAATCAGAGCCAAAGGCAGCTTCGGAGTTATATCTCTCAAGTGGGCCGTGGTAAAGAGACTGAGTTGTGTATGGAGTTAAATTACTAAATGATGTGTTTGCTGCATGCAACTTAAGCTTCAACAAGGCTGGTGCCTGAGTGTCAGTGTAAACAAGGAGCTGTATATGGTGGATTTAAGGTTTCTGTCTATAAGGACAAAAAGGGAACAGAGTCAAATATGGCTTCTTAGTGGCCGTATTTTCTTGAATCAGCTCTGTTTGCTGAAGGCAAGCGGAGGTGTGGCTTTTTTAAGTGAGGCCTGAGAGAGAAAAGGAAAAAAAAGGAGTGACTTTTTAAAATGAGGCTTCCTGGTTCAGCCTTAGAGACCCTGCCGTCAAATACTTAAATAGAGTTAATGAGCAACAGACAGCAGTGCTTTACTTGGTGATTATATGGGCCCTAAAATTCCCCAGAATGGTAATTTTGAGTTCTACCAGTACCTCAGCTAAAAAGCTAAATTCTATGAAGCTAGACTAAGAGCTGGGTGAAGCCAGCCAGCCCCGCTAGCTCAGCCTTTAATCCTTAGCCACACCTTGGCAGATTAAGGGTGTGGCTCATTGGCCAAAGGCAGACAGGAAGTGTGGGTGGGGCTACCAGACTAAGAAAAGTTTGTGAACATCTCAGATTAGAGCAGAGACACCACAGAGATGCCAGGAGAAGCAGAGGAAAGAAGTTGAAATGCTGCTGAGAAAAGGTACCCAGCCACATGGCTAAACAAGAATCATGGGTTGAGTTAAGATGGAATTAGCAAGTTATATGCCTGGGCCCAAGATCAATCAGTGTAAAATCAATATAAGCCTGTGTGTGATTATTTGAGCCTAAGTGTGGTTGAGAGTGGGCCTGAACCTCTGGGCTAGACTGGAAAGTCCAGACAGGAAATTAAATACAACAAAGGAAGGTTTCCTCTGGGGGTTCTGTGACATGAAAAGAGAGATATGAATGTTCAAGGCAGATGAGAAGGGGACCGAAGGCCATGCTGCCATCTTGGACTGATGTGCTGGCTAGTTTTAGTCAGCTCACACAAGCTAGAGTCATCTAGAAGAAGAAAACATCCATTATGGAATTGCCTCAATTAGAGTAGCCCGTAGGCACATCAACATGGCATTTTTTTTTTATTATTATTAACAATTGATGTGAGAATGTCCAGCCTACTAAGGGTGATAAGACTCCCGGGCATATGGTATTGAGTAATATAAAAAAAAAGCAAATGGAGCAATTCATGAGAACAGGCCAGTAGCAGCCTTCCTCCACACTCTCTTTCTGCATTGACTTCCTCAGTGATGGACCGTGAACAGATATGTTAGCCAAACCCTTTCTTCCTGAGTTGCGTTAGGCTACAGTCTTTTTATCACAGTATAGAAAGCAAGCTAAAACAACTGAAGAAAAATAACTGTAAGGAAAAGCAGATAGCCAGGCGCATTTACACAGCTGGCAGTATGTTCTCCTCAGCATGTGGAGATCTCAGATGATTCCTAGAACCAGCCTAAGTTATCCACATCAATCCTCCACACTGTCCAGGTCCCCAACCTAGTCACACTGCCATCCAGAGACAGAGCCAAGACACACACTAGGTCTCCGTGTCAATACTCTGCCTCTACTAGCTCTCAGATCTCCTGTGTCTGACCAGGAGAAAGACACAGCAGGTTTCTGCACCGTGTAGCGGGAGAAAATCCTAGAGGTAGGCTGTGTCATATGAGATTCTTGTTGCTCAGGAAACACTGGGGGACTTGGGTTTGATTTTGAGAAAAAGCCTCAGCTGTCCTGTAACTAAGGTCTCAAGTGTTGAGGGGTGGTGCAGCATCTTCATTTGGGCCTTTCATTTAAGAAATGTTTGCTGGGCAGTGAATTTGTCATCAGCAAATTAAGAAGTATCAGAGTGTGTTAGGCTCAATTATTTCACATTGCTGCAGTGAGTCAGGTTTCTGATGAAGTCAGAGGAGACTTATTTGAACCCCGAATGGCCCAGCTATGACAGAGGTGTCATGGAAATTAGAAACTGTTTCCTCATCTGTGCTAACAGAGGCCACCAGACTCCTGCTGAAGATCATGCAGTGGTGTACATGCCAGGGGATGACGGCAGCACTCAGCTTGGGATCATGGTGTCCCAAGGAGCTTCCTAATACAGAAACAGAGAAACCGCAGTAGCTACTCACCTCTTAGGGTTGGCATGTGACCTCCTCTTGTGACATAGAATATGTCCATGGTGGAAAGCAGGACCTCAGATTGGAAGTCCCTCTTCTGCTGACTGGTGACACCATCTGGAGAAGCCTGAAAACATGGCCTGTGACTGAGATGGCAGTCTCTGAGTCATCATATTCTCTCAGTGACCACGTGTCCTTGTGTGACTGGTGAGTATGGGCTGCTGCCTGGTCATGACTGCATTTCTCTGAGGCATTCAGGCATTGTCCTCTCAGATATCTCACCCAAGAGGTAATACCTTCTTTTAGAGTGGAGAAGTAAGTCCAAGGCATTCACAGCCAATGGGCAACTGGCAAGTATATCAAGGTGATGTTGACTTCGAGACACAGCATGCCACTTCCCTCAGAGACCAGAGCTGAGGCCAGCCATCCCTGAACAAGCTTCTGCCCCAGAATTCTGTTTCTCTTCCCCTTCTGCCAATTACCCACTTAAAATCACTTTCACAAGACACTCTGCTTCTAAGGACCTGGCAGCCATTCATCTGTTGCCCCACTAAGGCCTGAGGTTCCCAGGCTCTACTCCAGGCCACTGCAGTACTAACTGCCAATCTCTCAGTAGCCAGCCACTCTCTTTAGTCTGGGCATGCCCTGCCCTTGAGGGTCAGGCCTTGCACATAGTCCAATAACACCCCTTCTAACATACCTCCAGGAGCACCTCCAAGGGCAGCCACTGCTTGGGGCTGGACACTCCAAGCAGCAGCTTCCTCAGGAGAACTTGCATGAATTCTCTCAGCTGTCTCCGAGCTGGATGTGACTTGGAAGAAGCCTGGAACCCCTCCGCAGTACTGCTGGATTCAGCAGAGGCCGGGGGACTGTCAGTGTTTCTCGGGGACTCAGACATTATCTCCTAGAAGACAAGGAACACAGCAGTGTGGTTGGCCCTGTCCGGAACACTTTCCCACATGCCACTGTTCAGTGTGGGCAGGATTCTCCTCAAGCCCAACTCCTTTATAGAAACTTGTTCAGCAGAGGCATGAGGTTGGCCTGGGACTAAACTGCCTGTAACGTGGCCATAGCTGTCTGATTTGCACTTTGACAGCCACAGAGTCGGAGACCAGGAAGGAAGTTCAAAATGCCATATTGGACATGATGATGTCTGGCTCTGGGATTCAGCTCCTGCCCCAAGTCCCCAGGTCTTCACCTGCCCAGTCTGCTAATGCTGATAGACAGCAGCCCCAAGTAAGAAGGACAGAAAGGCAGAGGTGGAATCTTGCCCAGAACTCTAAAGCTCCCTGAACTTAGATTCTCACTGAATATTTGTTTACCAAAAACAGTAAGGGCTCATTCCCATAGATATCTCAGGATGACATGGGGATACCAGGAGGCCAATGCCACACACAAGGACACATGGCCAGGGACTCTGGACTCCTGCTCCGTGAACTTTTCATTTGCCTTCATCTGTTGGCACCTCCCTTTGCTCATTCATAAAATTAATGCGGCCATTCTTAATTAAGCCATGAAATGAATTTAATGGCACCTAGGGATGTGGTGACTGCATTAATTAGCTCCGTGCGGCCTCGACTGGAAAGATGCCATATAAATTCACAGCAAATGGAAAGCTTTTGGCCGCCAGCCACCTGCCAAAGCAGGTTCTGTCACATTGTCTGCACAACAAAGGCCTGGCAGGCTGACTTACTCCAGGCAAGGGAGAAGGAGGAGGAAGAGGAGGGGGAGGGGGAGGAAGACTTCAAAATCAAAGCAGAAGCCCCAAGATGGGGCTCTCTTGGCACCCTGGGATGCTTGTAGGCTAGAGAAACAACTTGTGGAGGAAGGAACTTTCTTCTACCTCTCTCACACAGCAATGACAGCTGACTGTGTGGAGAAAGCACTTTGGGTCAAAGGGCATCTGGTTTCATTGGCAAACCTAGGCCTGGCTGAGGCAGCTCCAGAGTCACAGTGCCCAGCCGTGGACTCTGGGTGCCTGGTTCTCTGCCTAAGACCCACTGAGGAAGGTTAGAGCAGCCTCGAGGACTACTGCCCCCCTGCTTGGCCCAGGTCACCTGGCTCTTGCATGTGGATCTCTCCCAGCTGCAATCAGCTGGGGCTCTTTTGGCTCTTTCTGAATTTTTCACTCTTACTTTTTTGGTGAGTTACTTGAGTTTATATGAGTTTGTCAAACCACAGTGTGACCACTTTCTCTTTTTTATGCATCATCTAGCCTTTATATTTAATCTCTTTATTTAAACTAAATGTGCCTGTCCCTTAGCATCCATGGGATTATTGATTCTATGAACTTTTGAAGATACCAAAGTCCCCGGATGCACAACTCCATTAAAGAAAATGATAGCATGTTTGCGTAGATTCTGCCCAACCCTCTCCCCCCAAATATTTCATCATCTACACATGAGTGGCAGTGCTTTATGTAAAATTAATGCTATTAAAATGTATTGTTTATGGGATAGTATGAAAAAAATCAGTACACGTTGGGGACAGATAAGAACAAATTTAATGTTTAAAAGTATTTCCATCTGAGGCTGGTACTTCAAACAGAGTCCATGGATATAGAGCATTGGCTGGAATGTTTAGTCCCAGTCAGCTGTTTATTTTAAGCTGATCATAATGGGAAGGACACAGGTTTGGAGGACTGCCATTTATTAATTCTGGGAAGGGTAGCATTTCTCAGTCTTACCACCCTTTGGCCAGATGGACCTCAGGACCCCACTCACTCAAGGGCACAGAGGGCCATTTTGCTTCCTGAGGCACTATGTTCTCTTGCTGGCACTGCTGGTGTTGTTGGGTTATATAAAGCACCAGGTTCAGGCCTGTGCACCAGGAGGCTCAGGAGATGAGCATTGTCACCACCCACACACCTCGGGAAGAGGCTGAATCAGCTTTTTAGCATGTGGAGATGAGCAGCCACTTAGTGCTCAACTCTGTGGAAGTCAGGGAGGTACTTGGTCCTTCACCTGTGAAGGATGATGACATTCATAGCAGCTCACCTGGAGGCCTCAGAACAAGGCGAATCCTACCTTCTGGGATTCCAGGGGAAAAGTGATGATGGCCAAGGTCTGAAGAAAGTCAGGGGTCCTCCATGCTGGGTCCTGGGGGTAGGAGCGGTGCACCAGGCCGAGGAACTGGATAATATTGCTGGGAAGTGTCTGTTCCCAGGTATTATCTCCAGAACCTACAGGGGGCTGAGGCCATACTCTGTGAGACATTGCATGAGACACAACATACAGCAGCATGACAGAGGGGCAGGGGAGTTGCCTGAGAGAGACAGGGGAGCCAGAATCCAGGACAGAACTTTCCAGAGACCCCATATGACATGGTGCTGGCAGTTGTGTCTAAGACAGCTGGACAGCAGCAGGCACTGTACATAAAACAGGTGTGGACATTGTTCTAAGTGTTTTATGCACAAGCCTTTCCTCACCCCAAATCCTTCAGGGAATAGGTTCTGTGTTTAGCTGTTATGCAGTTAAAAACAGAGGCCTGGAAAGGTCCATTACATCAAAAACTATCCAATAGCTGAAAGTCAAGAGTGAACCTAGGAACTTAGCGAGAGTCTACTGTGTCCCCCACACCATCCCTGCGCTAATAGACTTAGCATACTGGACCCAGGGAAGAATATGCCTGGCAGCACTCAGCCCAGAGCCAATTTTCCCACTAGGGTCCACCCTGACCCATACTAGGGTCTACCTTGTCTGAGTAGGGTTTGAAGAGTCCTATCCCTAGCAATCAAGAGCCTGGACTGTATTGTGCTGTGCAGTACTGAGCTGGTTCCCAGTGCCATATCTGGGCATAACATTCTTCCTACACTGTGATCTCTGCTCCTCTAGTCCAGGTTACATGACTGAGCCTCCTCCACCTGAGTCCTGACTGAGCTGGTCCAGCATCTTCCTGGACCCCAGTTCCCTTGTCAGACATACTTAGCTGTCCATCTAAAAGTCGACCTATGCCCCAGCCAGGACAAGCAGACACTGAACAGACACCTGAACTTCAAACTGACCAGCCTCATCCATATGCTCATTGTCTGCATAGCTGCACCAGCACACAGAACCAACACTCAGCCTGTGCCAAATGACTCATAGGCAGACACTGGGTACCATCCCTCTGAGAGTCCTGATTGGTCAACTGCAGCTTCTCTCATGAACAGATTCCCCTGGGCCTGACCTGGTGTGCTTGGGTGGAAATGTCCTGTTAAGTACTCCAGAAGGACTGGACTGGGCTTCGTGCTAGAAAACTAAAATCTATCGTATGTAAAAGGAAAAAGTAAGACATGAGAGACCCCTGGAATCACATGTCCAGGCCCCATGTGAGTTTGAGCTAGAGAGGGTAGGCAGGGAGAACGTCCTCACAACTGCCTGCATCTGGGTCTCCTATGGATTCTGCAACATTGGCTTTAGAGGTGAGTGTGGAGAATGGAGTTCCCAGGGCTGCCTCCAGATGGAGTCTTGCCTCTGTCACTTAATAATGCTGTGTCTTTGGGGTGAGCCTTATTCTCCCTGCACTGTTCTGTCAGCTGAGGACCTTGCTAGGCCTATTGACTTGTTGTGAAGATGGAATAAAAGAGGATAATCGTGGGGGTGTTTCCAAGGGACTAGCCTGGGATAAATGCAGAAGCAGCTAGAAGATGAGGTCAGATATGCATCTGCAAGAATTAGGCTTTTGGAAGACAAATTTGGATTTTATCTGCCACCCAACAGAGATCCCTGAAGGTCAGAACACATTACACCGATACTGAGTGCTTGTGCCTCTGCTGCCCTGCAATTAGGGACTCTGCTTGGGTGGATTAACCTCCACAGTGTCAGTTCTGACATATCCATCGTTAGAGACAATGTTTCTACAAAACCATTCCATACAACAAAATGAAAAACAAACAAACAACTGTTGTAAAAAATGTGGCAAGGACATGCAGAAAGCAGAACCATTCCAGAGTAAGACTTGGTGAGCATGCACATTGGCTTTTCCACCTTGGAGAACCATTTGGCACCATAGACTAAAGTAGGTATATAACACATAACTTCTCTCCTAAGAACATTTTCAATGGAAAAGAGTGTGTGCCTCTGTCAAAATACACGTGTTACAGGCTTACAGCAGCTTCATTCATGATACTTCTCAATGACAAGGACCAAGAGAGCATCAATAGTGATTATCTATCATAGGATAATCCTCAGCAATGAAAACATTAACTTCAATACAGAACCATGAGAGTGTGTTCTAGAACACATGGTGAGGGAAAGCTGGTTGCTTCCACTTACACTAAGTTCAAGAATAGGCAAACTGATCTGGGGCGCTACTTGGCAAGGGTGTCATAGCAAGCAAAAAAAATGTCTAACCAAAAATAAAACTGTTTCAAAAATATTAGAGTTATTCTTATGTTTAAATTTCAGATTTTGTCTCTCATCCCTTTAAATGTTTGCCATGTGTAGTATCTTATCTACTGAAGTTGGCAAATATTGCTTTCATAGCAGACACTTTCATTATCAGCCATTGTGTGGCTTTGTCTCTGATATTTATATTTTAAACTAATATCCTTTACATGTGGATTTAATGTGTTTGCTAATGCATTGTAAACATTAAGCCTTGCACTTTCATTTTCCTCAGCACATTCTACAACTTTATTTTTAGTTTTAGATGAATGCATGTCATCACTGTTGTTAGTTTATATGTATATATACATAAAACATTAATTGGTTAGGTAGACAGGATTCCTCATACTACAAACATAAAATATATATCTCAGATATTCCAAAAATTAGTTGCATATTAGTCATCTACTAGAAAAAAATAAATTTAGAGAGATGAAAAATGTAAGTGTGTAAGTGTGTGTGTATACACACTCAGTCACATGGACATTGGGAGCCAAGAGATCTTTAAAAATGTAACCATAGGAATTCTGGGAAATAGCAATTGAAGATGCCAAATATAACAATCTTATAAATTGACATAAATGAATCAGTATACTGATCAATATATCTAAGATAGCATCCTCAAAATAAACCCACAGGCCTTCAGGTTCTTAAAAAAAAATAGATAAAGTGTGGTGGGAAGAGAGAGAGCATAAACCTCAAAACTGAGAGTAAGAAAGTAGAAGTTATCACCCAGAAAATGACTTAGAAGAGACCTGCCACAGTTTGGTGTCTCAGGGCCTGTGTGTAAAAGGTGTTGGAAACTTTACATACTTGAGACAAACAAAATGTCTTGAGTCATTGGGGTGGGTGTAACCCAAAAGGGGATGGTGGGACATGAGAGTCTCTGTGTCCTGATGGTCAACGGTGTAGCTTTGCTCTCAAGCATTGTCACCATGAATTGCCTCACCACCCCAAAGCAACAAGACAACTACCCTAACACTAGCCTTTTATGAACCAAAACAAATCTTTTATCTTTGTAAGTTGATCAACTTGGGGTTTTGTTATAGCAATAGAAAACTAACGAAGGCTATTGATGAAAAGAGAACAGTAGGAAAAATTATTTTTAATGTCAATTAATAAGAATGGTCAAGAAGCCATCTTCAAGCCCAAACAGTTCAATAATCATTGAAAAACTTGGGCTGGGAAAATTGAAATTTAAATAACAGAACTGGTAGATTTAGCATGTTTTTTAAAATATATATATACATATAAAAGAACCTCTTTTTATTTTTAAACTGACATAATACCAATATCAAACCTCACAATGATACAATGGAAAGAAATTTCAGCTTGGTAGCATTAATACATGTTCATATAAAATCAAAATGAAAAATTGATAGTAGGACAGGAAAATGCACTGAAAGCAAGAACAGGAGAATTAAATGAGATCTTACAAGAATGCAAAGAATCTCATTGATGGACGTTGAAAAATAGGGTCTGTGCCTTCTCAACATAACCACATCAATACACAGGAGAGGCGGGGGAGAGACTGGTAAAAACTAAAATAATATGGCTTTGAGATAATGCTAAAGAACTCATCTTTGGGAACCAATTATCTGTGCTACCATTTTGCTGAGATTGTGAAGATGAGTCCAGCATTTCTACAATATGAGTGCTAGGGAGAGCATTAAATACGGGGCATGTGTGTTGGGTGGCTGGGATGTGTATGTGCAAAGCCTACTGAAATGTTTTTGAGAAACTCATTCAAACAGCAATGTATGGGATGTGCTTTGACCTCATCACAAATCACAGAATTTGCACTCAAGAGGTCACCAACCTAGAAGGCAAACACGTGCATTACAGATATTTTATAACAATAAACACACCAAACAACACAATATGGATATATTATAGGTATGGCTATTTCATACATATATAAATCTTACAGTTTTCTACATTATTGACATAAAAATATGTATGCAAAATGCTAGAGAATTAAAAGGAAACTTGTTTTGTGACTCTCCTCTAGAAGAATATGGTATGACTTCCAAAAAGACCCTGACTATTGCACTCTAGTTCACAGTGGCCATATCTAGGTAGGGAGGTATCAGATGATATTTGGGTTTGGGTTTCTATTTTATTTGTGTGTAAAAGATAATAATTACATATGATTTTAACAAGAACAGTGAAGTTTCCTCACACAATCAAGCCTCCCATCAGGCTTGGGGTCTGTAGAACAAAATTGACTTTCTCTGACTCTTATTCAAGTCCTTGCTGACCTGGCTTGACATTAATGATCCCTGTTCCCAGACCGAATAATCTTCAGCTTTCACAGCTGCCGCCATGTCTGAATAACCCCTTCCACCAAGTGCTCCTGAACCTTAAAGGTGAAAATCAAGCAGTTCCTGCACCAAAAAGCTCTGTGCTGGGTCACCCACTTTCTGTGAGACAGGCCTTTATCCCATGAGTACCTCTTGGGCAAGGTTACCTGTCCTGAGCAGACAAGCTTTTTAAATGGATAAGCCTTCCTGTCACCTCAGAAATGTCCCCAGTGAAGAAAATCAAATGTCTAAAGAAGTGGGGAATAGGTATCTCATGGTGACAGTGCATAAAGCACCTTGGCAATCTTTGGGTGTCCCCTATGGTGGCACTAGTGTTTTATAAGAAGGAAAAGAGAGACCAGGATAACATCCTTACTCTGTGTCATCATAAGACCCCCCCCCATCACATGATGAGGCAGCGAGCAGCCCCTCACCACATGCCTGTCAGATGCTTCTACCACACTCCTGAATTTCCCAGGCTTCAGATCTGTGAACTAAATTAGCCTCAATTCCTTGTAAATCAAACAGTCAAAGGCATTTTGCTATATAACAGAGAATGAACTAATAACATCACAGCATTACTATGAAGCTTCTGGAACAAACTAAGCTGACAATTCTAAATTTCTTTCTCTTGGAATCTTATGGTATATCACTGGGGGAACGGATCTCACCTGGCTCATGATGACTCTTAGCATTCCCAGCAGCAGCAGGGCACCTTCTGTGCAGAGCCCAGCCTGCAGAACTTCTTGCTGCTGATATTTCTGTAGAAGCCACTGAAGCATTGAATCCAAGCTCTCCTTGTAAAGGAAGAAAAGTCATAAGAACACCTGTGGCTGCCCACCAAGAAGGCTAGCTTTATCAATGGTGTATCACATTTCCCAGGGGTCCCCAGTAGGAAAAACAACAGAGGAGAGAAATAGACTGGATCATTATCCCTTACGGAACCTTCCAGCCCCAGGTGATGGTGCATTAGAAACACACAACTCTAAGGAAGTGCTAAGTCCACCAGCAACTTGCATCAAGTTGAGTTATTCAGTTCTAAGGGTATAGAACAGGGGAGCTGCACATGTCTAACATGGCCAAGCCCCTAGGTGCCAATCTCAAAATACTCACCACTCCAACCAACTACAGGGGGTATGAAAAGTGAACTTCTAGAAGACAAAAAGAATTCCCCAGGGAAAGAGCAGAGAGGGATCAGGGTATAGATTCAGGAGGCCTGATGCTGCCCTTTTAATAGTTCAGACAAGCTACTCAGCCTCTTGCCGGTTCAATTTCCTTCTCTATGAAATAAAAGCTCACATTATCTACTCCCATGGGATTTTTTTAACTATCAAGTGAAATAGAATGTGTAAAGTATCTCTTCCGGGTCTTAGACCCTTAGACATTTGTTTCACATAATACAGAGAGAAAAATCCTAGTCTCAATGAACTTAACACAGCACGTTAAGAACCTTGTGCTGAAGTGATATTCGTCCCATTTGTGTCCATCAAGATATAGATGTAATACATGAAAGAATGCAAACTATGTAATGGCTGAATGCTTTAGTTATGCCTTTTCCTACTCCAGTTCAGCTCAGAAGAACTCAACCAAGGGCTAGTTCTGCTGTTCATCAGGTACCCTGCAAGATGAGCCAAAGGTCAGGTCTGTCACTGCTTGCTCAGCATTTAAGGAGGTAGCACACCTAGAGGTGTCAATGCTATGGAAGGCACAGTGGGACACAGTGGAGGAACCATCTAGAGCTGTCAGCGGGAAGTGGCAGGTCACAGTGGCATAGGACAGGCAGATACGTGACAGGTGAGCACATAGCAACTGTCCTGTAGACACAAGTCAGTGGAGTGAGAGAAAGAGGAGCAGGTACGTGGAAGCCAGCTGGAAAGGTTAGACAAGTAATCCAACTGAAGGGGTCCTGATGCTGGCTGGGCAGGCTTGAACCAAGTGTGAGTAAGAGTGGATGGATGGTGAGATAGTGCAGTAAGTGTGGGCTCTTCTTTGGTAGAAATCTAGCAAAGAAGTTCATAAGAGTAAGAAATGGGGCGGGGGTAGGCAAAAGTATGAATTAAGAAGCAGCTTCTGGTGTAAGTGGGACATTGTTGAACATGCTTATGATCTATGAGGAAACAGTCAGTAAAAAGGAAAGACTAAAAGGAAGGGGAAGAAGAAAAATGTTGTACAGGATAAACCACTCAGGACTGAGAAAAACGGAAAGCCTCTCCTAGTGATGCTGGAGTGGGGAGCACCTGTGATGCCTCTCCTAGTGATGCTGGAGTGGGGAGCACCTGTGATGCCTCTCCTAGTGATGCTGGAGTGGGGAGCAACTATGATGCCTCTCCTAGTGATGCTGGA